>JBAMNC010001666.1:0-245000 GCA_037902135.1 Cetoscarus ocellatus | reverse complement strand
ATTATTCCATGTCAGGGACACACACATTTTTATTTTCTGTAGAATTTTAAAAATGTATTATCTACATGAAATTTGGCATCAGTATGCATTTCTCCATAAACTTTGGTATTTTAACTGAATTGTCATAACAGGTCCATAATGCCCTGTGAAATCAAAAAAGTCACTCTCAGACCATTAGGTCCAGTAAGTTGTCTGATTTAAACCCATTATAATTGTGATTTTTAAAAATTTTTAGTCACAGTACCTCTGCACCATAAAACGTGTGATGTCTAAAATCTGCTTTTGATTTGCTGATCAGGCTTTTAATTCAAAGTTTTTACCATTTTCCACAAGACGGAGCCATTTGGAGCAGACTGGCACAAAAAGGGTGAAACTTATAGAAATATATACTATATATTATATAAATGTTAAGAAGAGAAGTGGATTAAAAGATCTGATGCATTGAAAGTAGCAAAAATGTATAAAAATATATTTTTAAAAAGTGTGTTTTTCTACACGGACACAGCACAAAAAAATAATGATGCCTCAGAATCAGTTTTGTTGTTGATCATTGACACATCCCAGATTCTGATAACCCAAAAAAGATATCCCTCCTTGTATTGGCCCTGATTGGCTGGAAAGTGGGCGTCCTTTGCTAGATTTTCTAAAGCAGTATACAGAGGAACGAAGGGGCAAAGATATTTAGTAATCTCTCATGTGGCTTCAGCAATAAGATGTTGACAGGTACTCGTTTTTTTTGTTTGTTTTTTTTTAGCCAGTGACACAAAAAATAAAACACATGCTGCAGCTTTAACTGAAAATAAAAATTCTACACAAATGTGGCAGTCCCCTCAGTTTTCACGTTTAAAATGCATACAGGGCTGACTTAAATTCAATGTTTTAGGTTAAATGCACACGTAGTCATTCTGCAATCATAACAACTGACAAAAATCACATTGATTTTACGAGAAAAAAAATCAGTTTGACTTTAAAAAAATATTTAATGTAAGCTGGAACTGATAATTCTGTAAAAAGACAATATCCTTTGTGTTTCAGTTTTTTAACAGACAAATTTATTTAAATCTTGAGCTAAAAGAAAAATGAACATGAAAGAAAAACAGCAATTTAATAGAAATGCAAAAACAAATTTGATTTGCCTTATAACAAACAAACACTTGTCATGGTTTTTGTTCTAAAACATCCTTTTCAAATGTTTGATTTTCAGTGTTTTTGTGATAAAAATATCAGTTACCGTAAGGGTTCAACATAATAAATATATATTTACTTTATATATTTTTATAAATGCAAAGAAGAGGGGTGAACGAAATTATCTGATGCATTGTAAGAAAAAAAAAAAAAAAGTGAAAATATGTTGTACTTATTTGAGACATCCACTTTCTGGAAAAAGTGTGTTTTTGTTACTTTTAGTGAATGCTCCAGAGGGTTAAAAAAAAACATGATTATCCCGGCATGTCCGTAAAAACAGGGCATTGAAAGAATTGAAACCTTCGCCAATCACACTGCAACTGTCCTTCCTCTTGATGCAGCCCTGTCTTTTCACTGTGGGTCCATTTTTCTGCTTAAAACTTCCTTTTCAGTTACTTCCCCTCCTCAACTCTGAACATTCAACAGAAGCAGGGCTCTTCTTTGTGACCATGAATAGCTTTCATTCTTGGAAGACTTTTTACAGCTAACGTGCTTCCTCAAATGGGGACATCGTGGCTTGTGAAGTCACCTTTCTTTCAACAGAGGAAGTGAAGACGGATCACTTCCTGCGGTGAGCGGACGTCTGAGCAGTTTGACTCGGCTGAAGTCAAACTGACAGAAAAAACAGACCACAGGGTGTAAAACAGACAAAAAGACAGTGAGAGTTTCCATCCTCGGTGCGTCTCCTATAAACAAACAGGAACATTGTCACCTTGAAGATCAGAATAGAAGCTGTTTGAAGGCTTTTTAGGCTGAAATGTCAACGTGTTTCACAATCTGAGCGTCACTCTGCTCTTCTGCTTTTTTCTTTTTCACTCTGAGACGCTGGACGCTGCAGCATGGATGACAAGATGCTTGACTTTATGCTTAGTGAATTGAGTTATTCTCTTTTCATTAAAGGTCCCATATTTTCCTCCTTTTTTACAAGTTTTCTCCAAGGCTGAGTGACTGATTCCAGTTTTCATTAAACTGCAACATAACCCACTGGTTCACTGTGATTCTCCAACAAGTGCAATATTCCCATGTGCAGTTACTTTACTTGTGAATGTGTTAATAATTCTCATAGTGTTGTTTTTTAGTTTTTTATATTTCTAGTCTTTATATATATGTTATTACATACTTATGAGGATGTACATACTGTTTTTAATACTTAGTCTATTTTTTTTTTAAATTTATCATCACTGTCCCCTTTGCTGCTGTAACGCTGTGGGTCGAATAAAGGTTTATTCTTTTCTATTCTAATATTTCTTCAAGATCGGATATCATTTAAATTTAAAACATTATTCAGCTGAGGTGTCCAACAACCAACCAATAAGAAGAGAGCAAAACCCAAAGCCAAGTTTGTCTCGACTCTCTCTTTGAGGTTCTCGTGGAAGTTGAGGATGGGGGGGGGCAGGAAATCAATGGCGTGATTCGCTGCTGCCCTTGACATCCATGCAACCATCATCGATACCCCTAATCCTCACTCAAGCCAGTTCCAGTTATCTGACAATCCTGTGTAAGCTGCCCATCAATCACAGGGCTGACATGTAAAACAGTCACTCTCAGCCACAACAACAAAGAATCTTGAATCTCTAATTGTCCTAACCAGGACGGTGTTTGTCTGGGTGAGAGAGAAACCACACATGCACGGGGAGAACACAGACTGGGAGGCATACTGCGCTCCCTCTTGCTGCCATTAGTGAACAGTCGTTTTTGCTCATTAACTGTCTAACTAATAATGATATCAACATGATCCTGAGGGCTAGGTGTGGGTTTTCAGGGTCATGAATCATATTATGATGGTAACTTTATCATGGAACTATTGCTCATAGATGTAACAGCAATATGTGAGCTAACTCGGTGGATGTTTGCGCTCTCCGAGTGCTTTCTAGTTTTATTCTTAATTAGGGCTGCCAAACGAGGAGGTGCTCCAGGAAGTACAAGTGTCAGATCCACCTGCATGGTAAAAGTTGGAGCATTGAAATATCAGTTAAATATTCCAGTGCGGAGTTTACCAAAAGTGTTATTTTAACTCAGTCTGGGGTGATTGGTGTTCAGTGTCAGAGTTATTTAGCAGATTTGATCCATCAGTGTTAACCAAACTGTGCAGAGAGTCAGATAATTCCAAACTCCTGGTGAAGGGTGTGGCATCCCTGGAGACTAGCCCCTTTCTGCACAACCCTCTTACTGCACTGGCCCCTGGCTGCACGCCTTAAGTAATGTCAGAGATTAAGAAATCAGCTTGTGGATGTTAAAACCAAATCATGGACGAAACATTGGACTAAAGATGACTTGCTTTTATATGTAACAAACCCCCACATATCTATTCCAAACACTAGAAAAGCACTCAGAGAGCACAGATCTCCGCCAAGCAGCTCAGTTCCTGCAGTGGCTTTTTCACAACCCCTGTAAAAGATACAACTCCGGATCACCAGATCCAGGACAGTGCCAGGATCCAGACCAAACTCACCACATACACGGAGGTTGTTATCCTGTACAACACAAGTTTTGGGAACATCACTTAATATTTCGATTTTATATGAATTATTGAATGATATTGTAAAGTTCAGTGTTTTTTTGTGTCAGTCTGGATCAGATCCAGATGAAATTTACCTTGATGATAGAGACATGGACCCCATATTGTCCTGTAAAATTGCAAGCTAATCTGTAACCTATGGGATTTTTTTGAAAATTTGGGAATTTTTTGCATCCAGACAAATATGCATGTCACCACCAAAATTTAACGGCTTCTTCCTTGGACCAAACCAAACCTCTGGTAAACTTTTCATGCAAATCCATTTAGTAGTTTTTCTGTAATCTTGCTAACAAACAAACAAACAAAGAGACAAACATACACCAGCAAAAACATAACCTCCTTGGTGGAGGTAATCATGTCTACTTTGGATGGATATGGTGAGATTTCTGGTTATAAGCTAAATTACTCCAAGAGTGAGCTTTTCCCAATTAATGGGTCTGCACAGAGCCTCTGATATTCTCACTTCCCATTCAAAATGAAAATAACTTCTTTCAGATATTTGGGTGTGGTGCTGACAAGGACAAGGCTGGTCTGTTTGCTGCAAACTTTAAGCCCCTATATGAATGCACTAGTCATGATCTTTCCTTCATTTACAATCTCTTGTCAAATCAACAAAGCCTATCACTAGAATTTATAAAGTCTTCATGGGGGGTGCCCGAATCAAATTTAAGATGTTGCATCGCCTTCACTTCTCCAAAGTTAGACTTTGAGAATGTTCAGGGAAGTGAACCCATTATCTGACAAACGCTCTCTGGCACACTCATTCTGACTTTGTCCTAATTTACACACCCACTGGAGCTCACTTTTCTCCACACTATCTGAAGTGTTCAAAATGGTGGTTCAGACAGATCCCATTATAGCCATTTTTGGCGTAGTGGGAGAGAACAATGAAAATCTTTCTGGAAGCAACCTGGAAATTACAGAATTCGTCACTCTGTTAGCGCAAAAACTGATTCTTCTCAACTGGGAAAAATTGGAAGAAATTATACAGCTCCTTATACTTGAAAAGTTGAGATTCACAGTCATGGCTCCTCAGATAACTTTGAGAAAATTTCGAAGCCTTTCATGGACGATATTAGAGCTAGGCTTTAACTCCCCTCTTTTCTGAAAAGCACCCCCAGATGTAATGGACCTCTGTATACCTCTCATATATCCTGTATCCATTTACCTCATTACCCATCATAATGTGCTAATCTTTTTCTTTTTCATTTTATGCAACTGCAAAATATAAATTTTTTGTTTGTTTGTTTTTTGTTACCATGTCTATTTCTGTGCTTGTTTTTCTTGTACAGTCCCTTTTTGTTGAGTTGTTAATTTTTCTTGGAAAAAATATAACAAGAAATCACTTTGAGAGCACAAACCTCCGCCAAGGGAGCTCACATATTGCTGTTACATCTATAAGCAATAGTTCCATGATAAAGTTACCATCATAATATGATTCATGACCCTGAAAACACACACCTAGCACTCAGAATGATGTTGATATCATTATTAGTAAGACAGTTATTGAGCAAAAATGAGTGTTTGCTAATGGTGGTTATCTGGATCATCTGGATCTGGATTTAAGTTGGGTCATCACCAACATCTCCTGAAAATTTCAGCTAAATCCATCCAGTAGGTTTTGTGTTATCTTGCAAATAAACAAACAAACAAATGCCGGCAGAAACATAACCTCCTTGGCAGAGGTAAAAAAAAAAAACAAAAAAAAAACACAGAAGTAAATAAACATTTCTTTTGTTTAGTGTTTGAGGCTAATTTTCAGTGTTTGCTAGCCCACTGAAGGAGTAGCATTATCCATAGTTCATGCTTCTGCACTTGTTTTATCATCTTGTGAAGCCAGGGGGCTGTGCAGCCAGGGGCCTGTCTCTAGGGCTGCAGCAGGATACTGAGTGAAGCCCTCTACACTTTCTCAGGCCATGTGTTGATGTTTTGAGCTCCTTTGCTGTGTAAAGCAATTTGAAAAACGAACTGTGTCTCAGTGTTAAATGTTGAGCTGTTTTAAGAGTGTTGATTTGACTCCAGAAATCACAGAGCTATGTAAACCTGCAGAGTGTTGGTAGAATCAACTCTGTAAGGGCTCATTTTTAAAACTGGACTTTTGGCTGTATGACCTTATTGATGGCCATGTCTGTCATATATATATCTATGAAATTAAAGAAACTGTCACCTGACTGTTCATCCTCATCTTTTGTTAATGTTTGTTTAAGAGCCCTTTGGAAGAATTATTGAAATACCTTTCACTAGTAGACAAATGATCTAAATCAGGTAAGCTTATACAACGACCAAAACCAGGTGCAGGGATGGGACTACCTCATTTTCAGCTTTATTACTGGTGGTGTAATATTCATGCTCTCTCATTTTTGGTTCAGTTTGATAAGCAGGATGATAATCCTTTTTGTTTACATATGGAACATAATTCCTGTGTTTTGGTCATAATTCCTAACTGCAAATGTCCGTCTGTTTATCGTATACATGATCATTCACTGCACATATCATCCTCCCATGTAGCCTATATGCACCTGTGCACCTTGTTTCTTTGTTTTTTGTCGTGTGCATTGTACATCTTTTACATATTCTATTTCTATTCTTACCTTAATTTTAATTTTTAATTTAATTTGAAAGTTTAATTCTGCTTCTGTCTTGTTTATAACGTAGGATATTCACTGTGTGTATCTATTCTGTACTTAGAGAGTGAAGTGAACCGGTATTAAATTCCTTGTATATCGAACATACCTGGCCAATAAAAGCTGGTTCTGATTCTGTGGTTTGACATCTTGGACTGCCCTCTTGTTTTCTCCAATGCCTTTATCATTGCACTACTTTAAGAAAAACCCCTTTGTAAAACAATCTCTGAGAATATGGTCCATGACTGTGAAGCTGATGATAAGGTCCTGTCCTAATCCTGAATTCATGACTGTGAAGCTGGTGTAAACGTCCTGTCCTAATTCTGAATTCATGACTGTAGCTGATGTAAACGTCCTGTCCTGATTCTGGATTCATGACTGTGAAGCTGCTGTTAAGGTCCTGTCCTAATCCTGAATTCATGACTGTGAAGCTGATGATAAGGTCCTGTCCTAATTCTGAATTCATGACTGTGAAGCTGGTGTAAACGTCCTGTCTTAATTCTGAATTCATGACTGTGAAGCTGGTGTAAACGTCCTGTCCTAATTCTGAATTCATGACTGTGAAGCTGGTGTAAACGTCCTGTCCTAATTCTGAATTCATGACTGTAGCTGATGTAAACGTCCTGTCCTAATTCTGAATTCATGACTGTAAAGCTGGTGTAAACGTCCTGTCCAAATTCTGAATTCATGACTGTGAAGCTGATGTAAACGTCCTGTCCTAATTCTGAATTCATGACTGTGAAGCTGATGATAAGGGCCTGTCCTAATTCTGAATTCATGACTGTGAAGCTGATGTAAACGTCCTGTCCTAATTCTGAATTCATGACTGTGAAGCTGATGATAAGGTCCTGTCCTAATTCTGAATTCATGACTGTGAAGCTGATGTAAACATCCTGTCATAAATATGAATTCATGACTGTAAAGCTGGTGTAAACGTCCTGTCCTAATTCTGAATTCATGACTGTGAAGCTGATGATAAGGTCCTGTCCTAATTCTGAATTCATGACTGTAGCTGATGTAAACATCCTGTCCTAATTCTGAATTCATGACTGTGAAGCTGGTGTAAACGTCCTGTCTTAATTCTGAATTCATGACTGTAGCTGATGTAAACGTCCTGTCCTAATTCTGAATTCATGACTGTGAAGCTGATGTAAACATCCTGTCATAAATATGAATTCATGACTGTAAAGCTGGTGTAAACGTCCTGTCTTAATTCTGGATTCATGAATGTGAAGCTGATGTTAAGGTCCTGTCCTAATTCTGGATTCATGACTGTGAAGCTGGTGTAAACATCCTGTCATAAATATGAATTCATGACTGTAAAGCTGGTGTAAACGTCCTGTCTTAATTCTGAATTCATGACTGTGAAGCTGGTGTAAACGTCCTGTCATAATTCTGAATTCATGACTGTGAAGTTGGTGTAAACCTTCTGTGTTTTTGGCTTGTCTCTGCCGCCTCCTCTCGTCCTCTGTGCCTCGTTGGTCAGTTTGTTGTCAGATCTAAAAAAAGGAAGTTAAAAAAGTTAAATTGTGAAGGAAGTCGTTGAAATGAGGAAGCTTCAGAGCTGCGCGGCCTCGCTCCCCGTCAGGACCCTGCTGTGCTGATGTGAGGGGATATTTACTTTAGTAAGATCATTTATCTTCTCATTTATGATGTTTATTTAAGCTCTCTGATGTCCCTCAGCCTGCTGACTCAGCTCATGAAGGACTGAAGGACTGAACCATCGCGGACTGAAGACGCCAAAGATCCGACACATCGACTCAGTAAGAGCCAACTTCATGTTTCTCTTTTTGTCTGTTCACATTCAAACTTATCTAACTTAACAGGAGACTTTCTTGTCATAAAATCAACTCATTTTGGACTCTAAAAATTGATTTAATCACAGAATAATTCTCCTTTTCATAGTGGAGGATCAGATCTTAAAAGATTTTTAGTTCAACACAGAACAATCTTCCTTACAGGGGTGAATGTCTTTCAATTTTATATCTGTAAGGTTTCAAATAATCATAAAGTGAAATTAAAAGCATTGTTTTAATTATTTTTTAGTATGCTTTAAAGTGAAATAAAATGGCTAAGTATTTTTGTTTAACAGAGTTTGCCATCTTATGGAGCTTAAAATGAAGACACAATATCATCAAAACAGCAACATTTTTTTCTGCTCTTAATATTTGACATTTTGTCTGAATTTCGTCTTTTACAGTTTTTTGTTCCTTAATCCGAGCACTTTTAAATAAAGTAAGCATAGTTTTTTGGAAATTATTTCCAAACAGTTTATTTAAATCAACACAAAAAAAGCCTTCCAAGAGGGTGATGTTGCCCAGCTTGTTGCCACAAAGTTAAAGAAAATTAAATATAAAAAATAAGATGAATAAAAGAGAAAATAGCAGATAATTATTTAATCTTTTTGCAAACTTGATAATCACTCCAGTGTTTATCAACTTGACTCTCTTTTAGAGTTAAAAATTCCTTTTTTTTTAATAAAGAACAAATATACATCTTTAACACTTTCACAATTTAAGTAAAAACCTTAACTATACATATATATACATGCTCTATTTATATCTGATTATAATTTAAATTAAAATCAAATTCCATCATTTTTAAGAATTTTTAAACAAATTTTAATCATGAATTGTTTGAGACCAGAATAAATTACAAAAAACACCATACTGATTATTGTAGGTCTTGTTTCTTTAACTCTAAAGTGATCTTTCCCCCTCAAAACATCACAAATGTTCCTCTAAACATTTTTTAAGATCCATTGGAATAAATATAAATAATTTACCTCAATATTTTTTGGAGCTAACAGATTTCTCTTTGTTTATTTTATCATATCATCACATGTTTTTCAAGTGTTTTCTTTTTGAAAAACTTCTAAAGGAGTTTCAATCAGAAACGTCACTCTTGTCTTGCCAAATAAGATCCACGGTTATCGTTTCCTCACTTTGAGTGAAAATGATTTCTGTGTTGTTCTGTGTTGAAGCAGACAAGTAAGAAATAATGTATTTTATTAGGAAGGCACAAAAGTCTTGATTTTATTTGTTTTTATTAATTTTTGTTTTACTTTATGCTGATGACAATGAGATTGTCTTTTCAAGCTTTGCATTGTTAATACTGTTTATCATTTTGGCAAACTGAAAGTGTTTCTTTAAACCTTCAGCAGATATTATTTTTTGTGTATTTTGTTTGTAATTGCCGGACAGTTTCAGTGACATTAGTCCCAATTTAAATAATTTTATTATTTACATGTACTTTTATTTAATATGTCCTCCTCAAAATGTTATAGGAAATATTCACTTAAAGCCTGAACATTTTTGACAGCTATAATTTGACAATAAGTTCCAAAATAAAAAATAGTTTTAAAAAATAATATATTCTTTAAAATTAACTGGGGACAAATGAGAACTCCAAAACTGTTTTTAGACGCCTTCATTTCTTCAAAATGTTGTATCCCTCTGAATATTTGATGGGCTTTTTTTTTAGCAACAATTTTAAGGCCAAAGAGGACAAACAATAAATTATTTGACTTTTTTTTTTTTTTTTTGCATAATAATTGTTTTTGCCTTGATAAAAACATTAATCAACAAATCCTTCCATATTTCTCAAGATAACCGCTCCACACACAAAAAAACTCTCCCCTTTTTGTCAAATAACAGTGCTCCCATAATTATCTTTCTGTCATTCATTTATCACTTCAAAAGATGGTAGTTTTAGTAGATGTTAATTCCTGTTTTTTTTTTAATAAAAGGCACTAAAAGTCTTGAATTCCTTTAAAATAGTTCATTTTGTTGTGGATATCACTGTGTGCCCATGGCAATGATGTGAATGTGTGATGTAACAGAAAAACCTTTAAAATATGAACCAGCTTATCATTCCAGTGGATAAAAATGTATTTAAATGTTTTAATTATGATTTTAATTCTTTCAAAAAAGGAAGTCAAATCTCAGTTTGTGAGGCTGGCACCCTGTGCAAAGACACTACGGCTAGTTTTAACATGAAGCAAAAGGCCATAGATGAGCATTAATACGTCTAAAATTGTTTGAAAAAGTGTATTTTAAATGTACTTCATGCACTCATTTAAAGTTACATTACAGTTGGCAATTTTTTGATAAGTAATTGAAACTAGGAGGAGCAATTTAATTTGGTAATTTATTACCTATTCTGTTGAATTAGTCATGCATTATACAGTGCCAGGACATTTTTATTTGCATTTTTAGTATCTTTTAGGTCATTAAATGATATTCTCCTGAATGATTATGCTGTAATTAGGGAAATGCTGAAATACTCTGCCCCCCAGAAATTGACCTTGTTTTGTTAAAGTTGCGTCTCTGATTATCTTTGTCATTCTGACTCATGGTCTAAATTAAATATATAGATATATTTTAAGCAGGGAGACTAAAACAAAAGCAGAATTAAGATTTTCTTCAGTACAATATATTTGAATATCCCTTTATGCTGATGATGCTGTGATTGTCAGGTTTACATTTTCTCCCAGAGGCATTTTTCATGATTATTTTCACCACTGAAGATTAAATTCCGTTTTATTAAATAAAAACATTTTTTATACTGAATTAACTGAATATTCTTGAATATAAAACAAAGAAAGGGGACGCTCAAACAGGAAACCTTCACTCCTTAACTCTTGAGCGTAGAAAAAAATCCAGCCCAACGCTACCCGGGCCCGTGGACGTTCTGTTCAAGCCTGGCCTGGCCCACGATCTTGACCGGGGCGCCCAAATTTTTTTCCCTGAGGGCCAATGTAAGAAAAATCTGAGGATTGATACAAAACAACTTCAAGGGAGTAAAGTTAGTAAGAGCGGCTGATATCACAGCTTTTTGTTAGTGGCTTGGCAAGACAAATAACAATCATTAGGAATTTGGAGACAACCACCAGATTGGAGAGGCCTGTTTGGATCACTGGATCCATTCATGGTTAAAGCCTGTTTTATATTCGATGCATCCCCAAGTCTGTGAGTTTCCAAACGGCGAGTGTGGCATCACTTATTAAGACACGCTCCCGTCGCGGAGGTCCACCTGGCTTATTTTCCCCTGGTCACGCACATCCCCAGATTTATTTTTCTTTATTGAAAAGTACAAGTTTTACAAGTCACTGTTTACATTTTGGTCTTTTTGACATTGTGAAATACAGAAATGATCCAACAAAGTGATGGAGATAGAAAAAAAAGATATTGGTACTCCCCAGAGAGTGCTCTTATGGGTTACATCCCCAGACTTTAACAGATGCGGACGACAACAAACCGGAAATGCACTGATTTGCTGTTTGTCAACAGCCAATAATAGAAGACGAGGAAATGGTGAACTTTGGGAGCTACTGTTGACAAAAATTAGGAAATATGAGCACTCGTATGATTCTTCAATGAAAGAAAATGATAACATGAGTAAAAAAAAACAGCTCCTCTTCGTAGTGGTTCTCCATTTTGAAAACAAACTTTTTTCTTCTTCTATGGCGCAACCAGTAACAACAAACGTACTTCCTGATGGCTTCCAGTAAACCATGCTATAGATGCAAATGTTTGAGGACACTGTCCCCTGCTGTTTGGGAGAATATCTGTTTACGCCAATGTGTGAGCCACATGGAGCAAAAATACTCTGTCATGATGCCGCGGCAGTTTGTGACCATGCGTCTGTCCATGTGGGGAGCATAACTGAGCCTTAAGGGTGAGTTAGCAGAGGGCGGAGACACCGGCTCATTTCCACATTCAACACAAAACAAGAACAAGCTGCATAAGTTGAGAAACTTTGTGGGAGTGTTGGTGCTTCAAGAATAGTTGGGAAATATGGTTGGGATTTTGAGATGGAGGAGTTAACAGGTTTTTGTATCACTTGGTAGTAAATTTGCTGACCGTTCTTGTAGTTCATCAGTTTTGGCCGCAAGATGTTACCAAGAAAGTAAAAATAGTCAAGCACAAACTTAACTTCCTGACATGGGCCGTATTTTATTATATCTTAACCGCTTAAAGTCTGTTGTATCATATTTAATACATACTTTTATGATGCCTCTATCTAATCAATATGATCAACAAATTACTAAAAAAAACATCTCAGTACAATCAGATAAATGATAAAAATGTCCTCAAGTGGATTATCAGTTGCCAAAAACTCCTAATGTATCAAATCAGATACAAATAATATATATATGTTCAATTTTATGGAAAGTTTTTTTTTTTTTAAATTTCAGTAGAAAGTGAAATAAACATTTCAGCTCCAAAAAATTCGAATTTTCTGTCTATAATTTGTGTTTTCAGGCTTTAAAGGGTTAAGAATTAGCCGAGGACAAACAACAAACGGACCACAGGACGCAGACACATCTGTTCAAGACTGTATTCCAAAGCCTCAACCTGATTCACACCTGCTACTTTTTATTTTTCAAGTGCAGTTTCTGAAGTTCTGTGTTTATTGTGGTTTATATAAATGAATGAATGAAGGCTTTATTTCGAACATGTGAGTAATACAAGAACAAAAAAAGTAGTCAAAACAATTTAAACAATATAAGAATAACATGCCCAAAAAGGAGCAGGAAGAAGCATAAACTTATCCAATCCTACCTCTTCTCCAGTGCTCAGAAATGAATGAATCATCTGATGACCTCCTTTTTTCAGCGGGGGCTGGAGCCTATCCCAGCTGACATTGGGTGAGAGGCGGGGTACACCCTGAACCAGTCAATCGCAGGGCCACATAGAGAGACAGACAATCAGTCATGCTCGAGCTCATACCTAAGGTCAATTTGGAGTCACCAATCAACCTAATGAACATATACTTGGTCTGTGGGAGGGAGCCGGAGTGCCTGGAGAGAACCCAGGCATGCATGGGTAGAACATGCAAACTCCCCACAGAAAGGCCCTGACTGACCCAGGGTTCGAACTAGCAACCTTCTTGCTGTGAAGCACATGCACTACCTGCTGTGGCAATGTGCCTCCCCCTATATGCAAACATGAATTACCAAAAATATTTTCATATGTACAACCCTAGAACCAACCCTAGAAAATAAACAGTATGAGATAATTTGTTTATACCTGTTTAAAGGGGACATTGCTTTAGCTCCCCTGGAAATGCTTTATGACATTTATTTACATGTTTTATGTGAGTTTCCAGCTTAGACACTAGTTTTCATAAACCCTAACAATGTCCACTCTGTCTGCCTGTGCCTGTATTTCAATATTCCTTTTATAATTTCCAAATAACATAATTCTAGTTTGGATATCCATTCAGATAAGGCCTAAATAAGAGCACCATGGAGGCACATGTTAGGGAAGAAAACAAACTACATTTGCTCCAGACCTCCGACTTTCCTCTGCACTGAGACAGCGTTATTTCTCCAGATACGATTTTCTTTTTACGTCCTCAAGCTCCTTTTCTTTGTCATCTGTGTGCTATGATAACTACGCTCAGTCGATGAAGTTGAGAGGAATATTTTGGATGATTTGGGTGTTCACACAGAGGATAATCTGTTGAAGCCTCACTGTGTGTGTACTGTGTGTATGTGGTTTAATATTGTTGCCTGCTAAATACTTGTGTTATTAATGATTATCACCATAGGTTATTCTAACGGACCACACTAGATGGGACATTAAATATTTTTCACTAGTCCATTTGGAAAGAGCCCATAGAAAGTGTTTGGGGAGGGCAGAACCTTTCAGAGGCATATCTAGCAGCTGATTGGACGATTGCTCTGTCAATCACATTCATTACAGCCCAATCAGATAATGTAGTAGTGCTACAGAACGTGAGCCACTTCATAAAACAAACTCTCATCAAAACATGTCAGAAGCAGAGCAAAAAATATCCTTACTATGGAGTGGGTTGCTATTTGTTTTTCATTCAATAAAGAAATGTGGTCCAGATCTGATGGAACTGCTACTGAAGCTGTTAGCATCTATGCTAATCTCTGTACGAACAGCCACTTCGTGCTGTCATCTCACTCGTACTTCCCATCATGCTCTGCTCTAAAGGACTCTGATTGAGCAGTGCCTCTTTGCGATGTTCATTCTCGTTGTACATTGGAGTTCTGTAAGACAGATCAGCCAAAGCACAGACATTGGATCAGTCTGATCCAGCTGCTGTGCAAGGTTAAGCTCATTCCCCTTCAGTCTAAAAAAGTAAAGCAGGCCCAGCCCGACCGGAGAGAAGGGGAAGGTTTTTTTGTAACCAGCAGATCCTTCGTCGGGCTGACTCGATATTCTTCTGTTGTCCATGTGCTCTTGTGTGATTTCCTCTGCTGGTTAAGTTTTACCTGTCAGAAAAACGAACCGCTATTCCAAATCCTTCATCCCCTCTGCAGTCAGATTACTCTACGTGCCTTCGGTTTTATAGGTTTCTATACTTTTTTTTCACTGACTTTATCCTCTCCACTGTATATTTATTGGACTGATTGTTTTATTGTGTTTTATTTATGGTTTCTATTTTCTTTTATCAAGTCTGATTATTTATGAATCACTTTTTTATATCAGGGTTTAGTCTAGACCTTGTTTTCTTCCTTAGATTCATCTGTCGTGCATGTTACTGTAGTTTTTCTCTGTTTTTATGTAGAAGATACTCCAAACAAATTAGAGGGATAAATAAAGTTGTTTGAATTGAACTGAATTGAATTGAGGGAACAGTTCTCTGGACCGAAAGCCTACCCTCTATATAACACCTGCCAACATAGTGTAGTTTTGTGATTAAATGTTTTCTTTTTCAAATGATTTTGTTTGACTTGGTACTGAACCTTGGAACTGAACAAAAGTCAGATGAGGGGCAGGAAGTAAAAGACGTTGCTTGTTAGTCAGTCAGAATCGAGGAAAGTGATCGCTATAGCTTCACCTGCACACAGCAGGTAGCATCAAAAACTGAAGACATACTGGATATGATCCTGACACTTTATGTCCAAGTGATTTTTTTTTTTTACCATAAATTGATCAATTTACATGCCATGAGGTGATAAATGTTTGATTTTGACTCAACCCTGCAGACTGAGCCAAATGATGGATTATCAGAGACTTGAGGTTTAAAAGTATTTTATTTGTGGTCAACATCTTGGAGTTGCCAGAAGCATTGAGTGGCAGCCATTTTGTTGTTCAAATGGATATTTTTACATGAGAGTGGCAGCTTATTAACTCTTGCAAATATTAATTTTTGATGACTGCTATCAATCAGTCAATCAATCTTTATTTGTATAGCACCAGTTCATAAGAAGTGTTATTTCAAGGCACTTTACAATAGAGCAGGCTGAAGACAAACTCTTCATTTTATAGATTCCACATACAGAGTACCCCTGATCCACCTCTATTCTTACTCTGTCTGAGACGCTCTGTTGGAGCCTCTGCCACTGCATGGCCCCTTCCCACCGTGGACCTAATCCAAGGTGACTGGTCGACTCTGAGGTAATTGGTAAGATCAGCGTTCACCATCCTTTGCCAAAGGGCTTAAACTGCTGATAAAACAAGGGAAGAACTCGGGAGGGGGACGAGCAGTTTTTGGCAGCTACTGGCACCATGAAAAGGGGACAGGGAGAGGTCCTGCTGGGGCAGACTTTTTGACTTTTGCATAGATGTGCTCTATAACACAGAGGTATATGTAAACACATTTAGGGGCAATTAAACTCCAAATGTTTCTCAAATGGTCTAAATCTAAAAAGTTGAGGTATGCCTTAGGTTAAAGGTCATTTGATATATCTTGCGACCCCTGCCACAGCTCGGCCCCATTAAACTGTTTTCCCTCTAAGACGGTAAGATATTGTGCCTCTCTGTCATAACCCCGGTGGTCAGCGGTTTACATCTCTGGGTCTTTCTCAATGCTTGTCTGCATCTCTGAGGAGTTTGCAGAGGGGTCATGTTGAAAATGGTGTTGTGGTTTCTTTGGTTACTGTGACAAACTGATTCTTGCTGATGTCAGTGACAAAAGTGTGACTGTGTTTCTTACGGCTCAGGGTCTTTTTGCTATAGGTGTTTGATCTTGTTCGTAGGTACAGTGGAGCTGGAGTCACACCTCAGACTGTCTGCAGGGCTGCAGACTGCGGTTGATGTTGCACATTTAATTAAATGCAAATGAGCAAAGCACTCAGAGAGCACAGTTACGACAATGGCTTTTCCACAGCCCCTGTAGGGGTTACAATGCTGGATCACCACGCGTGATGACTGGACAGGCGAGTCTCCCCTCATGTCTGTCCATGTGGAGAGCTCCTCTGCCAGCATTGCAAGAGAAATTGGGAAATGAAGTCACACAGGTTTGAAAACGTTGACGTCAGTTTGCAAATAAACTACAAATACCATAATGAAGTAAAGGGGGCGAAACCCTCACATTGGATAATTACTGCATAGGTGATTTTCTTTCAGCTGGCAACAACTTATTTAACCCCAGCTGATGCAATGAGTAGCTTCTCATTTCTTTAACAACCATGTGGAAAGACACATCCTGTGGTCGTAGAAAAGATGTTAGTCTGTTTAAGAAGGGTCAAATCATTGGCATGCATCAAGCAGAGAAAACATCTAAGGAGATTGCAGAAACTACTAAACTGGGTTAAGAACTGTCCAACGCATTATTAAAAACTGGAAGGATAGTAGGGAACCATTGTCTTCGAGGAAGAAATTTGTTTGGAAAAAAATTCTGAATGATGGTGATCGGCGATCACTTAAACGTTTGGCCGTTGCATTAATTTTTCACCAAGATCTTGTCTTGATGATGGGAGAGTCTGACCACTATGCAAAGCCTTCTCCAGCACATCCCATAGATTCTCAATGGGGTTAAGGTCTGGACTCTGTGGTGGCCAATCCATGTGTGAAAACAATGTCTCATGCTCCCTGAACCACTCTTTCACAATCTGAGCCCGATGAATCCTGGCATTGTCATCTTGGAATATGTCCGTGCCATTAGGAAAGAAAAAATCCATTGATGGAATAACCTGGTCATTCAGTATATTCAGGTAGTCAGCTGACCTCATCCTTTGGGCCATAATGTTGCTGAACCTAGACCTGACCAACTGCAGCAGCCCCAGATCACAGCACTGCCCCCACAGGCTTGTACAGTAGGCACTAGGCATGATGGGTGCATCACTTCACCTGCCTCTCTTCTTACCCTGATGCTCCCATCTCTCTGGAACAGGGTCAATCTGGACTCATCAGACCACAAGACCTTCTTCCAGTCCTCCAGAGTCCAATCTTTATGCTCCCTAGCAAACTGAAGCCTTTTTTAGTTAGTCTTACTGATTAGTGGTTTTCTTAAGGCTACACAGCTGTTCAGTCCCAATCCCTTGAGTTCCCTTCACATTGGAAAAGCTCTTACTTTCACTGTTAAACATACCCCTGAGTTCTACTGTTGTTTTTGACCTTTTTTGTTTGGTGACGACTTTTTTTCAGCCAGGCAGTGTATTATCCTGTAAATTTTACCTGTGGTAAAATTTTTATGTGAATCCATCCCGTAGTTTTTGCGTAATCTTGCAATACATACGCATACATACATATGCCAGCAAAAACATAACCTCCTTGGCGAGGATAATACCAGCGCCTTGAAGTGAGAAGCACAATGAGCTGATCCTTAAAATTAATCAATATATCCTGATTCCCTTTGGGTTCTTCTTTTTGATTTCAGGTTTCTGGTTCCTGGTGGTTGACCTTTTAGTGGGGCCTTCCATCAGGGAGCGTCTGCTCATAATCCAACATGGCTGACAATGCAAACGCTTTACCGTTCTTCTATGGAAACATCACCAGAGAGGAGGCGGAGGACTACCTTCGTCATACTGGCTCCATAAACGGCCTGTACCTGCTGAGACAGAGCAGGAACTACCTGGGAGGCTTCGCTCTGTCCGTGCTGCACTCTGGACGCTGTTACCACTACACCATCGAGAGAGAGGCCAACCAGACGTACGCCATCGCCGGAGGGAAGAGCCACCGTAGCCCCGAGGACGTCATCGACTACCACTCGCAGGAGACAGACGGGCTTGTGTGCCTGCTGAAGAAGCCATGCAACAGACCCAAAAACATGCAGCCCAAGGTTGGCCCGTTTGAGGACCTGAAGGAGAAACTGATACGGGAGTATGTCAAGCAGACCTGGAACCTGCAGGTGAGTCGGAATTATAGAAAATATTTTAATTATGATGAAAAGTCAATGAAAAAGCTGTGGGCTGCTTTTTTCTCCCAGAATAAAAATCTTGTGAAGTTTTAAGGGTTCACCTTTGGGTGGGGATGATTTTTATTCCTCCGCACACATGATAATGGACGGGGGACCAAGTTTCAAACTCGATCGTGTTTTAAAAGTCCACCTCATTCAATTTTTGTGAGCTGGTCAGCATTACAAACCCCTCTGCTCCTCACTGACTCATTAATTGTGACTGTTATCAGGCCCCAGACTCCCCAGACAGTCAGACAGTCATCCTGATCCAATCTGAATGATTAACCAATCCATTGTTAATTATTGCATTCATTTGAGTGAGGTTGCGACCCTTCTACGGCATATCAATTTTTGCGAATGACAAAAAATAAATGACCTCTGCAGGCAAACACATTTCATTTTTCTCCATGACGAAAACTGCAGGAATATATCAGGGACTGCAGGGCTTAATATCTCAGACTTAATATTTCTTCAACTTTTCCACAAAGTCCACTTTGACTCAAGGATGAACTGCTCATGTTTTAGTGATCAAAGGTCAAAGTCCTGTTATGTTTTAGGAATGATTTAAGGAGTTTCTCTCAAACTTTTCTCAAATGTGAAGGCATAAAACAGTCGGCTGGTAGCTCCAGTTACCACATAAATTGATTTCTTTCTTGTGTTTGTTGTAGGGAACAGCTTTGGAGCAGGCCATCATCAGTCAGCGTCCTCAACTGGAGAAAGTCATCGCCACTACGGCCCACGAGAGGATGCCATGGTTTCATGGGACGATAACTCGAGATGACTCAGAGCTCAGGCTGCAGAGAGGATCACGGGCCAACGGGAAATTCATGTAAGAAGAGTTCTGAACTGTCTCATAGCCTAAGTTTATGTCGACTTTTATGAATGATCCTTGACAAGTGTGTCCAAAACAACTCCCTAAAAGTATGCTTATACTTTCTTTTTAACAGACAAGTAAGGATTTTTGTCTCATACCTTTACACGTTTCGACGGAGCTCTTCTGCCTTCGTCAGAAGTGTCAAGTATGACATATTATCTACATAGACATAATGAACTTTCTTGGACAACTCCCTAAAAGAATCAATACCATTAATCATTTTGCTTGGCAATTCCTTACACTTTGCTCTGCATACTTTGCAAATCAACAACGTTATGCTCAGAGGCAGTCAGCAGGAATTATAACAAAGAAGTCAAAAACCTTGTCAGAATGGGGTCTGAAGTTGTGGAATTTGTGGCTTAATTTTCAACATAAAAACCACTACTGCACAACTCTCAGTAAGCAGGGCATTGAATACCAGGAGAGAATTGTGTCTGACATTTTTGCCACTGAAAATGTATTTATGCCGACTTTCTCCTGGCAAGACAATCATTAGGAATTGATAAGGGGACCATTAAAGAATTGGATCCATAAGCAGAATTGTTAATGGCACTGGCATAAATAAAAAACTATCAATTTCCATCCCTAGTCCAAATAGGATTCAGATTCAGATTCAGAATATTTATTGTACCCATGGGTAAATTCGGTTTACAGTGAGTGAGTTCTCTCGTATTGTAAACACACAGAAAAAACACAAGACAAGACAAAGCGACGACAGTGCTTAGGCTAAAAGAACAAATGATAAATGCAAGATAAGTTAAAAACATCAGTAGACCTACAAATACATAAAACGAAGCCAAATGATAAAGGATGTGCTATTCATAAAACCAAATAAAAGAAACAGTAAAAGGAATAAATACATTAGTTATATTACAGTTTCTCTCATTTGTTAATAGCAGAATGATACAAAGCTGTTTTTGTAGCGTCTGGTGTTTCAAGCAGGTACCATGAACCCCCGACCCCCTCATTGAGGGGGTGGGAGTCATCTCTTACAATAGAGTTAGCTTTCCTCTGTAGCTGTTTATTGTACAGGGATTCTGGGTGAAGCTGAGACACTCCAATCAGCTTGCTAGACCATTTCACGATTTGGTTTAGACAGTTTTTGTTTTTTAAGGACACGTTTCCAAACCATGAAATAAGACAGAAAGATAAAACTGAGTCAATAAAAGCACGATAAAACAAGGTCAACATGGTCCTGTCAATGTTAAAAGTGGACAATTTTCTCAAACAAAACAGGCGCTGGTGTCCTTTGTTGTACACAGCTTCACAGTTTGCCTCAAGGTTCATTTTGTTGTCGATGATAGTTCCAAGATATTTGTATGTGTTGACACACTCCACTATCTGACCTTATAAAACTGTGGCCTCTTGATTGGAAGCCCTGTTTTTACCAAAGTCAGTGATCATGTCTTTGGTTTTGGAAATGTTTATCTCAAGGAAAGACTTACTGCACCAGTCCAGAAAATCCTTAACAGGGCCATGGCCTGTGTCATCATTTTTCAGCCGGCTGACAATAACTGTGTCGTCTGCATACTTTAAAATGGTTCAGTCCTCTCTACTGCTATGGCACATGTTTGTAGGAGGAGTTTAATTTCTGTTATTAAAGAGGTTATGCACATTAGGGGTGCACAGTGTTGGAGTTTTGCCTTTATCTGGTGTGCAGATATTTTAAATCTTATTTTTGGCCGATTCCTATGAAGATGACTGAAGTATGTTTATAGTTAACCATATCAGTGAGATCAAGCTTCCTCTGCCATTTTAACAGCCACAAACACTGATGTGCTAGTCAGCAGACATGTTGGCATGTGTTGTTACCATTATTCATCTTTTGAAGCAATCATCTGCCAGTACCAATATAACACTGATGATATTGTGCATTCTTAACATTCATAACTGTTATCCAAAAATATCACAATATGACGACCTGAATCAAATTTACATTCCAAACTGAGGGACTTGCTTGACCCACTGTTTAATCAGACTTTTGCTTTACCTCATATTTATGTGTTAAGACCAGATCCAGAGGCCTTGGAAGGACTCAGTTTAGTTAGATGCAGGATGCAGGATGATTCGTGATGTTGCCTCTCAGCCAAAAAGGTCCAAAATTACCTTTTCGTGTGAGAGTGCTTGGTTGGTGTCTCTGTATGCCAGCCTTGTGATTTAGGGGCAACTAGTCCATTGTGTAACCCTCCTTATGCCCACTGTCAGCTGGTAAAAGCTCCCAAGGATCCATAACGTGTTCAGTGGTGTAGATACTTGATTTACAGGCTTGTTTCAGTACATATCAAGTTGAGTCAAAAATGACCAGTTTCAGCAGATCTTAGGAGGTCTTACATTGGATCATGAAGCTCTGAGCCTTTGAAAAATATTTTTCAAAGGCTCAAATATTTTTGGTTGTGAGAAGTCTTCCTTTTTATTCAGCCGGTAAAGGCAGTGGGCTGTTAAATACTCCAGCTCATCACAGACCGTCTGTACAGATTTATTACCTCAGCCAAGGAGGTTATGTTTTTGCTGGCTTATGTTTGTCTGTTTGTTAGCAAGATTATGCAAAAACTACTGGATGGATTTTGCTGACATTTTAAGGAGATGTTGTTAATGGCCCAACTTAGAAATTTTTAGATTTTGGTGGTGATACAGATATCTGTCTGGATAACAAAAATCCCCAAATTAAAAATAAATCCCATAAGTTAGCAGTGGGCGAAATAAAAAAAAAAAAATCTCTGCCCTTTCCAGATTAGCTTCCATTTTCACAGGATAATATGGGGTCCATGTTTTTATCATCAAGGTAAATTTCATTTGGATCTGCTCCAGATTGATGTCACAAAAAACACTGATCTTTATGGGAAATCTCATTGATGAAATTCAATAAGTCATATAAAATAAAATATTAAGGACCTGATCTACTAAGATCCAAAGTAACGTGTGCAAACTAAAAAGTTGCACGTGCTATTAGTGGGCGTGTTGCGGGTGATCTATTATAACTGCGTGCGCAATTGATAACAGCCGCAAAAGTGGTGCAGACCACCCCCTTTCAATGAGGATTTTGCGTGTGCTACCGGCTGACACCAAGGAGAGTTTGGGAGAGCAGAGTGGCCATGAATCAAAAATGAAGTTTGTAGCCGTGGAGTTTGAGGCAAATGAACACACTTTCGATAATCTTTTTTTGCTGTCTGTCATTTTGACGGACAAGGTTGTCACTTTTCCCTCATGCCATATTTGTATCCATCATTTTTGATTTTCCTTTTCTGATTCCAATCAAACATAGTCTAAATGACAGCATTCACATAGTTACACAGCTTCATCACCAATAATCTCTCATGTGAAGAGCAGTCAGTTACACACACAGACTGAGCGGGTACTCTCACCTTTTTCGCACTCACAGCTCCTAAACTCGCTCTCAGTGCCTACGGAGTGTGATGCAGTCAGCTCTGAGAGACAAACCGAGTGATTATGGCTATGAAGGTTTTTTTTTTTTTTTTTTTTTTACACAGGTTCAATGACCTCCTTCATGATGTAGAGTACAAAACAGAGAGGGTTTACTTTACGTGTGTGTCTGCATGGCACACTGGACCGTCCCTCTTTTTCCAGTCCATCATAATGACAGACAGACTCCAAATCTTTCTGTCATTCATCAAAAAATTTAGATTATAACGGGAAATATTCGGTTAAAGCGACCTCTGTTTCTCGTTACAATGACCGCAGCCCTCTGTGCGTAACGCTGTGCCTGTTTTGCACCTGCTTTGCAAATGTGCTAAATTTAGACACAAAAACACCGCACAGTCAGTTGCGGGTTTGATAAATCACATTGCAGGTGCTAAATGATCATATTTGCATCTCCTCCTCCCAGTATTTTGCGTGTTCTGATCATCTGCATGTATTCTGCATATTTATAAAGGCAAACACACTAATTGGACTGCACGTGCTATTTTGCTCATTTGACAGACGCAGTCCTCGGTGCACCCTGTTAGTAGATCAGGCCCTAAGTGTTGTTCCCAAAACTTGTTGTGTTCTTACAGGATAACAACCTCCATCTATGTGCTGAGTGTGGTCTGGATCCTTTTACTATTCTGGATCTTCTGATCCAGAATTGTCTCTTTTACAGGGGTTGCGGAAAATCCACTGCTGGAACTGAGCTGCTTGGTGGAGGGCTGCTCTCTCTGAGCGCTTTTCTGATTTATAATATTATCAACTTAAATGTTTGTTCTGTCCGTTTCACTGTTTGCTCTGATGTCCGTTTCTCTCGGTTTTTAGCTCCTCTGTCGTTGTGAAGTTTCACTGAAGTCGACTGCATTGTAGTGTCCAATCAGAGAGTGATATCTGGTACGGGCTGTGTCTGTCAGTCAACCCACTTCTGCTGAGTCTGCTCTGTTGTTTTCTCGCTCATCAGCGCCTGAAGGACGTCCTCGATCCTCTGAGCGATTTTAGACATTGCATGGTCTTTAACATGGCAGTAGGGAAACAACATCTGTTTGAGGGGGGATCAAAAGCCCTTGTCTGAAGATAAGAAACATGAGATGCAGCTCTTGTCCTTATTGTCCAAATCAAAAATTGTTGTAAATTCTGTAAAAGGCATGTTCAGTGTCCACAGTTTACACATATTATTATGATACCTGTCCTAACCCGGTCTTGGAGTTTTGAGTTTACTGGAAATACCCACCATTAACCCACCGTCTGCACAGTCCTTTGTTACCAGAATCTAAATCAACATCCAAGTGGTTTTTGTTCAGATCGACAGGAGAAAAGTGAACAAAACCACAAAAGTCTACACAACACAATCACCCACAGCACTCTGCCTCACAGCAGACATGCACAGCTTAGTGAGGGCCTCAAAGAGGGGACTAATCAGACCGTTGCTCAGTGCTGTCGGTAATGCCGTGATATTAGTACAAAATCTCTAAATAAATATCCAGAGCAATGCCAGACATCACGTTAATGTAAAACATGGAGTCTTCACTGTGACACGTGAACAAAGTGAGTGCATGTAGAATATTTATAGCAGCTGGAGTTTCAGTTGAGAGGTAACATGGTCTCGGCTGAAGACACACAAACTCACAAACACACATGAACACACACTGTGGTTTCCGCTCTGTCAGTCTGCAGAGGGACTTCCTGAAGTAGCCAAAGAAGAAGAAGAAGAATGAACTCTTCTGTCCTTTTTCTCATGAAGCCTCTCAAACAAACACCCTTTTTCTGCTGTGAAACATGTCCCCAAGCTCAAATTTTCAGAGGATTTTTGAAAGTTTTTTGTTGTTTTGAAGTCTATTTTTGGCCGTGAACATTACCAGTGCAATGATAAATGATGAAACTTGTGATTCCGTTTAATTCCCTTTGGGTTTATGTAAATGAGTTTCTCTTTATTACTGTAAAGACATTGCTGCATCCTCCTCAGATCATCGTGTTAAAAATAATTATACCCAGTGAAGTCACATAACATGTGACCAGGCAGTACCTTAAGTTTTTACAATACTTTTTAGATCAGGGGTCGGTAGTTAAGTTTGACTTTGGTCAAAGTCACTTTATGACAGGCCAGAACATAATCAGAGGTCAATAGATGGAGATTATTATTACATATTTGATACCATTTTTTTTCCTAAAATGAAGGGTTTTAGTTGATTTTCCCTCTACACATTAAACAATGTAAGGAGGGGAGGGAGAGAGAGAGAGAGAGAGTGCTGGGGTGATCAACACTTGTTGTCTCCATTACTCAGGATAAGAGACAGAAAAACAGAAATCATCGTCTTTATGCTGTTTGTATTATGATATCTGATGAAAGTAGTTTATTAACACTGCACCAACATCTTAAATGGGATTAATCAGGCAGAAATAAAACTCTTCAGGAAGCAGAGAGTAATGTGTTATATTAATTTATCATCTGCTCCTGTCTGATCTGCTCTCAGATAAACTCAGAAACATCAGAACAGATGATGAAACAGTTTTTGTCTCTTTTTTTCACCTGTTCTGCTCTATGGCTCACTCCATGGCTCTGTGCTGTTTTATTTCTCTTCTGCAGCGATCTCTTATCAGGAAAAAGCGGCAGCCTTTAGGTTCATAAGAAATAAAATAAACCCATTATCACTTTAATAAGGGCTCACTCAGGGTGAGCTGCTGTAGCATCAGGTTCTGTGTTATGAGAACAAAATTCTCCAGCATTGAGCAGCAGGTTTTTGGTTTCTTCGTGTTAAACTCTCTCACCACAGAAGCACTTTGGTTAATCAGATGTGCGCTGATTTGACTTGTAACTTGAAAAATCATCCTTACTCTGTCTTGCTGGCTGACATCAGTCTGGTGTGGAGGAACTGAGTGTTTGCAATGAGTAAATACATGTATAAAGGCATTTTACAGATCATGATGAGGGCCAGAAATTATTACTGGCGGGCCAGGTTTGGCTTGGGGGGTTGCTTCTTGACGACCCCTGTTTTAGATCGTTTAGATACTTATTGAAAAGTTTCAGATGAGGCACTTTTCAAACAGTCCCAGTCACCAATGGACCAGATCCTAACACTTAATATTGACACTGTATTATATTTATTGATTTTATTTTATTTAAGTAGAGGACAGTTCACATGAATGAACATTGACATGTATCAGATTATAGCCACAGGCTAATTTCCATCTGTAGTCCCCGGCAGGTTGATGTAATGCAATTGTGTGTACAATCTTAAAATACATAAAGTACATAAAACAACCGTAACAGGCAGCAGCAAAATGACAAATACACAAAACAACATGAAATTTGCATTAAATTACAGGACACACGTACAACGATACAAAAGATATGCTCAAGACAAACCATGACAAAAAGAGCCTCAGAGTTAAAGTGCATGAGCAATTTAATGTGCAAAATGTAGTGTTAAAGTGCTGAAGTGCTAATATATTGCACATGATAATAAAAGTGCTGATGTGTGATTGCACACTTGCCCACACCAGTTGTATTGCACAGGTTGTGCATAAGCAGACGTGTTTATGCACAGTATTGCACATTGTTAGCATATTTAGATGCAATTATGTATGCAAAATTGCACTTAGATTACATACATAGAGGTATTTATGTACGCACATTGAGATGTTTAGACATGGTCACAGGTCTGGTTTGTCCTGAGCCACACCTTCAGATGATCCTAAAATCATCTGAAGGATGAGATGGCAGTAAACTGTTCCATAATGGGGCACCTCTGAACATTTTGACCAAAGCTGGTTCGTCTGAGGGGAACCTCACAGTCACCTCGAACTGTGGCTCTTGTGATTCATAGAAAGACAGACAACCATACACACTCACACTCATACCTAAGGGCAATTTGGACTCACCAATCAACCTAATGAACATGTTTTTGGTCTGCGGGAGGAAGCCTGAAGTGACCGAGGCAACACAGGTACCTGACTACAGATACTGAGACCTTCAGGAAAACAAACAAAATGAATGGAAATAAATAATAAGAAGACATAAAACTGTACCTGCAGAGCTCAGCTAACAGAAGGATAGTTACAACAGAGGAGCTGAAACATGTTAAAAATATATGTTTATTTATACAGCAAGAAGTACAAAAAATAAAATATACAAGGAAATAAATAAGAAAGTAGAAATGCTCTGCAAATGTGCATGGACTGAGATACATATTTAAAAAGCTCTGTTAAACTTTGAGGGAGAAAAATATGTATAAAACAAAAGTAAAAGGTGCTTTGGAGTTTTATGTTCTTTTAGGTGGCAGGTGCAGAACAGTTGAGGTGAGTTAAATATAGAATATAAGGCCAATTGGTGTCAGTGTTCTGCTTTTATGATAAGACATAAAACATGTGAAGTATTACATGAGAACAGAGATACATCAGTTATTAATTAAAAATATATATATTGAGTTTAAAAACAACATCTGCTGCCTCTGCAATCTATGAAATTATTCTAGAGATTATTGTTTATCAAGGAAGAGGCGCAGACGGATATTTGTTTGGCATTTCGATCTCTTACTAGAAGGTGGTTGTTTGGACCCCCACAATCCAGTGATATCATCAGTTGTGTCTTTGTTATGGAGAGGATCACCTTTTGTCTCAAACTAGAGGAGACTTTTGTTAAGCTCTAGGCAAGGGTCAAGTATCTTAAGCTTCTGCGGATGGATTTTGGGGAAGTGATCATTTCTAGACTATGTGACACAGTCTTGTCTTAGCAGGTCTTCTCTTTTAAGTATGTGTATATGTGCATACATGTATGTGTGTGTGTATGTATATTCATTTTAATTTAATTTAATTTTCTCCCTCTGGTCTCCTCCCTGATGTTCTTCTGTTCACTCTTAGTGTCTCCCTGTGATCTTAGGTTCTTTAGAAATATATTTAAAAGATTAAAATAAAAAAAAAGCAAAACAACAACATATGTTGACCAAAGACAACCACAAAGAGACAAGAAAACAGCAATGAGAACATCACAAGGTATAAAACATCCATCATTATCTTTACCACACACCCCTTTTGGGGTCATGGGGGGCTGGAGCCTATCCCATCTGACATTGGGTGTGAGGCGGGGTACAGCCTGATCTGGTTCCCAGCCAACTGTAGGGCCACATAGAGAGACAGATGACCTTTCAAGCCCCCACTCACACCTGAAGTCAATTTTGAGTCACCAGTCAACATAATGAGCCAGTTTTTGGTCTGTGGTAGGAAGCCTAAGTACCCAGAGAGAACCCATGCATGCAAGGGGAGACATACAAACTCACAGGGATCAAACCAGCAACCTTCTTGCTGTGAGGCACGAGCACTATCCGCTGCACCACCGTGCTTCCAGGTGTAAAACAAACAACAGCTGAGGGCAAACAAGATAAAACTAAAACCTAAAAACCAGTATGATAATAAAACAATATGAAAACTGTCTAAAAAATATGTATGTTAACTTAATGTAAATAAGCTATAAGAATGACACAAAGATAGATAAAATCAATAAGCAGAGATTAAACTGAAAATAAGGCGTTTAATCTAACCCTGCATGTGTGTTAGATGTGTGTGAACAGTAACAAAGATTTGATGAAAGCAGAGAGGATGTCCAAGATGATGAACGCCCTTCAGAAACTTCTGAGAACATTGAACAAACTGAACAAATGTCTAAAAATGATCGATGACTCAGAATAAGACTGAGAGCAGAAATAGTCTCCCCTGATAAAGAGAGAGGTCAGAAAACTTAGAGTGAACGTTTGGCCATGACAAAAGTGTGTGCCAAAACTTCTGACTCCTGATGAAAAGAAAGACCCGAGCTGTGGAGACATTTTGGAACAAACTGAAAATAAAACAAATTTTCAGGAGTGATGAAACTTCCTGAAACAAAATGTCTGTCATAGGAGAACACCATCACCATGAAGAAATCAGGACAGATTGAGTCCAAACTCAAGACTATGTTGGTGTTTCCTTTGACATTCAGGGGGTCATTTTGGAGGAGTGGGCCCAGAAGGGTCAAGGGTCATCATTTACAACCATTTGTCCAGTTTGTTGAATGTTTCTGATGTGCTCAGGCGCACAGGACGTTCATGGTCTTGAACGTCCTCTTCACCAGATCTTTGGTGCCCTTTAAACACTCGTGCACGTGACATGCAGTTGTGGCAAAGTGGAAGAGGAAAAATAGATTTTTATTATTTAGGGTTGAGAAAATATTAACCTTTTATAGCCTAAAAACACAAATTAGAGCCAGAAAATTCTTTTTTTTTTGTTGAAATCCTAAAAAAAGTCAAAATTTCCACAAAATTTAACATGTCTATTTTTTTGTACTTCATCTGATACATTTGGTGTTTTTGGCAACTGATAATCCACTTGAGGACATTTTTATCATTTACCTGATTGTATTCAGATGGTTTTTTTTCGTAATTTGTTGATCATATTAGGTAGAGGTATCATAAAAGTATGTAACAATCAGATACAACAGGCTTTAAGGGGTTAAATTAAGTTTCAGTGTTTATCTAATTATTAGTTTTAATTTAGATATTTAGAGGATGTTTAAGACAATGAACATCCTGGGCAACCGTGCACGTCAAAAACTTCTGAAAACAGTAAAGAAGAAAATGTAGCTTTCCCCGAAATGCCTGATTTTTTTTAAAAAAGAAAAAATAAACATTTTGTTTTCTTTTTGTATATTTACATGACAACACACCATGTTCTGTTCCAATGAATGTTGTAATATGATGTGCATTCATGTTTTATAAAATTAGAAAAAGGGGAAAAAAGGAAAGCATGGACAAGACCGTATGAATGACAAAAAAGAATGTAACTCATGATGACTGGGTTGGGGACTGGGGATGAAAGGTTGGAAATGATCAGTGACTCCAGTGATAGGAGACAGGTCAGAAAATTCTGCATAAAAACTCGAAACATGACAAAAGCATGTCCAGAAGTTGTCCCAAAACACGTCGTGATCACTCCGAAAAAATGTGGTTTCCTTCAGTTTGTTCCAAAATGTCTCCACAAATTTGTAGTTCTGGGACGCCTTAAGGACACACTTTGCTGACCATTCCCTGACACCTCAGCAAAAACACTCTTCAGTCAGCAGCGTCAGTGTAAAGTGAAGATGTCACTTATTGTGAACTTACAGCTGCTGTGTGAACACACACCTTTAATATAAAACACTCAGAGTGGTTGTGAAACACGTGGTTTATGCTCAGAGGAGCAGGATCAGTATTTAATAGACATACCTCTTATGCTGTATGAATGTATACAGTATATTAACACATGTATGTATGTTCTTAATGAACATTTTATTCAATAATCATGTGGTGTAATTATTTTCACTATTTTAAGTATTCATTTCTTTATTTATAACTGCATTATTATTATTTGATCTTATACTTTATCCTTCATGTTGTGTATATTTATCTCAGCATGGCGGTGGTTACAGGAACAGTTTGTTTTGGCTGAAAATATGTGTTTTAGAACTTCATGAAAAGCTAACCACAAAAAAAAACAGTAAAGAGGTTTTTCCTCTTTTTGAGTTTTGTCTTTCTTTTTGAAATAATATTTCTTGCTGCAGCCATTGCCTGTTTCCACAGCAGCTGTAATCAGTGGATGTGGTCGCTGTGTTGAAACTTTGGACAGAATATGATGACATTTTTTAGTAAAAATCATCTGTGAGTAGATGCTCAGTGTGACAGCCCTTTTTTTATGTCATGCAGGACTTCATCAAACAAGAAGAATTTTCATTTCTGCGAGGTCATGATAGTGACTTTTTAAAATTATTTTAGACAGGAAAATAGAATAAAAAGGATGAAATAACACATGTGATTTCTCTTTTTGCTGATTTGACCCCAGGATCCGTCAGAGGGACCAGAATGGATCCTACGCTCTGGGTCTACTCCATGAAGGGCAGGTCATGCACTATCGAATCGACAGAGACCAGGCGGGGAAACTCTCCATCCCAGACGGGAAGAAGTTTGACACTCTCTGGCAGGTCAGTACCTCCCAGATATCTTCTTATTTTCATGCTTCTAGTTAATCAAACACTAAGTAAACCTAAAATAAGAAGTCAGAACAGTAACTAAAGATGATGATTTGCACATTCTAGGGTCGCTTGTGGCATAAGCCAGGGGGATGTTATTGTTTTTAACAGCTTTTCTCCTCCGTAAAATGGATTTTACTGCAGTGATCATCAGCTTGGGGCACATCAGGCTCCCTGCAGCCTCAAATCTGACCCCCAGAATACAATCAAATCAATATGTGAATAAAGAGACCAGCCTGTCTGGCACCAACAACCATTCAAAGTCCCTTAAAGGAAAACTATTATGCTTTTCCTCTTTCCTCTGACCTATAATGTCGTTACAATGTGGCTAAATCGGTCAATCAATCTTTATTTATATAGCACCATATTTGTTGAATATAAATGTATTAAAGGTAAGCCCTTGAGATGTGGCATCTCATTTTCAAGAGAGTCCTCATGTGGTTGTAAAGAGCATTACTATGATGTATAATTAATACAACCATGGATAAAGAGATCAATCTAATATTAACATTAATATCTATTATAAATATAATCTGGAGAGGAATGATGTTGATGAATATAGCAGCATCTAGCTGAACTGCCATTAAATTGGGTTTAACTGGTCTAAAAGTATGAATTTATGTTAAATGATGTCGTTTCTGTTGATGGTTAATGCAGGATAGAGCACATGGAGTCGAGCAGGTCCATGCAGCAGGTCATCCATGATTGTTAATCGATGCCAAAGCATCAAATAATAAGGTTCATGCATTTGGAAGTGAGCCCTGAAGCTGTTTTGGATGGCTCTGCACACTGTGTTTTACAGTGTAGTCCCAGTGACGTTAAATTATGCTGGACTCCCCTATGTGGCCATGTCCAGGCATATGCTCTAGGCCTGCCCCCTCCCCCTTTGGAAGTCCTCGGGGGTGTGACCAATCACAGCGAAGAGGACTCGGTGGGAGGCATACCTGGAGGAGGGCAGGGGGTGGAGTAAATTACACAGACTTTACAATAAAATCAAGCAATGCCGAGGGAGGAACCGCGTCCCAAAGATCTACAAAGCTTTCTGCGCGGGCACTCGTGTAAGAGTCCAAAACTCAATTATAAAGGCCTGAAAATGAGTGTAACAGCTCCTCTTTAAATCACCTTTCTTCTCCATTCTGATGCTCAGTGTGAACTTCAGCAGGTCATCTTGACCATGTCTTCATGCTTGAATGCATTGAGTTTCTGCCATGGCATCGGTTGATAAGCTAATTTTGTTAGCAAGCAGTAGGACAGATGTCCAAATAATGTGGCAGGTGATTGTATCTGTGTCTGCAGCACATTTACAATCCATCCATCCATTTTCTACATCGCTTATCCTTTGTGGGGTCATGGGGGCTGGAGCCTATCCCAGCTGTCATTGGGCAAGAGGCGGCGTACACCCTGAACTGATTGCCAGCCAATCGCAGGGCCTCACAGAGAGGCAGACAACCATTCACGCTCAAGCCCTAAGGGCAGTTTAGAGTCACCAATCCACCCTAATGAGCATGATTTTGGTCTGTGGGAGGAAGCAGGAGAGCCCAGAGAGAACCCACCTATGTCCGGGGAGAACATGCAAACTCCTCCACACAGAAAGATCAATCAATCAATCAATCAATCAATCTTTATTTGTATAGCGCCAATTCATAACAAGTGTTATCTCAAGACACTTTACAATAGAGCACAAAGCTCTTCATATTATGGATACACATATATGCATAGATACATATATACATATAAAAATACACATATACATATATATACATCCAACACCCAACATGAATCCATATAGCCAATCATGAATCCCTCCATCATGGCAGCAAGAAAAAACCTTCTGTTAAGCAGCAGGAAATCTTGAATGTGGACCCCAGTCTCATGATGAACAGCAAATCCACATGATGCTGTGTTGGGTGTGTGGGCAAAGGGAGGGAGGTAAGTGGAGACAAGTGGACTAAAGTAAGAACTAAAGCTAGTGACAGATCAATGGACCAATCATAGACCTGTCGTCATCAAATTTGTTTCTGCTGCAAACAAATTTATTAGAGGAGGGTCCTCATGTCTGTGTGGTTGTGGTGAAAAATTTATAGAAGTATAATCAATAAAAGTCTTACTGGAAGTAAGAATTTATGGTAGTGACGAACTCATGGGTGCCCAGACCACAAGTGCATCCCTACCATATTTGTCTCCGTTAAGTATAAATGTATTAATGGTAGACCTTTGAGATGTGACACCTCATTTTCAAGAGGGATCTCATGTCCATGTGGAGCTAAAGATAGTTACTATAGATGTATCAACCATGGATAGAAAGATCATGCTAATATCTACATTAACAGCTATAATGATTATGAACTGGAGTGAGATGGCCAAATATGTGTTATGTCTGTAATTGTAGTTATTGAGGCTTCGTGACTCCACAGCAGCAGGCAGTCTCCACCAAGGATCCCAGGCAACCTAAAAGACAAGAGCCAGAGACGAGTACAGGAGCAAACAGAAAGGGGCAGAGGCAGATATGGAGAGAGAGTGTGAGAGAGAGAGGGATAGAGCCCAGTGTGCCAGATCCCCCCGGCAGTCTAAGCCTATTGCATCTTAACTATATGTCTAAACTATGGACTATGAGCTGGTCCCTAACTGAAAGCTTTATCAAAGAGGAATGTTTTAAGTCTAGCCTTAAAGGTAGAGAGGGTGTCTGCCTCCCGAACCGTGGTCGGTAAATGGTTCCAGAGAAGAGGAGCCTGATAACTGAAGGGTCTACCTCCCATACTACTTCTAGAGACTGATGGCACCACGAGCAGGCCAGCATTTTGGGAGCGTAATGTTCTAGAGGGGTTGTACGGCACTACAAGCTCTTTGAGGTAAACTGGTGCCTGTCCACTGAGAGCTTTATAGGTGAGAAGAAGAATCTTGAATTCTATTCTATATTTAATGGGAAGCCAGTGCAGAGAGGCTAATACTGGAGTAATGTGGTCTCTTCTCCTAGTTCTAGTCAGCACACGTGCTGCAGCATTTTGAACCAGCTGAAGCGTCTTAAGCGACTTACTGGGACAGCCTGAAAGAAGAGAATTACAGTAGTCCAATCTAGAGGTAACAAAAGCATGGACTAGCTTTTCAGCATCGCTCTGGGACAGGATAGGCCTAATTTTAGCGATGTTACGAAGATGAAAAAAGGCTGTTTTTGAAATTTGCTTTATGTGAGAGTTAAAGGATAAATCCTGATCGAATAGAACCCCAAGATTTCTAACAGTTGTGCTTGGCGTCAGGCTTATGCCATCTAGGGCACTTAAATCATTAGAAAAGGTTTCTCTAAGGTGTCGAGGGCCCAGCACAATGATCTCTGTCTTGTCTGAGTTAAGAAGAAGAAAATTTTGGGCCATCCATGTCCTAATGTCCTTTAGACACGCGTCTAGTTTAGATAACTGATTTGTCTCACCTGGCTTCATCGATACATACAGCTGAGTATCATCAGCGTAACAATGAAAATTAACGGAGTATTTCCTCATGATATCACCGAGGGGAAGCATATAGATGGAGAAGAGAATTGGACCTAGCACAGAGCCTTGAGGAACTCCGTAACTTACTTTAGTGTACACAGAGGACTTGTTGTTCACGTGTACAAACTGGTATCTATCAGATAAGTAGGACTTAAACCAATTTAAGGCAGTCCCTGTAAACCCGAGTAATACCTCTAATCTCTGTATAAGAACATCATGATCAGTGGTGTCAAAAGCCGCAATAAGATCTAATAAAACAAGTACTGAGAGAAGTCCCTCATCTGAAGCTGAGAGTAGGTCATTAGTTACTTTAACTAGAGCAGTCTCTGTGCTGTGATGAGCTCTAAATCCTGACTGAAAGTCCTCAAACAGGCTGTTGTCTTGAAGGGAAGTCACATAGCTGATTAGCCACTACTTTCTCCAGGATCTTTGAAGTAAATGGAAGGTTTGATATAGGCCTGTAGTTAGCCAATGTTCCCGAATCGAGGTTAGGTTTTTTAAGGAGAGGTTTGATTACAGCTACTTTAAAAGACTGTGGCATGTAGCCTGTTGATAGAGAAATATTTATTGTCTCCAGCAGGGATGGACAAACTAGGGGAAAGACCTCCTTGAACAGTTTAGTTGGGATCGGGTCTAAAAGGCAGGTAGATGGTTTGGAGGAGGAGACAAGAGAATTTAGCTCCTGAAGGCTAATTGTAGAAAAATGATCTAATGCAGGTCTGACTACAAGTAATGGTACGGTAGGTTCAGGTGAAAGCAGGGAGTTGCTAATTTTATCTCTAATTTTAAGAATTTTATCATTAAAAAAGCTCATAAAGTCCTCACAGCTGAGAGCTAGAGGAATCACAGTCTCAACAGAGCTCTGACTCTGTGTCAGCCTGGCTACAGTGCTGAAAAGGTACCTAGGGTTGTTTTTATTTTCTTCAATTAGTGAGGAGTAGTAGGCAGCTCGAGCATGTCGTAAGGCTGTCATGTAGTTATTATGACTTTCCCGCCAAAGTATACGTGACTCCTCCCTCTTATTGGAGCGCCATATTCTCTCTAATTTACGGGATGCTTGTTTAAGTTCACGAGTTTCAGGAGTAAACCAAGGAGCTGCCCTCTGACGTTTAATGGTTTTTTGTCTCAGTGGCGCAATTGAGTCCAAAGTGGATCTTAGTAGACTGGCAAGGGGATCGAACCAGCAACCTTCATGCTGTGAGGCATGTGCATTACCTGCTGCGCCACCTCTTCATCCCACAAATTTACTAGTTAAACTTCATTTTTCTTCCATTTACCTTTTTTTTAGTGTGCAGCCTTTCTGAATGTGCTCCTTAAAGTCTTCTTAAGTATTGTTATTAGACTCATAACAGCTTCTTTGACCCTTTTATTGATGCATGTATTGATCCTGATCACTCTTACAGCTGGTGGAGCATTACTCGTACAAACCCGACGGTCTGCTGAGAGTGTTAACAGATGTGTGTGCGAGACCCGATAGAGATACGCGTAAGTAACCACACAACAGTCATGCATGCCACAGCCAATCAAACAGAACATTAAAATCCTCATTTCTGATTATGTTCACAGAAGTGCCTGAATCGTCAAGACCCAACTGGCCCACTGTAAGTTTGTGTGGGTGTTTTCATGGGGAGTGGGTGTCATGGCTGTGTTTGTGTGCCGTCACGGTCCTCTGGCTTCATCAAAGAAAACAGGAGGGGGTGTCACAGATTTACATTTATCTATGCGAAGCTGAACATCCCGACACCGATGCTGTTCCTTTTTTATTATTTGAGTATTGTTTTGAATATCTGACCAAGATTGAAAATTTCTGTTCAGCTTCTTTCTTGTTGACAGCTGAAATATGGAGTCTAAATAAGCCAGAAACACACGTTAAGTGGAAGAACACATTTTCTCACTTCCTTCTTGTTGTTTCTTTTGCTCAGATGCTTCTGGTTTTATTTTTTCAGGTTCAGAAAATTGTGTCCAACATTTTAACAGTAAATAAACATCACAGAGAGGGGCGAGAACAAGCAGATTTACTCACTGCTCACACAGCACAACATTTCTACCACTTATTAATCAATCAATCTTTATTTGTATGGCACCAGTTCATAACAAGGGTTATCTCAAGGCACTTTACAACAGAGCAGGCCGAAGCCATACTCTTCTTTTATAGATACACATATAGACAAAAATATATAAATATATATATATATTGTATATACACATCTATGTATCCATCCAGGCAGAGACAAGGGGACTAAAAATAAGAATTTATGACAGCAACATAACATAAATTTGTCCTCATCACATTTGTCTCTGCTGAATATAGAGTCAATCAATCTTTATTTATATAACACCATATTTGTTATATAATTTCATTAAAGGTAAGCCCCTTGAGATGTGGCATCTCATTTGAAAGAGTCAAAGGCTTTTGTCAAAGGCTTTTTAAGATGTGAATTTGAATCAATAATTTAGGAAAAAAAATGAAGAAACATCTGAAATCTGCAGAAGTATTTGAGCAACAGCTTAAAAGAAGAATGTAGATAAATCTTCTAAAATGATTTTAATATTGAAACTGAGGGTCTAACTCACCAAACCAGACAATAGAAGATTGTAAAAATGTGTCCTGGTCTGATGAGTCTGGATTTCTGCTCCACATTCAGATGAGGCTCAGGATTTGGTGTGAACATCATAAAGCATGGATCCATCCTGCCTTGGATCAGTGCTTCAGGCTGCTGGTGGTGGTGTGATAGTGTGGGGGACATTTTCTTGGCACACTTTGGGCCCCTTAGTCCCACCTGAGCATGGTTTAAACCCCACAGCCTACCTGAGTATTGTTGCTGACCGTGTCCATCCCTTTATGACCACAGTGGACCATCTTCTGATGGAGACTTCCAGTAGCTCCATGTCTCAAAGCTCAGATCATCTCAGACTGGTTTCTTCAACGTGACAATGAGTTCACTGTACTACAGTGGCCTCCACAATCACCAGATCTCAATCCAACAGAGCACCTTTGGGATGTTCAGGAGATTCACATCATGACTGTTCAACAGACAAATCTGCAGCAGCTGTGTGATGTTATAATGGAGATATGGACCAACATGTCTGAGGGGTGTTTCAGCATGAAGAATGAAGGAGCTCTGAAGGCCAAAGGTGTCCTACCTGGTATTTAAAGTGTACCTAATAAATTGGCTAGTGAGTATAGCTGAGTATAGTATTCTGCACTGTTGCACCATGATGCTGAGGATCAGTCATTATGATCTACTTACAAAAGCATTTGGGACAGCTTTAGTTGTAACAGAGTCAGAACTAATAGGAAACACTGGCAGCCTGTCGAGTCTCCTGGTTTTATTGATTCCACCTTTAAAGAAGGATGTGAGAAAATCTGTCTTCCTATGTTGTTGTTGACTAAGCCTTTGAGCCTTCCTGCTGTACAGTAGGATGGTCGAGTTATTACAGTGTTTCCTGGACGATCACTCTGAGACACTCTGCTGACTCAGCGTTTGCTCTGGAAAGATGAATCTGGAGCTGACCTTTGCCCTCCATCTCTCTCTCCTGAAATGATCACATTCATGACTCTAACCCGAGCAGACCGCCCACCAATGAAGACCTCCTCCTCTGATTTTTTTCTGTTTGTTTTTTTAGGGAAGAACTGCTGAATTTTTCAACAAATTCTTGCCGGGTATAAAAAAGGTGCACCAGCTCTCCTCGTCCTCCTGCCTGCTCATAAACATCAGCGTTTATGAGGGACATGCAGCCCCCACCCCACTTAATGCTCCCGCCTCTGTGTGACCTTCTTCTCACTAACACCCTTTAACTAGGGCTGGGCAATACGGGCTGAAATCATGTATTTATATGAGGAAATGCATAATAAACATCAGTGTGACTTTAAAACTAGAAGTCAAGACGTTTATGGTCTATGACCCCCTGATCCAGATCACTTAACTGAGTTTTTGCATGGACCCACATGCAGGGGCAGTCACACAACGTTATAAAAGGGTTGGCCTGAGAATATCTTTTCATTTTCTTTTAATTTAACTCTTTGTGGTTATAATTAATCCCTGAATTGATCCCAGAATAATCTGTTGCAGTAAAACAAACTTCTGAACCCATTTTAACTGATTCACATCTACAGTAACACGACAAGAGAAAAAGCAGCTGCTCCAAAAGCTGAAATATTTTTATATTAATAAGTAAAATACCAAAAAATCCCCTTTTACTGAAGAGGGGAGGTTCTGAAAATTAATCACTTTAAGTAGCTACCCGGCATTTTTCAAAATCTGTATTTTAGTAAGAAAAAAACAAAAGTTGAAACTTACATCAAATCATTTGTTGTTGTTGTTGTTGTTGTTGTTGTTGTTTTTCATTTATTCATATAGTATTATTTTCGTGACTTTGACTGGGTAGGCTACCTGTCAGTCTTGGTCCATGAGGCCCCTGCCCTCAAAATTCTGCATCAATCTTTTCTTAGTATTACTGACATTATCAGCAAGGTTATGAGAAGAAATGTGGGAAGCTAATCTACCTCGCAATGTTAAAACATCTTTGAAAAAGTCCTTGATCTGGATTAAAAACTGGATTCAGATCACCACCAGTCATTGATTATTTTTATTTATTTATTTGCAAACAGTTAAAAGAGAAGTCAAAGAAAACAGTGAATAAGATAAAGTTTCATGTGCAGGTGAGGTAAAAAACCAATGTGGGCTTATTTGCAAACCTCAGCTTAAGAGTAAAACAGATAAAATTAACAGAAAAAAAAACATCAAATAAAAAAAAAACATTAAATCCTAGTGTCATGACTAACACAATTTAATCAGAATCTGCCCTAAAAACAAACACTGACAAAACACAAGACCATGACACCCAGTAAACAATTGTTGGTAAACAATTGTTCCTATCATCAGAAATTTCTGACAAGGTTTTGTCTTATTTGCATAAAAAGGATTACGTTTCCAAACAAGAGTGGCACCAGTTTGGTACCATAAAAACAAAAATAAAAGTCCAATCGATTCTCAATACTCAGCCTTCTTGGTTGTTAATGAACAAAAACTGCAGAAAAAAACGTCACACTTTCTGCACTGCAAGGAAGTATTCACAGCAGCAACAGACGCCCCAAACTATCAGAGTGTCAAGATGATGGGAACACACCATTTTCACATCGACTGCAACAAAAACACTGACATAAATGATACTGATGAAAACATTTTGGTATAATTATGATCTTCATTAAGGAATATACTGATACATCTCAAGCCTGGATCTGTTGCCCAGCCCTTCTTAAAGTCTCCCCGTCACTCCTTTAAAACTGTCTGCACGCCCTGATGTTTCTTCTTCATGGTTTGCGTGACCTCCTGTTCTCATGGTAACAATCTGACGCCACCCGGAGGATCCTTACTGCTATTACACCCTGAGCCACAGCCACAGGTCACAACAGGTCAAAACAGGTCAACATGTATGGCAAGCCCTATTAACATTTAAGTTTTAGCGGTAATAGCAATTGTAGATATCAGTAATTGTTTTTCCACATGTTTGAATTCCAAGCCGACATATCCACAATGTAATTTTCACTAGTAGCTATTCTAATTAAAGATATCTACTATTTATTTTTCACTAGTGGAAATGGTAACTGTAGATATCTGCAACTTAATTACAACTAGTAAACGTGTGCCATTGACTTCCATTCAAATTGAATTACAGATATCTGTAATTCAATTTGTACATGTTGTAATTCAAAGTCCACATATCCATAATGACATTTTGGCATGTCGCAATTCTAATTCATGATATCTACAACCCAATTCTTACTAGTAAAAATGTTAATTCTTGATAACAGCAATTTTATTCTTACTAGTGACAAAGTTCATCTATGATATCTATAATTGTACGAACATTACAGACATCATAAATTAATTCTAGATATCTAAAATGCAATTCTCACTAGTCGAAATTACACCATTGATATCTTGACCTGGAATTTTTACATGTAAGAATGTAATTACAGATATCTGAAATACAATTTCAGATATCTGTAATTACATTCTTACGTGTAACAAGTACATTAGAGATATCTACAATTTTCTTTTTAACTAGTCAAAACTGCATTGTTGATATCAAAAATGGAATTTCCACATGTACAAATGTCATATGGTAATGAGGCTACATAACCGAAATAAATGTGGTAATTTGGCTACATATCCGAAATGACGCCATTGCACCGCCCACATATCCACAATAAGTATGCTAATTTATGCCTGCACAGGATTGGTTCATAGGGCAACTCCACTACCGTTACGCTCGTGTAGGCTGCGCGCTGAATCTGATGTACACAGTTGGGAGACGATGATTGAAAATGGAGCGAGACGGAAACACTGAGACCGCAGTTTCTGCATTGACAGAAATTTTAATGTGGCGAATCGTGCCAGACAGGAGCTGTTGCAGAGTAACAATGGCATACTTGCTCTTACCAGACGCTGGTAATCGAGGAATCTATTGCGCGCAGTTCCCTTTGACTGCATACACCATGTTGATAAGCACGTTCGACTGCAAAACATTTTCTCTGAATTTTACTGATCACTTGCTCCGCCATATTCTACGTCTCCCACTGCCATCTACGATTGTCACTGTCAATGGCGGGAGGATTTGTTGTATATTCATGAACTATTTAAAAGTAGACCAATGGCTGTATGGTATGCTAATATGACGGCTCGTCCCTCCCACATATCCGAAACTGCAGTTGTTGATATCTGAAATGGGAAATTACATTTCCACTAGTAACAATCCCTTTTCAATATGTGGAAATTCAATTGTAGATATCTGTAATAATTGTTCTTACTAGTAAAAAAGTAATTAGTGATATCTGTAATTGAATTAAAGATATCTGCAAATCAGTTTCTATATGTCAAAATGACATTTTGACGTGTACAAATATATTTGTAACATGTAAAAATGTTTTTACAGATATCTTGAATTAGTATTTCAACATGTCAAAATTAAATTTTGACATGTCGAAATATAATTTCCACTAGTGAAAACTAAATTACTACATGTCAGCCAGATTGTTTAAATGTTAAAAGGGCTTGCCATACAACATGGCCGTCGGTTTAACAGACTCCACTTTTGGTTAGCTACACCAGACAGGTTATGTGTTTGTGTGTTTGTCTGGAAATGACGTGTTTGTATTTCTTTTTTTATTTGGGTCAGTATTTTCTGAACCTAATGAAGACATAGAGAAGATGTTAATAAGAAGATAATACACTGCTGCAAAGCAAACTGATAAAAACTGGTAACAGGGAGAAAATGGAAGAAAGCCAAGAAGCATAACATATTTCTTCCATACATTTTATTTCTCCTTCATCATTTTCATATTTTAACTAGACAAGATTCAATCTCTTTTGACCGAAGATTGTCTAAGTGAAAAAAGAAAAAGATTTATAGTTGGATAGATAGATAGGTGATTGGTGGGTGGGTGGATGGTTATACAAATACACACACACACACATATGTATATATAACCCCTTTCAGACTGGCCAAAAAACCTGTTTAAATTCAATAACAGCCTGCTCCTGCCGGAAGTTTGAAAGGGTTTAATCGGCATTTTGACCCAGCTTGACTGACCCTGCAAGCGACACGGGGTTTTTATCGGCACCCCTCCAATCGGCTCCAGTGGGAACATCATACCTGGGTCAACCCGCTAATTTACAGATGACGTCGGCGTTACCTGCCCACGGCATAACATCGCGCCCGTCCCCTCCGTCTGTACCTTACGTGACTCTTTGCTATCTCAGTAACAAATTCCATCCGCCTTCGTATCATCAGCACCGAGTTCGCACATTTTTAAAGAGGGACAAAAGTACAAAGTACAGTAAACCGTGTCCATAGCGTCCATGCTCCTTTCCATTGTTTATGTGGTCATGTTTCGTCGTGCTGATGATGTCATTAACGTTATGACATCAGCTTGATGTGACAGAGGGAAAAAAACAGCCACGCAGCTCGTCTACTGCCCATTAGACCCGGGTCTGCTAGCAGTGGTAAAGGAGTCATACCCCTTTCAGACTGGCCAAAAAACCTTTTAAACCTGGTAACAATCGGCTCCTGTCGGCAGTTTGAAAGGGTTTAATCAGCATTTTGACCCAGGTCGACTTACCTTGCAAGCGACACGGGTTTTTATTGGCTCGCCTCTGATCAGCTTCAGTGGGAACATCTCACCCGGGTCGACCCGCTAATTTACGTCATGAAGGTCAGCGTAAAATTCCCACAGCATAATATCGCTCTGTCTGTAACTTACGCAACTATTTGCCATCCCAGCAACAAATTCCATCCGCCTTTGTATCATCAACACCGAGTTTGTACATTTTTAAAGAGGGACAAAGTACAAAGTACAGAAAACCGTGTCTACGGCCTCCATGCTCCTTTCCATTGTTTACATGGACGTGCTTCGCCGCGCAGATGATGTCATCAACGTGATGACATCAGCTTGACGCACCAGAGGAAAAAAAACTGCCACGCAGCTCGTCTGCTGCCGATTAGACCCAGGTCTGATGGCAGTGGGAAAGGAGTCACTTGCTGATTTTTAGCGGGTTAACCCGCGTTGAAAAAAATGCGTTGACCTGCTAATTTTAGTGTGAAAGCGGTATATGTGTGTGTGTTCAGTTAATTATATATATATATATATATATAAACACCTTAGCTTTGATTACAGCACATATTCACTGTGGCATTGTTTCGATAAGCTTCATCAATGTCACAAGATCATTTCTTCCTTCTCCAGCACATCCAAAGATTCTCAATGGGGTTAAGGTCTGGACTCTGTGGTGGCCAATCCATGTGTGAAAATGATGTCTCATGCTCCCTGAACCACTCTTTCACAATTTCAGCCCCATGAATCCTGGCATTGTCGTCTTGGAATATGCCCGTGCCATTAGGGGAGAAAAAATCCACTGATGGAATAACCTGGTCAGTCAGTATATTCAGGAAGTCAGCTGACCTCATTCTTTGGGTCATAATGTTGCTGAACCTCGACCTGACCAACTGCAGCAGCCCCAGATCATAGCACTGCCCCCACAGGCTTGGACAGTAGGCACTAGGCATGATGGGTGCATCACTTCACCTGCCTCTCTTCTTACCCTGATGTGCCCATCACTCTGGAACAGGGTAAATCTGGACTCATCAGACCACATGACCTTCTTCCAGTCCTCCAGAGTACAATCTTTATGCTCCCTAGCAAACTGAAGCCTTTTTTTCTGGTTAGCCTCACTGATTAGTGGCTTTCTTAAGGCTACAATCAGGCTGCGATCTCCTTAGATGTTTCCTCTGCTTGATGCATGCCAACGATTTGACCCTTCTTAAACAGACTAACATCTTTTCCATGACCGCAGGATGTGTCTTTCCACATGGTTGTTTAAGAAATGAGAAGCTACTCGTTGCATCAGCTGGGGTTAAATAACTTGTTGCCAGCTGAAAGAAAATCATCCATGCAGTAATTCTCCAACAGGAGGCTCGTACCCATTTGCTTAGTTAAATCCAGGTCGTGACTTTTTTGGCCAGGCAGTGTATGTATCTATGTATGTATACTGATTTATATAAACAGATTTGTAACTATGCATGTATGTGTGCATAGTTATAAATCTGTTTATGTATATAGCAGAGATGTCAGCTGTCAGAGTTAATTGCTCACTCATGGCCTGTGGGGGGTGCATGGAGGTGCTGATTATTTCAGTGTTGGATGATTTCAGGTCAAAAAGGACTTTTGTCTGAGCAGCCATGTTTACCTGTTAATGAAAATATAGTCGGTCTAATTAAAGATCTGTTCCCCGTCAGAGTTTTAGCTCAAACTCTGTCAGATATCTGCTGATGATGAAGTCCCTGAAATGACCCCTGAAATGACCCCCGACTCCTCACACTTGTTTTTTTATCTGTCACCATTTTCTGACTTTTCTTTGAGCGCTGCTGAAACATTTGAACCCTCTGATCTCTGCTGCTCTAGGGTCAAAGGTTTCCCTCGATGTGAACCAGCTCTGCTGTGTTCACATATTTTTAAAGACGAGGATCGGGATGTCCTTTTAACATGATATCAAAATTAAATCCAGCTTCAGTGATATTAAAATGTTGTCTAAAGAACATTTGGCCTGTTAATCAGTGACTAAAATAGTCTCGTTCCTCTTCTTTAAACGCATGTTAATAAAAAATGAGCAGCCTGTGCATTTACTGTCCTCCTCTGGCGAGCTCTGTGTACGGCTTCATGACTAATGAACGATGTGTCACAGTGATTCTGAATGACAGCTGATCGTATGGAGGCCCTGAAGGACAACTGCAAAAATATTCAGCTGATCAAAATTACAATTAGATTAAAATATTCAAAGGTGAGAAAAAATATTTCAGGAAAAGCAAAAACACTTTCAATAAAAAAAAAAAATAATAAAAAAATGTTTATTTGCTCAAACAAAGGTTTTGGATGGTGTGTAATGAATGCTTTTGCATTTCACAAATTCTTCTCTGATGAAATGTGTTTGTGTTTCATAGAAACATTTTTTTAAATGTTACATTACATCTTCCATTCACAAAAATGTTTTTGTGTTGTTTTGTGATTTTTTGAAGTTTTTTGAAACCTTATTTCGCTCCTAGCAGAGGTTTTGCACTTCACAAAATATCTTTTTGTTTCATGTGTTCTTTTTTTTTTCATGAAATGTTTTTGCATTTCACAACAGGTTTGTGTTTCAGGAAATATTCTTTTTTTGAATTTTTTTTTTTTTTTAAGTTCACAGTTTTTTTTTCCTAATAATGTTTTTGCATCTCGTAATGTGTTATTGTGAAAATGTTGTTGTGTTCTACATTATCTTTTTCTGTTTCAGGAAGGTTCTGCACTGAACAAAGTATTTCTAAGTTAAAAGAAATGCTACTGCGAATCTCAAAATGTCAGTAATCTATGAAATATTTTTAAATTTATGAAATAGTTTTATTGAAATGCCTTTTTGCAGTTGACCCACAGGGCCACCGTATGATGGACCACAGATTATTACAAACTTTATTCAGAGGCATACATTTACAAACTCTGCAGAAACACTCAGAGAAAATGAATCACTGTGACAGGTCAAAGATCTGAAAAATCCATGAAACTGTAAATCATTGGAGCAGCTGCTGACCGCAGGATAATTTTGTTTTATTTATGTTTGTCTTTTGTTTTTCTGATGAACTCTAACAGCCTGGATCAAACCGATGGAAGCCTGAACCCCAGAACTTGTATGAGACCAAAGGTGAGGACGTCCTGTCAGACTGAGGAGGTGGTTTTTACTCTGAGACAAAAAACGGAAAATAGCATCAGTCAGCAGATCAGAGTTTGAAAGCAGCAGGACAGAAAATGTTATTATAGGACACCTTACAGAAACAGCAGGTCCAGGTCTTTAACGTGTTTGTTGGTCCCTCAGAGATGCCGATGAACACAGAGGTCTATGAGAGTCCGTATGCAGATCCTGATGAACTGAGGAGCTCCACCGTGAGCAGGGACCATCTGTTCCTGGAGGATGGAGAACTGGGGTCTGGGAACTTCGGGACGGTCATAAAGGGGACCTACAAGATGAGGAAGTATGAAAAGACACACTGCATGTTCACATTTTATCTTCATCATGATGTCCTGATGTCTCCTGCAGAGGACTTTGAATCACCTGCCGCTGAAATATAAAAAATAAACCCTCTTCGTCTTCTTTCTCGTCTTTAGTGATGACACTTCAGATATTTTAGAGGACGTGACTTTTCTTTGTTTTTTTCTGTGGAGCCTTCATCCCAACATGAACTCCTCCTCTCTGTTTCAGGATTGAGAAACCAGTGGCGGTTAAGATCCTGAAGAACGACGACAATAACCCGTCTGTCCGTGAGGAGATGCTGAGAGAGGCCAACGTGATGCAGCAGCTGGACAATCCCTACATCGTCAGGATGATCGGGATCTGTGAGGCCGAGAACCTGATGCTGGTTATGGAGCTGGCCGACCTCGGACCACTCAACAAGCACCTGCAGAAAAACAAGTAAGCCATCTGAGAGGGTCCAGGGGTCCCATTTATGAAACACTGAGTGGAATACAGGCTGACAGTGTGGGTGCCAAAAACATAAGATCAGCCTGCAAACACAAATAATGCAGTTAAAAAACATTAATACACAAAGATGTGCTCGGTACAGTCTCCTCGTAAATGAGGGTCCAGCTGGAGCTGTGCACAGGGGGTCAGTCTCCTGATCGCCCCTCGAAACACAGAACTTAACCGGGGTTAAAAAAACAAACTCAAAAGATCTAGTTGATCGATTTTAACTTACAGAAAAACAATAAGATGCATCTGTTATTAAGAAAAAATGTCCAGTCATTTAAACTATAACATCATAAATTCATAAGAAACCAAAGTGAGTTTCTGACTTTCTAATGTTGTGAATTTACAAGAAAAATTGATAAGCTAAAATTATTAAGTCTTGAATTTAATAGGAAAAATGTGAACATGTTCACAGCTGTAAATCTGTAAATTTACTGGCCCTTTTTTGTAAATAGAAATTTTTAAAAAATGCTTAAAAAAGAAAGTGTTCAAGTTTATAATTTCAACTTCAAAAATTTTATAAATCAGTAAGAAAATAATTAAAATTTCAGCGTTTGATTTGAATCTGACAGATAAAATAACTAAAAAACTTTGAGTTTAGGGAAGTTAACAAGAAAGATTTGTAATGTATTTATATTCAGTAAATTAACAAGAGAAACGTTCAGCACTTGAGTTTAGGTGAGGTGTCATAAATTTGCCAAAAAACTGAAGCTTTATTAAGTTTATGGGAAACTTTACCCATAATGTATAAATTTCTAAAACTGTTAATTCAAAAAGTAAAACAATGATAATTTCAAGTAAATGAAGTCTGAAATTTAAGAGAAAGAACAGAATATGTACAGTTGTATAAAGTAGTAAATTTACTGGCAAAAAAATGTTTTGTATTTATAAATTTTTAAACATACACGTGAAACTGGTATGTTTAAGTTTGGCAATTGTAAATAATTGTAAATAAATAAACAGCTCCAGCTTCATCAACTCAAAAATAACCTTGATGCAGCTGTAAGTTTAGAAAAATATAACTACAAATATATAAGTATAACTATAAATTACCTGGAAAACTTTAAATGTTTGAGTTTATGAAGTCATAATTTTGTGGGTTTTTTATTGTTTCTAAGGTCAAAAGTTGGCTAGTAAAATATTGCTTAAGTTCATTAAAGGTGAAAATTTACAAGAAAGAGATTTAAAAAAAAATGTCTGAGTTTAGAAAGTTAAAAACTTAAAAAAAACAAACCTCAAAATCTTCATTTTTTTAAAGCCATTACAGGGACGAGAAAAAAAAGAAATATCAAAGTTTCAAAGTAAGAGAAATCAAAATATGAAATATTATAAAATTAATGAGAAAAACTTTAGACTTTTGAGTTTATACACTTCTAAGTGTAAATGAGGAAAATTATTCTTTTTAAGTTCAACAGGCCATAAAGTCGTATAAACTTCAAATGTTTGACTTATGCAGTCATTTATTTATGTGAAAAAAAATCAAAATATTCTTATATAGAGGGCTTTAATTTACTTATGGAAGTTACATGAAAGTTCCTTTTTAAAAGCTGAAATATTTTAGTTGATAAAGTCAAACATCTATAATAAAATACTAGGAAAACCCTTGATTTTATAGTCATACATTAAAAAGAACAGAATTGGAAAGTTTTTAGGACTAACTTCTAACTTCTCCTCCAGCCTGCTCTTGATGATAAAACACACTGCATATTTATGTTGTAATATTTATTTCTAATATTTATGTCATCCATGTTTCATGGTTTAGACTGAGCTGGATTAAATGTGACTTTGAAGACGGACGTTCCTCTTCCTTTGCAGGCAGATGAGTATAAAGAACATCACTGAGCTCGTCCATCAGGTGTCCATGGGGATGAAGTATCTGGAGGAGCATAACTTCGTCCACAGAGACCTCGCCGCCAGAAACGTCCTGCTGGTCACGCAGCACTACGCCAAAATCAGCGACTTCGGGCTGTCCAAGGCCATCGGCGAGGAGCATAACTACTACAAGGTAAGAGACACGGACTGTGGCTGATTTGGAGAGCTCCCGGTGAACCAGTCGTCCAGTCTTCAATGATTTAACAAATCTGCAGACAGTATAACTTTCCAATTCTGCTCTCTTTAACGTATGACTGTAAAATCAAGCATTTAAAATATTTCAACTTGTAAAAAAGAACTTTCGTGTTAATTCCATAAGTAATCAAAACCCTTTGTATTATAATATTTAGAGATTTTTTTAAATGACTGTCAAACATTTGAAGTTTATGGTCATTATTTTATGACTTGTTGAACTTAAGAAGAATAATTTTCCCCCTTTACACTTACAGGTATATAACTCAAAAGTTTGACGTTTTTCTCATTAATTTTATGATATTACATATTTTGATTTCTCTAAATTTGAAACTTAGATGTTTCTTTAATCTCGTCTCTGTAGGGCTTTAAAAATGAAGATTTTAGGGTCTGATTTGTAAATTTTGAACTTTCTAAACTCAAACATTTTTAATTTCTATCTTGTATATTTTCACCTTTAATGAACTAAAACAATATTTGACTGGTCAACTTTTGACCTTAGAAAAAATGAAAAGCCCACAAAATTATGACCTCATACACTCAAACATCTAAGGTTTTCCAGGTAATTTATAGTAACCTCCTTAAACGATTTATCCAGCAGCGCTGATGTGTCCTTCTGTCTCTCTGCAGGCGAAGGGTCATGGGAAATGGCCGGTGAAGTGGTACGCGCCTGAGTGTATAAACTACTTTAAATTCTCCTCGAAAAGTGACGTCTGGAGCTTCGGGGTGCTGATGTGGGAGGCCTATTCCTACGGACAGAAACCGTACAGGGTGAGAACAACAGCACACTGACCTGAGTCTCTGACTGATTTAGTCACCATCTGCTGTCTTACACCGGTGTATTGGATGGTTTTCGTATCTTCAATCTGCACAAATAAGACCAAATAAGAGCTGCTGTTCTTGATTTAGAGCAGTGATTCTTAACTGGTGGGTCATGACTCAAAGTAGGTCACGGACCCTTTTTCAGTGGGTCGCGAGCCTTTGCCAGGGCAAAGAGTGTGAGAAAAAACATCCTGTGCTTTTATTTTGCATTGGACTGCCATCTATCCACACTCCTTATCAGTAGGTGGTGCTAATTAAATGCTAATTAAGTCCTGTTTTAATAGAAAGGTGTTTGTTAGATGTTCAGTAAGCAGGTACTCAGCTGAAGCTACATGTTTTTAACAATTTCTCAGTAGCTGGACTTTTTTATTTCATGTTTGAGCTTGAACACTCTGAGTCTTCTAAAAAAGGCTGAAGTTACTGCAGTGTGTTGTGTTGTGGCAGCCTCGGCTTGTTTAGTGCTGCTAATTTAATATTCTTAGCACAGGGCTGTTCATGATGTATCCACTGATGCAGGGTTATCACAGCTACAGTTAGATTTATAGTGTTTCAGCCTTGTGTCCCTCAGATACACTTTTTGGTTTCAGTTAAAATGCAGCTAATTAAGAGTAAAAGGGAATATTTGCAGGTCATTTTGATCTCTAATTTAACTTTTTTGTTACTATGATATTCTGTTCCACCTCAGATTGCAAGTGCAGCATCTTTTTATTAAATAACTCAGAGAAGTTGAAATGTTTCTCATATGAAACACTTGTGTAATTTCTCAATTATTAGAAAGGATTTTATTTAAATTAATTTAACCAGAGCAACCTCGTTGAAGAACCTCAGTTTCCTGACTGAGACGAGCAACAGCACATTCATCAAGTGACAATCATGACACAAAGACAAACTCAGAAAACCACAAAAGAGCAAATCAGCTCAGAGTGACATGATGGATGTCTGTGCCGCCACCACACTAGCTTATTCAGATAGAGTAGATAGTGTAGACAAGCTAAGCTAAGTGCTGATTGGAAGATTGGATTGAAGTCAAGGAAAGGGGAGTTTTGACATTTTTTCTGCATATTTCCGTATTATGGCTGAAAAATGATAAATACACCTGAGCTCATGTAGTTCTGTTCTAGTCTTTTGGACTCTTTTTCTGCACAGATCACAGCCACACATCTACGCTCTTTCCTACTCATTTACTCTCCGCTGTCACAGCAGTGGGAGCAGCTTGGGGGTCAAGTGTCTTGCCCAAGGACACATTGACATGTGACAGTTGTTGCTGGGCTCAAACCCTCGACCTTGTAAATGGTGGTAGAGCAAACTGAAAGACTGAGCCAGGACGCCCCAAAAGTCTGTAGGATCTATAAAAAGCACTCAAACATGTGCAGCCTGGGGTGGTGCAGCAGGTAGTGCGTGTTCCTCAGAGCAAGAAGGTTGCTGGTTTGGTCCCCGTGTTGGTCAGGGCCTTTCTGTGCGGAGGTTGCATGTTCTCCCTGTTGATGCGTTTGTTCTCTCTCAACACTCCAGCTTCCTCCCAAAGAGCAAAAAACATTCTCGTTAGGGTAATTGGTTACTTAGGTGTGGGTGAGTGTGTGAATGGTTGTCTTTCTCTCTATGTGGCCCTGTGATTGGCTGGTGACCGGTCCAGGGTGTACCTCACCCAATGTCAGCTGGGATAGGCTCCAGCCCCCTGTGACCCTGAAGGGGATAAGCGGTATAGATAATAGATGGACAGATTCAATGAGCCTTGATACACGATCACATTGAAGCAGAAATATTATTTTTATTATAATTTCTACTTTAATGTTCCAAAAGGCTATTATTTTAGCTTTTGGACAACTTTAAATAACAGGATTTTACTTTGTGATTTTTTTTAAGTTAAACCAATTATGTGCTCTTAAATTTCTGGCATGAAGAGTTGATTTAATGCTCCATATAATAATGATTTACTTTAAATATTTCATATTGTTTGTGTTTGTTTTAACTTATCAGCCTTTTATTAAAAATAAGACATTAAAAAAGCAGTTTAAGATATCATAAAGCTTAATTGGTGTACAATCACCTATTTTAAATATTTGGTTAGATATTTTTATTTTAGTTTTGGTCTGTAAATGACTTTTTGTATGATTTATGACCTGTTTTTACTTGAAAGTTTAATTTCTGTCACTTCTTTTATCACATTTCTTGTCTCTGGTTTAATAACCCGTCTCAAATGCACTCTGCACGTTGAAGCAGAATGTTGTTTTTACAGAATATTGTTTAACGTTGTAAAATAATGAATACGTCAGTAGTTTTTGAGACCAAAGAACACAGTCTCTGATATTTTAATGCTGAAAGTACTGAAACCATCATCCACGAGTCCATCCAAATCCATCTTTCAGCTGTACGTGCAGTAACAAAGAGATGAGCAGAGCTCGCCCCATGCTAATTAGCTTAGCTCAAACACTGGGAGTCAATGGGTAGAGTTAGCTTGCCTCTTCCTACAGTCATCAGATAAACTCTTCAGCCACATAAACGGTCCTGTGTGCTTTTTGTGACTCGCTTTTTTTTACCACTTTATGTTACGTTATCTATGTTTAGACTGAGATTAGCACTTCATGTACTTTTCAAAAGAAATACACACGAAACCCCCGCACTGCTTTGTTTTGTTGTTTTGTTGCTTGTCATGGACTCAGAAGTGAGGCAAGACATGAAAACAAAAAAAGTGTTGGAGTATCCCTTTAAATCACCGGTCTTGTCATTATTTTAACCTCCTTCAATTTTCCTGTGATCATTTTTTTCAGGGTATGAAGGGAAACGACGTCCTGCAGATGATCGAGGGCGGTCAGAGGATGGACTCCCCCGCCAACTGTCCTCAAGAGATGTACGACCTGATGAGGACCTGCTGGACCTACAAGTCAGTCAGAGTTCAAAGTTCACGTATAATAAATGATGTTTGAGCTCTGATGGAAAGCATGAGGTCCTTCATGATGCACTTTATTTACCAACAAGAATTAAGTCTGTTTTTTATTTATTCTGTATTTCTAATTCATTCAATACTGAATCTAGGTTATTATTAATCATTATTTACCATCATGTGCAGGAAAAATGTTTTCATCCATGATCCACCTCATTTAGCATTAGATATTTATAATAAAACAACATCGCAGGAGAGATTTAATCCAGAGTCCATAAATAATTCAGTAAATGCATCATTAAATCATTAAGGAGTAAAGCTTAAATCCTGTTATTGATGTGATCATAACACAAAAATCCCAAATGCTGAAATAAAAAATGTAGCTGCTGCTTTATCAGCATGTTATTCTTAGGAATAATTTAACATTGAAAAACTTACTGATCATTTATTGAACGTTTGCTAAGTCGTGTATGAACAGTTTTGCTTCTGTGCCTCATAAGGGCCGTGGTGAAACACTTCTTTTAACTCTTTTCTTTAAAACACAAAATAAGATTTAAAGGCACAAAATACAGATCATTATCATCCAAATTTATGAGATATTTATCCTCAAATTGTTTTGCTATCACTCATTTTCATTTTTAATTGTTTCTAAATGGCCTTTCTCAGGCCTGATGAATAATTATAAACATAAAATCTGTCTATTTTTCTTCTTTACATTTAAAATATATATCAAACTGATGATGTTTGAGGATTCAGTTATGGATCAAATATTCATAATTTGATGCATTTGCAGCGGCTTATGCAATACAACATGAAATATTTAACAACATTAGTATTTTTTTTAATTTAACAAATTATTTTCATTTAAGTGTCATGACATGAAGAGTTGATTTAATTGCTCCATATAACAGTGATTTACTTAAAAAATGTGTGGCATTTCCCTATACTTATATACCTTTTATCATTACAAATAAGACATTGAATCAGCACTTAAAGATGCCATGAACCTTTTTTTAATGCTGTTTTTATTGACTTTTGAACAAACATAAACACAGAACAATCCATACAAGCATATGCACAGTAAAAAAGATAATAAGTTAATTAATAAATAAAATTAATATTAATTCTAAATAAGTGCATAAATGAAAAATAAGTAGTAACAAAATAATGAGTATTATAAAAATAATCAAAAAAAATGTAACACCAATGCAAGTCTCTGCTTTTATAAGTTGTTGTTTGAAACAACATCCAACTTAGCAGTTCTTGTTAAGCTGTTGGCTCTTGATTGTCATGTAATTCCATAAATAACAATGCCAGGTATTGATCGGCTAATAATTATAGTTGTAAATAAATGAATAAATAAGATGTGATTTATCTTAGCTGGAGTACAATCACCTATTTTGAATATTTGATAGGATATTTTACTTTAGTTTTGGTCTATATGTGGCTTCTTGAACAATTTATGACCTGTGTTTTTTTAAAACTTAATATAATATATATTATATTTGTCTCCTGTGTCTCAGGTCCGATGAGCGTCCAGGATTCAGCGTGGTTGAGCCGAGACTACGAGAGTATTACTACGACATCGCTCAGTGATCCGCAGACTGATGTCGTGAGACTATGCAAACTAACCACTGGAGATGAATCCGTGTTTTATCCAGAGTGAAGGACGGAGATGAAACATGAATGATGCTGTAAATTATTGGAGAATTTTTTCAAACTCTGGAACCATAATTATGCAAATGAAGTTTTATTTTGTTACTTTGGTCTTCCTGCTGAATGTAAACAACAATAAAGATGTAGTAAACAAACAAAGATGTTCGTCCAATGATCAGTAACAGAGACATTTTCTCTGTTTTTATTATGAATGTTTTCTTTGTCACAGATGAAACATCACAGCAGCTCTAAACTGAGACTAAATCCTGCAGTGAAGCTCACAGTTTAACCCGAGACAGATGTTCAGACTGAAGATCTCAACAGTTCTCAACATTTAAAAAAATCTCATTTCTGAAAATTTTAGGGATAGCTTATTTCTTTAAAGTGTTCCTCACTACCCAGCATACATGAGCAAACCTGAGTGTTTGAGCTGATGGGTTAATACAGGAGCAGTTTTTAAGGATTCAGAGACATCGAGTGCTGAAGCTGCAGATTTCAACATCTGATCCGCCCCCTCACGGCCTCCTTTAAAACAGAGTAAGTTTATTCAGAGACACCTCAGGCAAAGAGAAATGTGAAATAAACAGATGTTAAAATAAAACATTGATCATATGTTAGGCATTAAAACACCAACTCTGAGTAAAAATAAAACATTTAATCATTAAGCATTTTAATATAACGTTGAGAGGAGAGGGGGGAATACATTTAATATAAAATGTCCTTAAATATCCTATAAAATATAAATTTGCCTGTCAGAAATAATTGTACCATTAGTTTTAAGTATGTAAGTTTGATTTGTCCTCTCTGGGCCACCGTAGAAATATTTCAGTGTCTATAAAAGAGTGCCTGATGTCTGTACAAGGACTTTATTCTCTATAAGCAAGGAAAATGTGCATAAAAAAATAAATAAATAAATAATAACATTCAGATATGTTTAATCTGAACACTCAAGTCTGCAGCAGCAACAACTCTCTTTTGAAAAATGATAATTTTATTTGTAACTGATACATTTATTTATCATTTTTAAAGTTTATTTATCATTTTTAAAGTGAAACACTTTTTTTTTATCATTGCTGTATTAATCAGTCAGATTTTATTTGTGTAGAAATTTCCATACAAAACAGTGATTTACATGAACAGAAAATAATGTAAGCAATAAAAGCCTTTACCTGTATGTCAGATTAAAACCAAAAATAAATAAATAAGATGTCATAATTTTAGAAATTGAAACCTTGAACTAGCAGAATATTACTTTATCTGTAATAATTATGAGAACTAAAACTTTGATAAAATTGATGTGTTAATTATTTTAATGACAGTTTGTCCTTACTGTAAATGTTAAAGTCGATGGCCTGTAAGACTCAGGAGAATGTTGCTCAAATAGGATCATTTCAAATGTCTGTGATCAGCTCTGTTTCACAATATACACAAACACGTTTTGACCATTTTGTTTACGCAAAATGTGGCCCTTCTGTTTTGCCAAGCTTTTTTTTCCAGCTTAAAGCAGCAAAAAAAGAAAACATGACATAAACCGAAAATAAATTTAAGCAATAATAACCCATATCTGTGTGTTAAATTACATCCTCTAAAACAAATAAAAGAAGTAGAATAATTAGCTAAAAAAGCAATGTATTAAAAAAAAATTAAACTAAATGAGTAATTGAATGAATAAGTCACTTTTCTAAACTTCTGCTTATTTTTAGCTGTCAGAGGATTTTTAAGAATTGTTTCACCACCAGATGGCAGCAGAGTCAAAGTCAATTTTAGAGATTAGGAATCATTAAAAAAGTTTTATGTTTCATTGCATGTTTACTTAATCAATAACTCTGTATGTTTTAAATGTTGTTCAGGACCACGTTTGATTCTGGATTTTACTTTATTTTTATTATTTTTATTATTTTGCTATATCAAGAGAGAGGAAAAACAGAGGGGTTACATTTTTGTAAAACAAAATAGTAATAACCTGTTTGACTAAAGAGACGTGAACTGGTAGAGCTTTGGCTGCCAGATCATTATTAAATATTATTAAGATTATCAGTCAATCACTCTTTATTTGTACAGCAAAGATTCATAACAACTGTTATCCCATTGCACTTTACAAAAGATCAGGCTGAAGACAAAGTCTTTGTTTTATAGATACACATATGTGCATGTATAAAAATACACATACATATATATATATATATACTTTTTTTTAATACAGGATTATATCTAATGATTATCTGATTAATTAGTACATGTGCATGTATGTTTGTTTAGTGTGCACTCTCATGTGCTACTCTTCTCTCTGTCTGATCACTCTGGAACAGAACTCTTAAATATAGATATATATATATATATATATATATATATATATATATATATTCTTCTTCTTGTAGGGTGGTGCAGGAATGAGTCTAAAAATGCAGGTCAGAACAGCTTAGTTGGAATATTCCTAAAATGATGTTCATAATGGACACATGCATGTGAGATTTTAACATTAAATTTAAAATAATAAAATTATCTGGTGTTTTCGCTTTCGTATTTTAAAGTGCGTGTTTAAAATGACGGTCACTAACAAACTGCTCATAAGAGCACAAAATAAGTTGGGGACCCTACTGCAATCATTTCTGATCATTTTTAATCAACAACAGCAGCGTGACCTATGACCATCGCTTGGACATCGGGGACAGTACCACTGGATTGGCAGACTGGGGTGGTGGTCACCCTTTTCAAGAAGGGGGACCAGAGGGTGTGCTCCAACTACAGGGGGATCACACTCCTCAGCCTCCCCGGTAAGGTCTATTCAGGGGTACTGGAGAGGAGGGTCCGATTGTTGAACCTCGGATTCAGGAGGAGCAATGTGGTTTTTGTCCTGGTCGTGGAACTGTGGACCAGCTCTATAACCTCCATAGGGTCCTCGAGGTGCATGGGTGTTTGCCCAACCAGTCTACATGTGTTTTGTGGATTTGGAGAAGGCATTCGACAGTGTCCCTCGTGGGGTCCTGTGGGGGGTGCTCTGGGAGTACGGGGTAGCGGACCCCTTGATACAGGCCATCTGTTCCTTGTGTGACCGGTACCAGAGCCTGGTCCGCATTGCCGGTAGTAAATCTGAGCTGTCTCCAATGAGGGTAGGGCTGCCCTTTGTCAAGTTGTGAGAGGATGTACAGGTCACATTAGAGGTGATTTGATGTCAATAACTTCAAAAATGAGAAAGCTATTGAAATTCCAAGTTGACAAAAGCACATTATAGCGACTGGCCCCTGATAATGGTCTAAGTGCATTTTTAAATGACCTTCTATAAACTAACTAAGAGCTGTGAAAGTTGTGAGAGGATGTCCAGGGCACATAAAAGGGGATTTGATGTCGAAAAATTAAAAAAAAAGAAAGTTATTGAAATTATAATCTTATAATGTGCTTTTTTAAGGCAAAATGTTATTGATGATGATGATTTGCTGAGTTTCTTTTTATTTTTATTTAGTATTCATTGTTGTGAAATGTTAAGGGCTGTCACCTGCTATAATAGCAGTGGATTGAGATGAAAAACAAAAAAGTTGTTGAATATTGGAATCAGCCGTATTGCACTTTGACGACGATCCCTAACTCTGCCTATAGTCACCGGCACATTCGACAGACATTCACTTCTTTGCGACCCCCGTTGCATCGTTATTATTGGTTATTTGAAGTTCATCAAAACTGGGAAACGTCTGCCTTAATCTGCTCTCTAACATATCCCCAAACTGTGAGAAATCGATGCTTTGATTTGGAGCTATTGAAGGTCATCGACGCTAAAAAAGGCGAATGTTAAATATTAAACTATCTCCACCCCGGAAGTTTGAAGCGGTTGGGATGAGAATCAGCACCTCCAAATCTGAGTCCATGGTCCTCAACTGGAAAAGAGTGGAGTACCCTCTCTGGGTCGGGGATGAGATCCACCCCAAGTGGAGGAGTTCAAGTACCTCGGGGTCTGGTTCACGAGTGAGGGAAGGATGGACCGGGAGATCAACAGGCGGATCGGTGCGGCATCAGCAGTGAGGTGGACTCTGCACAGGTTCGTCGTGGTAAAAAGGGAACTGAGCTGGAAGGTGAAGCTCTTGATTTACCACTCGATCTTCATTCATATCCTCACACACGGTCACGAGCTGTGGGTAGTGACCGAAAAAACACGATCAATCAATCAATCAATCAATCTTTATTTGTATAGCGCCAATTCATAACAAGTGTTATCTCAAGACACTTTACAATAGAGCACAAAGCTCTTCATATTATGGATACACATATATGCATAGATACATATATACATATAAAAATACACATATACATATATATACAAATATATACATCCAACACCCAACATGAATCCATATAGCCAATCATGAATCCCTCCATCATGGCGGCAAGAAAAAACCTTCTGTTAAGCAGCAGGAAATCTTGAATGTGGACCCCAGTCTCATGATGAACAGCAAATCCACACCATGCTGTGTTGGGTGTGTGGGCAAAGGGAGGGAGGTAAGTGGAGACAAGTGGATTAAAGTAAGAACTAAAGCTAGTGACAGATCAATGGACCAATCATAGACCTGTCGTCGTCAAATTTGTTTCTGCTGCAAACAAATTTATTAGAGGAGGGTCCTCATGTCTGTGTGGTTGTGGTGAAAATTTTATAGAAGTATAATCAATAAAAGTCTTACTGGAAGTAAGAATTTATGGTAGTGATGAACTCATGGGTGCCCAGACCACAAGTGCATCCCTACCATATTTGTCTCCGTTAAGTATAAATGTATTAATGGTAGACCTCTTGAGATGTGACACCTCATTTTCAGGAGGGATCTCATGTCCATGTGGAGCTAAAGATAGTTACTATAGATGTATCAACCATGGATAGAAAGATCATGTTAATATCAACATTAACAGCTATAATGATTATGAACTGGAGTGAGATGGCCAAATATGTGTTATGTCTGTAATTGTAGTTATTGAGGCTTCGTGACTCCACAGCAGCAGGCAGTCTCCACCAAGGATCCCAGGCCACCTAAAAGACAAGAGCCAGAGACGAGTACAGGAGCAAACAGAAAGGGGCAGAGGCAGATATGGAGAGAGAGTGTGAGAGAGAGAGGGATAGAGCCCAATGTGCCAGATCCCCCCGGCAGTCTAAGCCTATTGCATCTTAACTATATGTCTAAACTATGGACTATGAGCTGGTCCCTAACTGAAAGCTTTATCAAAGAGGAATCTTTTAAGTCTAACCTTAAAGGTAGAGAGGGTGTCTGCCTCCCGAACCGTGGTCGGTAGATGGTTCCAGAGAAGAGGAGCCTGATAACTGAAGGCTCTACCTCCCATACTACTTCTAGAGACTGATGGCACCACGAGCAGGCCAGCATTTTGGGAGCGTAATGTTCTAGAGGGGTTGTACGGCACTACAAGCTCTTTGAGGTAAACTGGTGCCTGTCCACTGAGAGCTTTATAGGTGAGAAGAAGAATCTTGAATTCTATTCTATATTTAATGGGAAGCCAGTGCAGAGAGGCTAATACTGGAGTAATATGGTCTCTTCTCCTAGTTCTAGTCAGCACACGTGCTGCAGCATTTTGGACCAGCTGAAGCGTCTTAAGCAACTTACTGGGACAGCCTGAAAGAAGAGAATTACAGTAGTCCAGTCTAGAGGTAACAAAAGCATGGACAAGCTTTTCAGCATCGCTCTGGGACAGGACAGGCCTAATTTTAGCGATGTTACGAAGATGAAAAAAGGCTGTTTTTGAAATTTGCTTTATGTGACAGTTAAAGGATAGATCCTGATCAAATAGAACCCCAAGATTTCTAACAGTTGTGCTTGGCGTCAGGCTTATGCCATCTAGGGCACTTAAATCATTAGAAAAGGTTTCTCTAAGGTGTCGAGGGCCCAGCACAATGATCTCTGTCTTGTCTGAGTTAAGGAGAAGAAAATTTTGGGCCATCCATGTCCTAATGTCCTTTAGACACGCGTCTAGTTTAGATAACTGATTTGTCTCACCTGGCTTCATCGATACATACAGCTGAGTATCATCAGCATAACAATGAAAATTAACGGAGTATTTCCTCATGATATCACCGAGGGGAAGCATATAAATGGAGAAGAGAATTGGACCTAGCACAGAGCCTTGAGGAACTCCGTAACTTACTTTAGTGTACACAGAGGACTTGTTGTTCACGTGTACAAACTGGTATCTATCAGATAAGTAGGACTTAAACCAATTTAAGGCAGTCCCTGTAAACCCGAGTAATACCTCTAATCTCTGTATAAGAACATCATGATCAATGGTGTCAAAAGCCGCACTAAGATCTAATAAAACAAGTACTGAGAGAAGTCCCTCATCTGAAGCTGAGAGTAGGTCGTTAGTTACTTTAACTAGAGCAGTCTCTGTGCTGTGATGAGCTCTAAATCCTGACTGAAAGTCCTCAAAAAGGCTGTTGTCTTGAAGGAAGTCACATAGCTGATTAGCCACTACTTTCTCCAGGATCTTTGAAGTAAATGGAAGGTTTGATATAGGCCTGTAGTTAGCCAATGTTCCCGAATCGAGGTTAGGTTTTTTAAGGAGAGGTTTGATTACAGCTACTTTAAAAGACTGTGGCATGTAGCCTGTTGATAGAGATATATTTATTGTCTCCAGCAGGGATGGACAAACTAGGGGAAAGACCTCCTTGAACAGTTTAGTTGGGATCGGGTCTAAAAGGCAGGTAGATGGTTTGGAGGAGGAGACAAGAGAATTTAGCTCCTGAAGGCTAATTGTAGAAAAATGATCTAACGCAGGTCTGACTACAAGTAATGGTACGGTAGGTTCAGGTGAAAGCAGGGAGTTGCTAATTTTATCTCTAATTTTAAGAATTTTATCATTAAAAAAGCTCATAAAGTCCTCACAGCTAAGAGCTAGAGGAATCACAGTCTCAACAGAGCTCTGACTCTGTGTCAGCCTGGCTACAGTGCTGAAAAGGTACCTAGGGTTGTTTTTATTTTCTTCAATTAGTGAGGAGTAGTAGGCAGCTCGAGCATGTCGTAAGGCTGTCATGTAGTTATTGTGACTTTCCCGCCAAAGTATACGTGACTCCTCCCTCTTATTGGAGCGCCATATTCTCTCTAATTTACGGGATGCTTGTTTAAGTTCACGAGTTTCAGGAGTAAACCAAGGAGCCGCCCTCTGACGTTTAATAGTTTTTTGATGGTGAGTACAACTGGCCAAAATGAGTTTCCTTCACAGGGTGTGAAGGAAGCTTCTGACCCTGCCTCCCTTAGAGGCAGGGTCAGAAGCTCGGTCACCCGGGAGGGGCTCGGAGTAGAGCCGCTGCTCCTCAGCGTTGAGAGGAGCCAGATGAAGTGGCTCCAGGATGCCTCCTGGACGCCTCCCTGGTGAGGTGTTCTGGGCACGTCCCACCGGTGGGTGGCCCCGGGTAAGACCCAGGACACACTGGAGGGACTATGTCTCTCAGCTGGCCTGGGAACGCCTCAGGATCCCCCTGGAAGAGCTGGACGAAGTGGCCAGGGAGAGGGAAGTCTGGGCTTCCCTGCTTAGGCTGCTGTCCCCACGACCCGATCACGGATAAGCAAAAGAAGATGGATGGATGGATGGAACAACAGCGCGACGTCAGCTGTTAGAAATATTGTGGATGCCGTGTTGTAGTTCAATAACAGCTTGATAATAGTTTTTTACTCTGGCTGATTACATTTAAGCTTACAAATCGTGACACTTAGATCAATTTGTCATGATTATACCAGAGAACAGGACGTGTAGATTCATGATGTTTTGTTCTCCAGGTCAGGTCAGCTTTGGGAGCACATGTCTAGTCGGCACCTCGCCGTTCATCATTCCTGACGACTCGTCTGCATCACCAGAGACGTTAACCTGCTCCATTTATAGAGGTTCATTTGCGTCTGTTCTCCACAGAGTTTATCATCAGAACTGATCCAACACAGACTTAGAGGCTTTCAGTCGAGAGAACGAGCTCGATGCTAACTTCAGAATCGACCCACACCCCTGCACCACCCTACACCCTGACCTTTGACCCATCCATCCATTTTTGGGGTCTTTGAGGGTCTGGAGCCTATCCCAGCTGACATTGGGTGAGAGGCAGGGTACACCCTGAGCCAGTCACCAGCCAATCACAGGGCCACATAGAGAGACAGATAACCATACACACTCACACTCATGCCTAAGGGTAATTTGGAGTCACCAGTCAACCTAATGAGCATGTTTTTGTTCTGTACGAGGAAGCTGGAGTGCTCAGAGAGAACCCACACATGCACGGAGAGAACATGCAAACATACACACAGAAAGGCCGTGACCGACCCGGGATCGACCTTTTTGCTGTGAGGCACGTGCACACTTTGGAAAGTTTGACAGAAATCGCTCAAATCTTGACAGAAATCGCTCAAATCTGCCTTGATGTATTGCATTCAAAAGCAGAGGGTGACCATAACCTTGACCTTTGACATATGACCTCAAAATTGTAATTAATTCATCTTTGTGTCATGGTGGGAGTTTGTTCAAAGTTTGAAGAGAATCCCTCTGATGTTGCATTCAGATGTACTCACAAGCCAAGATGATCATGAGACTCCACGACCTTCTCCTTTGACCTATAACCTTGAAAATCATTTGTGATTATCCTTAGGTGGTAGCAACCATCTGTGCTTTTATGAAAACCCTTCAGGGCATCTTTGAACCTCACCATGCACTAGCAGAAGATGCCCTCTGGTGACTTGGTGGACTTTCTCCAGAGTTTGAATAAACGTGAACTCTGGGTCAAGAGTTCACCGGTCAAAGGTCATATAAGCTTATGTTCATCCTTTGCTTGTGAGCACAATTCCTCAAGAATGCTTTGAGGGATTTTTTTCCAAACTTTGCACAAATCACTCATGTGCAAAGTTCTCCTAAATCAGAGATTGGCTGATTGGATTATGGAAGTCACAGGTCAAATGTCAAGCTCATGTGGCCTTAAGACTGTTTTGTGATCTCAAAAATACTCAAACATAAGATTTACAACACTGTGCTTGCATCAAGCTGTGAGGTCAAGCCAAGCCAGCCAAGAAGAAGGTAAGAGCTTTCTTTTCATGGGGTCTGATGTTCTCCTCTTGCTTGTAAATATACTATTTCAGGAACAGAGAGGGTGATTTACTTCAAACTTTACAAAAATGACCCCTCTTTCTCAAGGGAGTGGTTGAATTTTTTTTTTTTTGCCCTTATCTAACCATAAAAAGAAACTCATCAAGATTAAAAATCTCTGTTTCAAGAGTGTCCTGGCCAAGAGAGGTGATCAATTTTTTATTAAAAAGAAAATATACAAAATGTATGTCTTCACACCAGGAACAAAATTTTTTGTCTTATTCCTCTCCCTACACAGTGAGTAAAAAAGCGAAACAAAGAGGAAGTAAGAGATAAACAAAGTCCTTTGTACCCTGCAGGCAAGTAATGATATGAGGAAAATTCAATATCCCACCCACTTATCCTTATTTTGAGGTCAAAGGTCAAGGTCATAACACCTTTTGATCGTTTATAGTTTGTGAATGTGATCGAGAACACTAAGGGATTTTCTTTAACCTTTTGTCAGATGTCTGCTCTGGTTTCGGAGCTGATATGCCAAGGGCAAAGGTCACAGAGTCTCATATTCGGGTTCTTTTGCATGAGACATCTTGAGATGGGAGGGAGGGACTTTCTTCAAACTTTGCACCAATGTTCACTTTGATTTAAGAGTGAAATGATTGTGAAATAATTTTGCTACTTTTGCTTCCTGCTTCAGCCAGCTTGCTCTCTGATTGGCTTTGCTCTGGTCCATGTGACAAACATAAAGGACGTGCTTGGCTGTCCTCAGTGCTCCACACACATCAGGACGTCTGATTGTAAATACTGAACATGTTTAATACTTCAAGTCGAGGCCTCTTCAGAGAGAATAAAGGGAGTCTTAACACACCTCACAGCACAGGATGATAAGGTCAGATCAGCTTTAGGACTTCCAAATAATCAGGTCTTTGCCGAGTTCGACCTGAAGTGGGAATCCGGGCCAAAAGTCAGACCGACTGTCAGGCTTTGTGTGCCCCGCTTTAGTCATTAAAAATCTGTTCTGAAGTGTTCTGGTTAATTTTTCCAGAACATTAAGGGGTTATTGATGAGAGAATGTTATTTTCACATTCCTACACATTTTCTTCATTTTATTTTTAAGCGAAAAAAAAGTTTGTGAATGTGATCAAGAACACTGTTAGGGATTTTTCATTCATATTTTGTCAGATGTTCGCTCTAGTTTTGAGCTGATGCATCAAGGGTGAAGGTCCCAGAGCCTCATGTTCAGAGACATCTTGAGACGGGAGGGATGGGTTTTCTTTAAACATTGCACAAGTGTTCATTTTGATTTAAGAGTGAAATAATAAGAATTTTGAGGTCAAGGTCACAAACATGCACCAAACACGATGAAACAGATCAGATTACTGCATCTACAGTCACTCCAGACCCTCCTCTTGACCCAACATCATGTTCCTTCACTTGTATACATAATGACATAATGAGGCCACGAAACCATCATGTAGATGTTCTAGTTTCTGATGTAACTCTCTGAGAGTTTGGATAACAGTCCAGTTATATTCCTATTAATGCCGAATATCACCACCACCTCTGTAATGAAGGTTAGTATCAGAAGGTAATCAGTTGGAAAGAGGTAAAGGAGACTTAAGAGCTTGATCTGGTGTGTTCATTTTATGCATTTTTGTTTTATTGTGTTTTATTTTTTCATGATTTATAATTTATTTGAGTTTTTAACAATAATAAGTAATCACACATATGCACAATAATGACACTGACCTACAACTAAACAATGTGGGTGTATCAGCACATACAGAAACAAACATGGCTTTGCAGGATGATTGGCAAAAAGAACTATCATTCCTGTGTGTACATTTTGATATATCTGGATGTATGTGATAGCAAAACAGCACCAATAAAATAAAAAAGCAACAACAAACAAACACAAAAACATGATTGAAACAACGCAAACATTATTAAACAGACAAACAGAAGACAGATGAAAAGCAAACAAACATGTAATGGTAGATCAGTTTAAATCAGAGTACTACACAGCCACAGATCTCAGAGTTATATTTACCTCAGCCAAGGAGGTTTTGTTTTTGCCTGTGTATGTTTGTCGGTTTGTTTGTCTGTCTGTTAGCAAGATTATGGAAAAACTACTGGATGGATTTACATGAAAATTTTACCAGAGGGGTTGTTTGGTCCAAGGAAGGCCAAGGAAGAATGGTAGTGATACAGATATTGGTCTGTATGCAAAAAAAAATCCAAATTTTCCAAAAAATCCCATAGGTTAACATTGGGTGGAATTTTAAAAAATCATATCTGGATCTGATCCAGATTGATTTCGCAACAAAACATTGAACTTTATAATGGGAAATCCCATTGATGACATTCAATAATTCATATAAAATCCAAATATTAAGCGATGTTCCCAAAACTTGTGTTCATACAGGATAACAACCTCCATGTATGAGCTGAGTTTGGTCTGGATCCTGGCTCTGTTCTAGGTCTGGTGATCCAGAATTGTATCTTTGCTTGACGGAGGTCTGTGCTCTCTGAGTGCTTTTCTGGTTCTTAATGTCAGTCTTACCATGTGGAAACCAGTGGCACTTAAATCAGCACCTATCTATGAAGTCATGGTAACATCCCCGCTTCTGGTGATACTGCTCCACCCTGTTTGTCAACCTGAAAGACAGTTTTTCTACAGCAGCTAGTTTCGCTAATTGGATGAAACATGGAGATGGTGCAGGAACAGTGGAGGCTTCATCGTTTTGGACTTTTAATTCGAAACAGAGCCACAGATAATGCCATCATAGTTTAGGTCCAACATTAAATAAATGTGTAGCCGTTTAGGGGTGAAGCAGACTTGGTGTAGAATATTTCAGAGGTAAATGTGTTCAAACCTTCCTGCTCTGTACCAAACTGTCTCCCGGAGGCTGCTGAAGCTAAATTTAAAGTCTGAACGTGCTGAAATAACCTGCGGCTTCTTCAACGTCCAGAAACACCTGCAGAGAGACTGTTAAAACACAAACTGTCTGTGTGACCTCGACCTCACGCCCCAAAAAAGTTGAAATTTTGAAATCTCTCTGCAGGTTTTCATCACTCTACACCTTTAGCGTCTCCCATAAGGGGCGATCGGCGTCTGGCTGGGGTCAGGTCGGGGTCGGGCCTCCAGCTTGGGGGAACCGGTCGGCCTTTCTTTACGCAACCCCTGTTCTGTGGTGGGATTCCCCCCGGCTCTGTGTTGGGACATCTGCCGGAAGGATGCAGCCACAGTGTGGATGTGCAGCCTGCAGTCAGTCTCTGTGAGGCAGACGCACCAAGCCACAGGGCAGCCTGCACGCAACCGCCGGCCAGGGCCTCAACTGTCTGCTCACACACACGCACACAGATATACATTATAGACACACACAGCGCTCACATCCTCAGGTTCACTCTGACCCTGCCTTTGAGTCTGTGTTTTTATTCTCAGACCGACAAAAACAAAAGTTCACCCCCGAGCACTGAGTCCTTATCTCAGAAAATATTAAGCCCTGGTTAATCATTGGTTGAAGGAAAATAAGACAGATAATCACATGAAGGAGGCAAACCTACAGAGACTGAAGACTTAACATTAAGACTGATACTTAACTACTCAACCTTGTTATGAAATATCAGTAAAATGTTGCTTTTACTAACTGTAACACTCAGTTGTGCGGCTAAAAATATGCAAACAGTCTCCATGATCAACACAAAGCTTTACATGAATGCCCATAAACGTCATATTTTCTTATCTCTGCACAGCAAACATTACTTCTGTGTTACACCTTTGCACTCGTTGGTTCATGTTTGGCATATTTCTGCTGGTGATTCACAACAAAAACAATTCTTGTACTAAAACAGGCACTCTAAGGGCCTCAGGCTGTTGGCAAAATGTGAAAATTATAAAAACAGTTTTATCCAATTGCTAACACACTAAAATAGCATGCATAGCACAATTACTGTAACTCACACACAGAGAGCAAAAGTTCTTCTCAAGTCTCTAAAACTCTTAACACATTTTACACACATTTTGCAGTTGAGAACTGAACACACTTCTCTGCATAAGACACAACAATCTGACATAAAGTCACATTTGTCATTCAAAAGGACACTACATGAGATAATTGGCCAATATTTGTGCTACCTGGCCAAACACCTCAATGGTTAATTATTGCCACTTCAATCAGGAAGTAAGCACTTTAAAAAAGACCCTCCCACCATACTCACCATTTCTGAACCCCACAGAAGAGTTCTTTTCGGCATGGCGGTGGAGGGTATACGACCGGCAGCCCTTGTGCACATGCCTCTTGTGCAGGCTATGGAAGAGGCATGTGATAAAACTGATGTGGGTGCGATTCAAGGATGGATCAGGCTCTAAAGGCACTTCTTCCCTCAATGTCTGGTAAGGGAAGACATTGCCTGACGTGATTTTTGATTGCCTGATGTGCCAGACCCAACTGTGCGGCAAGATGCTGCCGAATTATTTTTCTTGCCTCTTTTTTTTTTTTGCTATTCACGAGCAAGGACCACACCATCAACAGGATGAACTTGACAATTATTTATTATGTGTAGCAGATAATGAGCACCGAAGCAGATACATGAAGCGGATTATGATTTTGTGAAACTTCCTAATGATTCGCCATAGCTCCAGGGCACGACGAACCCCCTTTATAAAGCCCTAAGGAAAGAAGGAAGGAAGAAATATTAAAAAAGGGGGTGGGATGGAGGGGTACGTCGTGTGAACAAAACAAAGGGAGGAAATGGTCAGGTTTGAATTTATAGGAACTCAGGAAGAGGCGTGGTTGAGGTGTGGTCCTGCTCCTGAAACTCAGCTACGCAGCACCACTGTATTTTGTCTGCACACATTTTTTCCAGTTTACTGTTTTATGTGAGCACATTTTTGTTCCCTCCAAAGTAAATATATCTGCTGTGCATATGTTGCACTGACTTGTTTGGTGATAAACAGAAAAATAAATTTTTCAACAGCATGTGTGAGTAACTGCAAATATTTCTGTGCATGTGAACAATCTGAAGAATTTTCTACAGTTTGCACTTTTATAGTGTTATGGAAAAGCATTCTGAAGATGAGAGTGCTTTCCATTCTGCCCAGCAGTGTGTAGTTGGTTAGACAAAAATCTGGAGATATGAATGAAGTGTGTGCCATTTGGTGCAAAAGTTCGGTTGTGATAATGCTATATGTACAGTAGTTTTGGTTGCAGTTCTTCATTTTGCAGGGTATATTAGGTATTTTGTAGTTTGGGTGTGTGGTTTTGTGAACTGTGTTAAGTATTTTGGTAAAACCAGCCTGGTTTACAACATTGTGTTTTAGCAATTGGGAAAAAACTGTATTGATAATTAACAGTTATCAACAGTGCTGAGAGTGGTGGCACATTTCAGATATAGACTGGTTATTGACAAGGCTTTAAGAGGGGGATTTTTTTGTTTATTTGTTTCATTTTATTTTATTATTTTCCAAGGGCCAGTAACAAGCCCCTGACGTGTTTTTGTAATTAATCGATATATGAGAGTGACAGTTTGGTGATATTAAAGTGATGCATGTGTTGCTTTTTATGGCCTCAAAATGACTGAATTCATCTCTGGATCATTTTATCCCTCAACCCCTGATATCACCACTCACACCATTTCCAAATCTATGACTGTGCTTCGTAAAGGCATTTTTCACAAATTTAAGTCTAAATAAAAATGAAGAAATGTTTAGATTTTACAGTTCAAAATGAAACTTTCCTATACATGATGGAGGGTTGTGTGTGTGTGTGTGTGTGTGTGAAATGTCTATTCTTCTCAACAAACAGACCTTCTAGTTTTAAAATGTCAAAATAAGACGTCAAGGTTCGTGTTTTTTCACTTTCAGTGCCGTTTTTTTAAACTGGAAAACATCCTTTTATATTTAAAGTTTCTGTTATGGATTTCGATTTTGAGTCAGTTTTGTTGTTTATATCCAACACTTGATCATATTTGAAGGATTTTTTTGTGGATGTTTTATTTTAAAATCAAAACCCAGTAACAGACTAAGAGTTAACACAGGCACAAGTCGTCCCTGTTTGTCTGTAAGTCCCCACACTTTTTTTTAACCAACACAAATGTTGAAAAGTATAAATCTTGACAAACAAAAATGTATTATTAAAGGGCAACCATGAAAACAAACTCAAGTTTCTTGAAGCTTGTTGTTGTTAGTATGCTGCTTGAAGCCGAGCAGACAGACAGACCAACAAAGCAGGATTTGCTTTGAATTAGTCGTCTTAATGAAGCAGAAAGCTGCAGGTACAGATATCAGCGTTCCAAGATGCTGGTTATGAAGGTTTCTGCTCAAAGATGAGTGCGAAACAGTGAGAGAGCCACACATGAAGACAGATACTGTCAGAATTATCAGTTTGCTCCTGTAGTGTTTGGTGAGGCACAAAGAGAGAGACACAGGACACCACAAACCAACTGATTCATTTACCAAGAAGGCAGCTCCTCTCATCGTCAGTTTTTATGTATAATTTAAAGGTTACGCTGTTTAGACTTTTTTAAACAAATCAAGTTGCACCTCCATTTTGACATCTATTGAACTTCATTCTTTGTTTTTACTTTCGTTGCCATGGTTACGTTTGCTTCCTGCTTCAGCCAGTTTGCCTCTTGATTGGCTTTGCTCTGGTCCATGTAACAAACACAGAGGACGTGCTCGGCTGTCCCCGGTGCTCCACACACATCAGGACTTCTGATTGTAAATACTGAACGTGATGAATATGAGAGGATAAAATGACTCTGAACACACCTTACAGCACAGGATAATCAGGTATCAGGTCATCAGGGGATTATTGAAGAAAGAACGTGATTTTCACATTCGAACTCAATATCTTCTTTTCATTTTTAAGCAAAAAGACATTTCTGTAAACATTGTTGATGCAGTTAACAATATTAAAATAAAAATAAAAAAAATTAACACATTGTAAATATAACTTTTTAAGTTCTGTTATAAATACTGTTTGACAAGTTTTACCTGCAAAAAAACCCACAATTATCACCTCCGCCAATGAGGTTATGTTTTCACCAGTGTTTGTGTTTGTTTGTCTGTTTGTTAGCAAGATTACCAAAGAACTACTGGACAGATGTTGCTGAAATTTTCAGGAGATGTTGGTAATGGCCCAACTTAGAAATGATTAGATTTTGGTGGTGATCCAAATAACCATCATTAATGAACAAACGTTTTTTCTCAATAACTGTCTAACTAATAATGATATCAGCATGATTCTGAGTGCTAGGTGTGGGTTTTCAGGGTCATGAATCATATTTTGATGTTAACTTTATCAGTGAACTATTGCTTATAGATGTAACAGCAATATGTGAGCTACCTTTGCGGAGGTTTGCGTTCTCTGAGTGCTTTCTAAGTTAAGTTTTTAGACAAACACCTGATTCTCCTTTTCCTGGTTTTACTTATTCATCTGTCATTAGCATGAGCTTTCAATGATCACATTACAATATAACTGTCATCGTCTGCTCGTTAAGGCGCTAAGACTCGTTTGTTCTCTAACGGTTATCCTGCCGACCTCATCAGGGGCTTAAATAAGGGACTACAGAGGAACCATGATGTCTGTGACAGAAGATTTATTCACAGCTAATGTTTTCTCACAGGCTTCATTTCACTTCTGAAACATCACATCATCTCCAAACAAACTCATCCAGGAACAGCTTCATCTTTACATTATCTTGACTGATCAACAAACACTCTGAAACAAAAACCAAAGAGGAACATACAGAACAGAAGAAAAGGCAACAGAGAAAGGATGGAGTAAATCATGACTGATTATGTTTGTGGCACTAAGAAAACTCACACACATCCACACAGAAGGCCTCCAGTAATCACAAATATGATTAAATATGTTTACATTCTCTGGTGATTCTGGGCTCGTGTTCGTCACTCATGGCCTAAACAAGAAAAAAAAGTGTTTTCACATTTTTATATTTTCAAAGCATTCGTGAGTTAAAATGATGGCTGTGGCTCTGTAGAAAAAGTAATTCAAAATCTTTCTGAAAAAAATACAGCTTAGGGTCTTTTCATAGCTTTAACTAAATTTCAGCAAAAGTTTAGAAACCAGCAGAAATGGTACAAGCTGAATAAAAGCATTTTATGGATGGAGACAGAGGTCTTGAAAGCACTGTTTAAAATGCTTTTAAAATCTCCTCTAAGACTGGACAGGCTTAGATTTTTGAAGACTAGGAATGGGAATTGATACGATTTAATTGATACCAAGTCCATTATCGATCCCTGTGTTTTTTGTGTGGGAAACTTCAGCCTTCACAAGTTTTCAGTGGCAACAATGTCAGACACGTCACTCCAGATATTTGATTCTAGTCTGCATAAACAAATGCTTCAGCTAAGTGTGCAGTAAGCGTCTTTTTTGTCAAAAATTAGGTCACATTTTTGACAGTTTCTGCCCCGTGTGTGCCATGATCGCATCTTTGACTTCCTTATTGTTTCTGCCGACTGTTCTGCAAATCAAGGACATCACATTCTCATCAGAGGCAAAGTCAAAGGAACTGAAAAGGGAATGGTTAAGCAAAAAGACTGAGGATATCGATTCCCATCCCTATTGAAGATGTTTCGAAGGTTTTTTGTTTCATATGTTGTAGGTTTGCTACGGAGTCCTGGGGGGGACATAAAAGAGAAAAAAACTTACAGTTCCCAAGAGCTCACAGAGATGTGAGATCTTGCAAAGTTCTGCACCTTTTCTTTCTCTAACATTTTTTCTCTAACTTTATTTCTCCCAATTTCCTTCCCCATGCTCTCCAGTGTTTAAAACGGATCCAATTTCTTTTTATCTAAAGCTGATTTTTAATTGGGAGTTCAATTCTTTACAAGCTCATGCAAAGTTTTGGAAAAATCTGTCCTCCTTTTTTTTTTTTTTTAACAGTTTTTATCTCCCTTTTGTCCCCTCCAGGGCGCCGTAGTTTGCTGCTCCAAATTAATGAACTCCCTGTAATAAGCAGGACTACATGTTTTCTGCAAAAATCGTGAGGTATTTTTCTTACCCACATAAATGATCAATGTGTCATTCTGTCTTTTTTACTGCAAGTGGATTTTTGTTCGTTTTGACTCCTTCATACTACAGAGTTCATCCAGATAATTTCAAGATTCACACTGACGCATCATATCTTTGTTCTTTTTAAATGAATCCTTTTTTTTACTGTGAGAACAGCATTTTGTCTTTTTTATGAGCGCTGATACATGAAGAAAATGGAAATCAAACAGAATATTGTATTTTTATTAGATAAAAATTAAAGCCGTCGGTTCAGCTTATTTCTGAATTTATAAAAAGATTTGTGAAGTGTAAGATGATTCATGGACACTTAAATTTGTGATTTTCAGAACAACAAAAACATCAGTTGTTCCTTGACGTCATGTTTTGTTTACTTCTTTTGGAGTCACAGTTTGTGAATATTTCTTTCTTTATTCAAAAAGCAAAATCAGACCGTTGGAGAGTTTTTGGACCCTAAATTTTCCTTACGAAGACCCTCTCCCTGAAGGAGCGTGTTGGATTGAGAAGCCTCTTCCCTCCTCATGCTTTATGTTCTTTCCCATCAAAGGTGAGCAGAGGCTCCACAGGTACAGCTGATGAAACCCTGCATTAAAACAGCAGCGAGACTTCGTCCATGATACAAAATGTTTTTGATTAAAAGGAATTTAACTATTGCTTCCTTCATATACTGTTTCCTCTTTATTTTGAGCTTCAGTATTATGATAAGCACGTGTAATCTGAGTATTTTGTGACCATGAGAAAGTTTGGATCGAGCGCTATAACTGTGACACTAAGAAAAGAAGAGACGACGATACGTTTGTGTTTCAAATAACATGGATCAGTAATCGCAAATAAATGAACCAAATAAAAATAAGACATGCAGACATGTTTGCTGGATGGTTTGATTAATCAATCACAACTTTACCCTCAAATTTGTTCCCAAAACTTGATGCAACAAAATGAATCATTAAAAATAATACCTGCAGGCTTTGCTGACCTAATCCAAGTCATCTTGGAGTAAATATGGACAGAAACCTTAGTTTGAACAGACGACAGAATTAAAATGACTTTTTCATAATTAAAATGCTATGAAATCTCAACCTCTTGAATATTCTCTTAATTTAGTTAAATCCAGTCTGTTTGATGATTTTTTGCAGGATCATTTCATATTTAGTGTTTTGAAAAAGGCAGTAAAAGGAATAACCCCTCTGAAGCATCATTTCCACAGTAATTTGGACTGATTTATGGCTCTCTGATTGGTGAACTAGTCAAAATGCTACTGTTGTTGACTACCTGCCAATCATTCTGCAGATGATGGTTAATCATGTTAGTTAGTGAGTAATCCATGGTAGAGACTGCTGAAGTGGCCGGTAAGTTAATGCTCTGTTAGTTTCCTTCAGTGCTGATCGACACACCCAGCAGTGGACTTTAAATCTTTAGATCGCCCGTAAAACCAGCCGGCCGGGCGCTCCTGGATGTTTCTGCGGTCACACTCTCGTCCTCTGGCATCGTTACGGGTGGATGTGTCGACGTGTACAGAATCACCCGGTAATGTTGAAGCAGTGGAGCAGAATGAGAGCTGAAGAGAGGGACGCATCACTCGCCCTTAAAATGAGGACGTCTCTTCTCCTTGAAGGCAGCCAAACCCTCCAGACGGTCTTTAGTGGGAATTACCTGAAGAAGAAAACACACGAGTCAGAGGGTCGGCCTGTGATTATCTGTTAACCTTTCTCCTGATGAACGCTCTGTATCCCCTCATCTCTTCAAAGAAGTGACATAAATTAGTGCTTTTAAGTGTTAACACAGCCCCATCACTCTGCCCACCTCCTCTGGTCACTTGTTTTTTATTGAGGGTTTTTTTCAGTTAAACTAAACAGGATTTATCTACAGAGCAGCATGTCACAGTTTAGTCTAAATACGTCCTTATGACTTAATGAAGGAGATACGATGGTTTGGAGTGGTCCCAACACCTCTTTGCCTGAAATCATTGGATACTGTATACCATGGAGCTCTAAGGTTCATAACAAATCTTAAGGCTCTAACTCATCATTGTACTCTGTATGAGCGAGTTCGGTGGTCCTCTTTGACCATCCGTAGACTGAACCTTTGGCACATCCTGATTTACAAGGCTATACTTGGCCTGCTTCCATCATACTTGAGCAACTGTATTTATGTGAAAAGTTCTGGAAGCTACAGCCTTCGTTCTGTGACTCAGTCACAAAATCTAATTCTGCTATCTGTCCCCAAAGTTTGTCTTGAAATGGGTAAAAGAAGTTTCAGATCTGCAGCTCCTGCAGACTGGAATCTGCTACAAGAAAAACTATGTCTTGGAGAGCTGGTCTCCTTAAATCTTTTTAAATGCAGGTTAAAGGATGATGAAGCAGGCTGTAGATGCTTTGACTGAAAACTTTCTGCTCTGTGACTCTGGCTTAACTGGCTGATATGTCTGTATCTGTGTCTGTAATTGTTTTATGTCTGTAACTTTGTAAATGTGCTGCTGCCTGTCTTGACCAGGACACTCTTGCAAATGACGTTTTTAATTTTAAAGAGGCTCTTCTGGTTAAATAAAGTTTTATTCATTCTCGTGGGCACTTGCTGATACACAGCTAAGGCAATTTTCACATAATGTCAAACTAGGACTTGAAGTCGTGGTAAATGACTGCTGAATGGACTTGAGCCTGACTACTCAGAGTGCTTTCACACCACAGTTCAGTTATCCATCAGTATTAGCAAACACATCCTTTCAGACACATTTACACGCCACTGATGCAGCAACAGGAGCAACTCGGAGTTTAAGGTCTAACCCAGTGACACATCGACATGTGATGACCAGAGCTAGCCGGGGTCAGACTACACTATTATGCATGATTATGGCCAAGCCCATGGTCAGAGGGGCTTAGGACCTGTCAGCCATGTTGTTCGGTCTCGGGAAGTATGTCATAACCATGACCGACAAACACAGACCAGTCTGGGACACTCGGAAAGTCTAGCAGGTTTGATTCTTGTCCTGCCTCCTATGGATTGCCCTCCACACAGAGACATTGACCAATGAGAGCACAGAGAGCTCTGCATGTGAGATGATGACAGATTTAAAGGGATATGCCAGCTTTTTTATTTTCGTGTCTTGCCTCACTCCCAAGTCCATGACAAGCAGATAGACACCATTCTTTTGACTGTGCGTGCAGTGACAAGAAAGACAGACGGACAGAGCTTGCCCACCGCTAGTTAGCTAAGCTCAAACACTGTGAGTCAATGGGACACGTTAGCCCGCCTCTGCCTACAGTCACCAGATAAACTCTTCAGTGACTCTAAACGGTCCTACCTGTCACTTCCTTGTTACTGCACGCACAGTCAAAAGAATGGTGTCTATCTGCTTGTCATGGACTCGGGAGTGAGGCAAGACACGAAAAGAAAAAAAAAGTTGGTATATGGCTTTAAACACAACAAGGTTGATGTCCTGAGAGCTACGAGATGAAGAAAAAGTTTGTCAAGCTCTGAAAAACAGCATCCCTGCCCTTATGATGTGCTGAAGAGCTACTACAGACCGTAAAGAGAGAAATGTTGGACTGAAACAGCAGAGGAACACGGAGAGTGACTGACAACTCAAATTAAATCCTGATCATGTTGGTGCTTGAACTGTGTTTCCTCAGGGATGAAGAAAATCATTTCTAATATGGTCTGATGTTTCACCTCTTTTTTTTAAAGATGTACTATTTAGAATTTTGGTGACAACAACAATAACACCATCGCACTTTATGGAGCACTAGAGCACTTTGAGCCGGACCTCTATTCTTTCAGAGACACATTTTTACTCTTAATTTATATTTTATCAATCCATCTACCCTTTTCATTGAATGTTTGTATATTTATTGCATGTGAGTGAAGCTGACCACCACTGCTAAATTTCTTTGGGATCAATAATGTTGAATCTATCTATCTATCTATCTATCTATCTATCTATCTATCTATCTAATTAAAATCAGATACGGACTCCACAGCTCCTATGCTAGCTATGGAAACTGATTCAGCTATTCTGAATGATGTCAGAGGATTGCTCCATGACCTACCTGGGCATAGCATGCCTCTTCAATGGCCAGACCCGTCGACAGATCCACCTGAAAGAGAAGGTTGATGATCTTTGTGAACATTTGCACTTAAACAGTCTGTTCATCAATCATGATAATGTTTGTAAATTTACACTAAAGCTCAAAGTACAAAGGTAAGGCTGAGTTAAACTACCTTTGTAATCATACAGACATGAGGACCCTCTTGAAAATGAGATGCAGCATCTTAAGGGGCTAAACTCCAATACATTTATATTCAGCAGAGACAAATACGATGAGGACGGATTAATGATTGGTCTATGGATCTGATACATGTATGTGCATATATGTGTATTTTATATTTGTATATATGTGAATATGTGTATCTCTAAAATGAAGAGTTTGTCTTCAGCTTGCTCTATTATAAAGTGTCTTGAGATTACACTTGTTATGAACTAATGCTATATAAATAAAGACTGATTGAATAAAGTTTGATTGATTGATTGAAGGTTAGGCTACATCACAGCTGAAGCACTTTATCATCACCACAGCTTCTGTTCAGACTCTTGATAGCAGATATTGTAAAAACTGACAGAGCAGAAAGTCTCACCTCTATTCCCTGGTTGATCGCCAGCTTCGCCATCCTGACAGCGATAGGACCCTGATGAGAAAAACTAAAATGTGACTTTCCTCTTTAAATCCCCTCATCCCTCCTGGTTTCTCCCTCAGTTCTGTACATCCTGGTTCAGCCTGTTGGGAAATCCTACCTGAGGGTTAATTTCTCGAGCGAGCTCCAGAGCACGCAGGTAAGCGGCGTCTCCGCTGGCGTTCTGCTCCACTGAGTGACTGACCAGACCCAGACGATGCGCCTCTGTCCCGTCAATCGTACGTGCAGCAAAGATCAGCTCCTTCGCCAGGGAGACGCCGATCACACGAGGAAGACGCTGCGTTCCTCCTGCAGAGGAGGAGGCAGAGGTGAGGTTACACTTGTCTAAAGGATAGATGTCTGACATTTCTTCTATAAATAAACTCCTTTCATTGAATTTATCTTTTATTATTTCCACAATCATAATCCAGTTTGAAACCATACCTGCTCCGGGTATAATGGCAAGTTTGGTCTCGACAAGTCCCATTTTTGCATTATTTGCTACAGAAAGGAAAGAGCAGAAGGATTTACTCAGAAATATCATGAATATCTACAACAAAACCAACAGGAAAAGTGTATATGAAGGTTAATAACACTATAGGATATACTTTTAGTACCAAATTAAATCCTCCACTTATTATTCTCTGTAAATAACCCCGGGTATGATCTGGGCTGGTTACAGTTTAACCCAGGTACAGTCTGGGCCGGGTATACTCTGGGCTGTTGCATCAGCAGAAGCATGTATATGGGATGTGCCTGGCTGCTTACCACTCAGCAAATTTATTTATATGACACATTTCATTACAGACAAGCTTGATGTGCTTTAATTGTAAAAGAAAAAGCAAAGACGTCCACAGACTTAACTATCATGAATAGACCTATTTAAAAGTCCATGCACTCTTACATCAGACACACTAGACAACAACAAAACACAAATATGACACACAAAATGTGTGATAAAACACTGATAATAAGCATGACTGCACACACAAACAAAAAACAAAAAAAATCTAGATACCAGCAGTTTGATAAGATGATGCTACAACTCTCAACAGCCATATTGAATGGTTTTTTTTTTTTTTTTAGATTATTTTTTGGGCATTTTTAGGCCTTTATTGACAAGAGAGAGAAAGTGGATAGGCTTGGGAAGGGGGGCAAGAGAGAGTAGGGAAAGACACTCTGCAAACTAGCCACAGGCTGGATTTGAACCCAGACCGGCAGAAGCATGTATATGGGTCATGCCTGGTTGCTTAGCGCTCCACCAGCAAAACCAGCACCCCTGATGAGCTCAAACTTAATTGATTTTTAGATTTTTCAAATGCTGAGCTATCTCCAGCCTTATTCCCACTTCAGATTAGAGGAGTGGTGCGTCCACATATTGCAGCCTCTCCTCCCTAAGTAAAGTGTGATATCTTGGCCAAACTTGTTGCCACAACTCTCAGTGGGAGTTTCCTCATCCCTGTGTGCTGACTCGCAGACACAAACACAGCAGAACAAATAAAAAAGACAACGGTGACAATGAATGACAGCTGTCATAATCTACATCTGCATATTGAGCTGTGAACCTTATACCAACAGGTTCAATATTTATTGAGAATTGTCACATCCCTAACCCTAAGAGCAGACATTAAAGGTGTTTTGAGGCTACAGGTCGACCAAATGAAAATCAAAAATAAAATCCTCTGAGCCTTACAGGAAATCCTGATGTCACAGGCGAGCGCCATCTCCAGCCCTCCTCCTAAAGCGGCTCCATCAATCGCAGCAATCGTCGGTACGGGAAGGTTACCTGGAAGAGAGAAGACAACATGAGACGGTCAAGAGAATTTAGCACAGGCATTACGTCTGCAACACATAAAAAATACAGGAAATTTGACATTTTCAATACTGACAGAGCTACCTCAAAAGAAAAAAGATGAACGTAAACTGACTGTAGTAAAACATTTAATTCATTATTTAATACAAAACTTTTTTAACTAAATGACCGCAAAATCTATTAATCAATGCTGATGAGGAACTTAATACTCCTCAATTTTACCCTTGAGTATTAATTTCAAATAGAGCCTAACACTCTTTAGTCATTTCAGAGGTGTTCTGAAGACTTTTATGAACTTTTTTCCCCTTTTCAGGGTTTCTTTTTGTTAAATCCATGTTGTCTTGTATTTATATTTTCAGCAGTTTTAATGCTAAAACACTCCAGTGTATCTAACCTACAGTAACATTAGATCATGAATACTGGGAACATAACAGTTAATTACATGAATTAATCTAGAAATAAAATCAGAGGATTCACTTTAGAGTGAACATGAAAGATTACCCAGCTCTGTGATCAGCGCTCGAGCTTTGGACACAAACGGTCCGACTTCACTAGGATGCATCTTCGCCCTCTCCTTCAGGTCTGCGCCTGCAAACACACAATACATAGTTTTATCAATAAGCTCGCTATTAAAGAGCCACATAAAAGTATAGAAATTTAGAATATGAACCAGATTGTGATACAAAAACTGTTAGTTAACCTGCACAGAAGATTCCAGGAACCAAACTGCAAAAAATGACACTCCGGACTTTGTTGTTCTTCTTGACGTCCTCTACAGTGTCAAACATCTGGACAACAGAAAAAAATAGAGAAAAAATAGACGGAAAAGGAGCTTGAGGTCTGTTTGGATGATAGTTTACATAACTATCTATGAGTGATCCACAAGTAAACAAATACAGTTTCAGCTTCTCTAAGTAATCAACACTGAATAAATGATCCTTATCATGCGAAACTAAATAAAAAATAAGGATCCTTACCATTTTAACCAGGTTCTTGCTGATGGCATTTTTGGCTTTTGGTCGATTTAATCCAACAACAACGATACCTTATAGACAGAGTGACATCACAACGGTCAAACATGATACACAGGTAATGCTCACCTCATTGAGGGCTGAAGTTTTGATTCATGTACAATTTTTTTTTTCTTGACTTCTTCTTTGAACATGTGCTCCACTAGACTCCTGTATTCAAAACCCTCTGCCACATTTCCTTCCAGCAGTGACAAGAACAAGGGCAGTAAATTTGAAAATTCATGAATAACAATAAAAAATTAAGCCTATACACACTGGTGTATTAACCATTACAGAATCATAAAAATTATTTTGGTTTTTAACTATACTGTTTATTAAGGCATAAATCTTCACCATTGGGTGGTGATCTAATTTTGTTAAGCACTATACATCCATTCATCCAGCAATCCATTATCTGTAACACTTATCTGTTGCATGTCACAGCAGGCTGAAGCCTATCCCAGACTGCAATGAGTGAGAAGTGGGGTACACCCTGAACTGGTCGCCAGCCAATCACAGGACCACATAGAGAGATGCATAACCATTCACACTCACACCTAAGGGCAATTTAGAGTAGCCAATTAACCTAACATGCATGTTTTTGGTTTGTGGGAAGAAGCTATAGTGCCTAGAGAGAACCCACACAAGCACATGGAGAATACGCAAACTCCACACAGAAAGGCCTTGACCAAAACTAAGATCGAACAGGCAACCTTCTTGCTGGTAGGCACTCGCAATACCTGCCACTGTGTCACCCAAGCATTATACATATATATACAGACACACACACACATATGTATATATATATATATATATATATATATATATATATATATATATATGTATACAAGTAACATCAAATTGGACAAAAGCAGATCTAATATCACATACAGGACTGCTGAACAGTTGATGCAGTTTTTTCTTCTCATATGATTTCATATGATCAGTTCAATAGAAACATCTGGCTTCATCAGGTTTTCAGCACAGTCAATTGAACAGGTGTTTGGGGTAAAAAAGTTCTAGTATCTGCTAAAGTTTGGAGTTTGAAAACAGTCCATGAACTTTCCTACTGTTTAGGACTGTTCTTCCCAAAGATTGATTGTAATAATTTTACAAAACAAACAAATTCAACGTTTTTCCCACCTTAAAGGGCTTTTCTGTAACATCTGACGTCAGCACGTACTACAAAATGATTGTGGGCGTGGCCATCTCTGCCTCCGCTCTGTTTACATGAGTGCAGTGGATAGCCGTTAGCTTACATGCTAACGGAACTCCCGGTCAGTCATACCGACCGTTACCCGTTAAATACACGTTCACTCCGGTGTTTCACAATTAAACTATTTCTTTCGTTACCCACCAGAGTCTTCTCCGTCCAGGTATCTGACTCTCAGGTCATCCTTGGAGTCGGAGCTGTAGTTTCTCGCTGTCGGTACTTTACCAATTAAAACAAACTGTCTCGTGCAGATGACAGACGCTGCTGTCCTGCACGCGCTGTCCCTATCCGCCGTGTGCACGCGGAGGGCTCGTGTTAGAAGTCTCCGTCCGAGCAACGCCGCCATGATGCAGAGTTTTAGAGGCTGCAGGAGGAGGAGGCTCAGAGTAATGCTGTATAAAGGCTACAGGAGGAAGCTGCTGTTTGACTTTCAACTGTGAACCGGATCACGTGGAGCTGTCACGTGACTCAATGCAGTCTTTTTTTATATAGAGAACACGCACGTGAACAGAATGTACCATCAGCTGTTATGATCTGAGTACTGATGACCCACTGAGGACAGAAACAGTATCAGATACACTGTGACCTCAGACAGCTGGAGGAGGGCCTCATGAGGGGCCCACAAATCAGGCCATGGGCCCCTCTGCGTGCATGCTGGGGGCCACACCATGCATGCAGCACTTATGTGCATTGCATTGCATTATGTATATAATTGTATTATTATTGTTGTTGTTGTTGTTATATAAAACATTTTGTTTCTGACAAAAAATGTAATATTTACCTCCTCCCAGGAAGTTTGTTTTTGCCTGTTTGTCTGTTTGTTTGTTAGCAAGATTACACAAAAACTACTGGACGGATGTTGCTGAAATTTTCAGGAGATGTTGGTAATGGCCCAACTTAGAAATGATCAGATTTTGGTGATGATCCAAATAACCACTATTCATGAACAATCGTTTTTGCTCAATAACTATCTTACTAACAATGATATCAACATGATTCTGAGTGCCAGGTGTGGGTTTTCAGGGTCAAGGAATCATATTATGATGGTAACTTTATCATGAACTATTGCTTATAGATGTAACAGCAATATGTGAGCTACCTTGGCGGAAGTGTGTGCTCTCTGAGTGCTTTCTAGTTACTTTATAAAAAACTGTCTCACTGAACAATTATTCCCTGATTGATAAAAATTCAAATTACAAACAACGTATTGACCGTGGTACAAAATGTTATTTAATATGTGGTTTAACATGTTAGTGATCATGTCTCAGCATCAGATAAAGTACTGTTGGATATCAGTCACAGTTATGGAGGTACATTAGTCTCTTGGATATCTAATGGTTTTATACTTTTTTATTCTTTTATTATTTATAACAATTTCAACTTGCTTTATTGAATTATATAATTTAGCTGTTTGTTCTATTATTCTTAGCATTTTTATTACTATTATTTATCTCAATCTGTGTTTTGTGAAACACTGATCATTTTTATCGGCAAATTTCTTAGTGTTTTATTACCCCACTCTTGTTTTAATTTGTTTACTGGTGTATGAATGAAGTTTCTGTTGTCCTCTAATTTACTTATTTTTATTTATTATCATAACTCTTATTTTATCTGTTGTGTTAGTGTTTTTAACATCATCTTTAGTGTTTTATCATTTTGAACTCATGATAGTGTTTCTTCAGTTCCTCTTTCCCACAGTTCTGTTTTATTGAGGTCTTTAATACAGTTAATATTCATAGTAATAGGAAAAGCTTTTAGTCACTTCCATAAAAGAGCTTCAGGTCGGACAGTTATTTGCAGCTTTACCCATGGTGTACTGTTAATTGTGTTTTAACTGTAAAAGCACATGTATTTAAAGCTAGTTTTACAACTATAAGGTGACCACTGTGCTAAGTTTCCAAATTAAATCATTGAACTTCTGAAGTATCTAAAATTAAGTCTAAAAATGTGTCAACATGAAGCCGTTGAGGAGGTCCTTTGACTTGAGGTGGTGGTCTCCATGTTGAAAATGCTGTCACACAACTAATGTTAGATCATCCTATAAATAGACAGAGAAGTGGCTCCTAATTTTCCCATAAACCTGTTTAAGTTCTGCTATAAAACTGAACATTTCAATAATGTGGAGTGTGGCTGAGACTCTCAGACAGACTCCAGTGGACTCTTGAGGAACTGCAGTTTATGGTACTTCAGCACTGGCTGCAGAGGCGGGCATTTGGCTATCACACATGTGGAAAAGGACCATTTGACAAAGTCACACCCTCTAACAGGACAGACATGTCCCTCAGATGTCAAATATCTGCAGACAGGATTATACCAAAGAACAAGGGCCACCCACAGAAATGACTGGGCCCCTAAAGGCCTGGTGCAGGAGCCCTCCTGAATTGAAACCTCCTGTTATGGTAATGGCTGAGGGGTCATGTATACAAGGCTGTAGTTCTTGAAGGAGCTGGCCTGGTTCATATCTGAGCTGTATGTCTTTCTAAATTCCATCTCTGTCCACTGTCCTGTCACTAAAATGAAGGCAAAAAAGCCCAAAATATAAAAAAGTTGATGGTAATAAAAAGTAATGCAAGCTGTCTCCTATCAGCTTTGGAGCAGAAAAGAAGCAACAATAAATGGGCAACAGTAAGTTACATGTAGGTTCTTCTTGTTCTAATAACAGTGAGAGTTTTTTTAGAACTTAGTTTTTGTTGTATTTTCATCATCAAATACAATAATAATGTCAATTTTTCCATTTTTGTTCTTTTTTTCCTTTTTGGAAGAGGACTGAGTGACAACACCAAGGGTCTACACTCTGACAAAAGAAAAAAAAGTGTTTTTGTGTGTATGTATGTGTAGACTATGCTTGTATCTGTTCATGCTTTAGTATGGGCTCAGCAAGTTTCCACTTAGCAACAACAGGTTCTCTGTATAATCTCTAAGCATTCGTTATTTGCTCCATGTTGTGGATTTCCTGAACCTTCCTGACCCACATCTTGTAAGATGTGGGTTTTATAGCAGCTGTTTTTAGTATTTGTAGCAGATAATTTTTTGCTTTTCCCTAAATGCCTAGGCCAAGTGTATCTACTTTTGGATCAATCTTAAGGTTTTGATGAAATAAATTAGCAAATATATTAGCTTCAAAAATATCTTTCCAAAATATTCTTACTTTTTCACATGTCCAGAATATGTGAGTATGAGTCCCAACATCATCCCCGTATTCTCTCCAACATTTATCTGAGTACACTAAACTCATCTTTGCTGCCAGCTTTGGAGTCAGTAAAAATCTCATAACTACCTTCCACTTAAATTCCCAATGGTGAGAATTTTAATTAAAAAAAGACTATATCATAACAATATTATATTATATCAATATCATTGCTTAAATACAGGATAGACCATATCTTTGCTAACCCCTATGGGCCCCTTCATGACTCTGGGCTCAAGAAAGCTCTACCCTTTTTCCTTCCTCATGGAAGTCCTTGCAAGGAACTGCAGACGTCTTGAGCCCCACTTCAGGCCCGTCCTTGAAAATTCAGCCACAAACTGATTAAAAACATCCCAGTCTTTTCACGATGACAGCTTCTTTATTACCTCCACCAAGGAGGTTATGTTTTTGGCCCCATTTGTTTGTCTTTCTGTTGTTAGCAAGATTACACAAAAAAACAACAGACAGATTTTGCTGAAATTTTCAGGAGATGTTTGTAATGGCCCAACTTAAAAATGATTAGATTTTGGTGGCGATCCAGATAACCGCCATCAGTGAACAGACATTTTGTTCAATAACTGTCTAATAATGATATCAACATGATTCTGAGTGCTAGGTGTGGGTTTTCAGGGTCTTGAATCATATTAGGATGGTAACTTCATCATGGAGCTATTGCTTAGATGTAACAGCAATATGTGAGATACCTTGGCAGAGGTTTGTGAAGGAGTGCTTTCTAGTTGTCTAGTTATCTTTATTGTTGCTAAGACCTGCTACATGTTTTTTGTTTTCAGCTCCAACAGAAGACAGCTTCTTTTTCAAAGTAACACAGTGTATTCAGGGAGAATATCTGCTTTTACTTTTCATAGATTTAAAATGTTGAAGCCATCAATAACAAGCAGAATGTATGACTCAGAGATTCAGTGACAAGACATTTATTGTAAACAAAAACACCATTACAATTAACTTGAGAAAAGTTCAGACAGAAACCTGGACTTCAGGCTGCTGCAAATGGAGTCATCATCATCATCATCATCATCATTACGCCCATCAACCACCACCGTCATCTTCATCGTCATCATTTTTTTATGCACACACCATGAAAACGCAGTTTAATGAACCCCTGACACTTCTGGAACATTTAATGTCACATTTACAAAAGCTGGAGGGTTCGATGATGAATCTGTGGAGACGTCATGAAGATACAAAACTGAACAGACATTAAAAATCAGACTGTGATGTCTCCATCTGATGGTTCACACAGTCCTCCAGCCAACACCCTCGGTTTAACCGGCGGCCTTAAAGTTTAAAAAAATCCACAAAAGTGAGGAGACGATTACCCAGCTAACAACCAGTGAATGAAGCAGAGCGTATTTAAAGCTAAACTTAAATCTGTGACCTCTGTGACCTCTTAAACTTCAGCAGATGGAGGAATGTTGGAGCTCGGTGTTTTTATTCAGCTCACTGCTCGCAGGAATGCAGCGACAAAGTCATCAGTGTGGACAAATACACTGAACCACTGCAGGGACAGAGGACAGCAGCACCAACATGAAGAACCAGGGCAAAAGAAAACAGAAATACAGTCATTTATATAAACATATTTCTCACATAGACTCCCAAAACCACCCTGAAAAGAACTTAAACTTCATTTTTATGACAGGCTGTCCTAAAAAATCTGATTATAAGTGATCTGATCTGCAAATCATGTTGCAAGTGTCAATAATTGGAGAAGCAGGTGAAAAAGGCAAACTCTCACTCCAAACAATGACAACCTATTTGTGCAATCTTATTACTAATTCACTCAGTGAAGCATTATATATCTATCCATTATCTATACAGCTTATCCCTTTTGGGGTCTTCAGGGGGCTGAAGCCGAGCCCAACTGACACTGGGTGGGAGGCGGGGTACACCCTGAACTGGTTGACAACCAATCGCAGGGCCACATAGAGAGACAGACGACCATTCGTGCTAACATTCTCATCTAAGGGTAATTTAGAGTCACCAATCAGCCCAATGAGCATGTTTTTTGTTTGTGGGAGGAAGCCGGAGTACCCAGAGAGAACCCATGCATGCACAGGGAGAACATACAAGCTCCACACAGAAAGGCCCTGACCAACATAGGAATTGAACCAGCAACCTTCTTGCAGGGAGGCATGTGCACTTCCTGTACTATATAATTACTTAAAAATTAATAAAACTTGCAAAGATTTCCTCTTAGATTAACTTGTCGGTGATTGCACTAGTAGGTTAAAGTGGCAAGAAGTGAAAATTCTCCCTATTGTTGTTTCCTTCCACTTTTCCAAGCATTAGCTCTGAATTCAGGCAATTTTATTTTGAAGTAAAGCATGTTAGTTTTGTGAAACATCATGATTATGCCTAAATCTATCAATTTCAAGGATAAAGTCAATTCTTCTTATGTTTATGAAGATTTAGAAGATAAAAAGCTTGAATGCTTTTTTTCTTAACTTTCTTTCTTGACTTACTCCTGCACAGGCACATTTCTAAACCTATATATATATATATATATGTATATATATATATATATATATATATATACAACTACATAACGTACATTTGATAGCAAAAATCCACCAGGGAAATTCATTTCTAATTAGCTACATATTTTGATTAAATTGAAGCAAAACCTGTTTGTTTAATTTCTGTGTTTAAATGGAGGTTTATTTCCTTTGAGGGGGGAAATCAATAAAGTCCTGGATTAAGTTTTGTGTGAAAAGATTAGAGAGATTTATTTTTAGCAGGTACTAAAAGCTCCACATTTAGTTATAAAAATGGGTAAGAAATTCTCTTGGAACCGTCAAAATTGCACAAACATTTTGGCAATGTTTGAACAAGAGGACAGCAGTGCAGGCAAACCCTTGCATACCATCAGACTTACAAAAATGTGAGCGAAGGCATCAGCGGGAAAAACACAAGCTCCACCTACACTTTAAAACACTGCCAACCTATTAGTGCAAATCAAAAGTTAAATGAGCAAATGGATCTCATGATGCTGCCTAAATTGCTCATGTACAATGACTCAACAGTTGATGAAACTGCAATGGTGCATCTCACTACATTTACCAGTTTGTCCAAACATTGCCAACAAGTTTGTGCAATTCAGAAGTCCCGAATCTCTTGGTAATGAGTAGAGCAGGTTCTTTCTTCCTGCTGCCTGCAAATAGATTAGCAGCAAATGGAAAGGTGTGTGGAACTGGAGAGGGGCAAAACTCTCATTTTCCATTTAATGCAAATACATATATGCATCTTCATTACTGTTCAGAGTGAATTGATTAAGTAAATTTTATACTGTTGCTGAGAAATGACAAAAACAACTGCAACATTGACACCTTTAAGTTGCACAAATAAATTGGAGGCATTTAGAAACTGAATGGTGCTGCTGAGGAGCAAACCCTGCACTCCTTAACAGGTCTGTCCACTTTTCGAAACACTGGACAGTCTTTTGTGTACTATAATCGAGAAAATGTTTAATAGTGATAAAATAGCGCAAAAGCTGTGAGACAATCTTCTGACTCTTCATATTTGTACAAATTGGCAGGGAGCATTCCCTCACTCTTTGATTAGATATGTTTTCTCTACTTTTAAAGCTCAGGAAGTATTTCGATCACACTCTAAAATAGTTTAATTTAGCTAAATGGGGAAGGAGCTCTGTTTTCCTCTGGGCCTAAAAAAGTAACTAAAACTGCCGATGACACCGAGAACAAAAAGTTCTTCTCAGGACCCTTTGGGAGACTTCTTTAAAAACTGATCAGAACTATTAAAAAAATTCAGTGAGATCAGACTTTGTTTTCACTTTCCTCCAGAGTGAATTTACGAGCATGTCTCCATCTGCTGATCTCTCATCATCGTGCGGACACAGAAAAGGCTACAACAGCTGAACTTCTGAATGTTTCAGTTTTAAGGCAAAGAGAGACCGGACCGCAAAGCCAGCCGCAAAATTCTTTATACATGTTGGAGCACGATGCTGCTAACATTTACAATGAAACCAGAGCAGAGCGGCAGCAGGCGTAAAAACAACAAATAAAAGTTTTACACATGTGACCTCATCCAACACTGAAGATGTTTGTCTCTCATCACAGAGATATGAAGTCTGAAATAATAATCATATGAAGGCTCCTCCTGGTGCAGTGATAACTCTGAGGAATAAAGAAGCCTTATTTCACTCCTTTATTTCACCCTGAATATTGATTTTAATGTCCTTTTTTGGTTTGTTTTTATGTTCACTGGAGTTTCTCCTTGTTTTAAATTTGCTGCTTATAAACCAGTTGATTACAATTTCTCCTAGTTGGCCTCTGTAATCCCCTTTCAAAGCTACGATCAAAGAATTTCAGGTCCATTTTTTGTATATTTAATAATCTGGAAACTTTACATGTTCAAATGTAAAAAATGCAGCACCTTTTCATTTTCATTTACTGCATCTTAACAGTGGGACATTAAGGCAGCAAAGAATAAGAAAATGGAGTGATTGAAAACTCTCAAAGAGCAAAAAAAAACAAAAAACCCCACTTTTTATTGGATAACAGAATCTCTAAATTCACTCTGAAATATTAATAAATCATCTGTTTTCCTCTGACTTTCCTCCACTCAGGACGGGATGCTCGGTTGCAATATCGCCATATTGTAAGTGCTACGACTTTTTAGGGCTGTGTGATAAATCTCATATTTATCAGTATTGTAATAAAATACACATATCATGGCAGACCAAATTTGTCAAATTATTTTTTTCTTTAGTTTGTGACCAAGCGAGGTGCATTTTTTACAATAACTTCTGGCAGATGTGGTTGCCAAAGTATGCTGTAAAATATACAGGACAGTTGCTAAACATATTAAAGTAAAATACATTAAAAAACAAAAATATAACTGCAATCTTTTGAAAAAATAACAATTTGATGTAAACCAATTAATATTAAAATTACAAATAACATCTCTCAGATGTGGATGCCATTATAATTCTGTAATAAAAACACAGAATTGGTTAAAAAAAAAAAAAAAACATTACAGTGCAATTCTGTAACAATTGTTAAGCTTTTTTTTTACAACTTCAATGTACTGTGAGCCTATTTTAAGTCTAAATCACTGATTAACCAGTACAACTCTACAATATTTTACCTTTTTTAATATAAGGATATAGGTTTGCTTAAAAGGTGACAGATTTGTACTGTAAATTGTACTGTACACTAGGAAAATTACCATAAAATACTGTAAATTAGAGGTTAAACCCTGTTTTTCTTTTAACAGTATTTTCACCTTAACTTTATATTTTTTTGTAATTTAACACAGTATTTAACACAGTTTTGGTGATGCCACACTCTGGTCTCTAAGGATGCATTTTAAAGCCCAACAATGGAAGTCGCTATGTTGGAAATATGGACTCAAAGTGAAACTGAAACGAAACTCGAGGTGGGCAAATAGATGCTGCGTCTTTATAAACATAAACTATCAGCACACATCCAAACTTATGAAAATATATGAATACCTTTTTGCTTTAATATCAAAACAAATGAGCGGTACATTTTTTTCCTGCTAAGCTCAGAAAATGCTAAGATTATATTGACATCAATGCCATTATCGAATCTGCTATTGATCTGGTTCTTTATCGATTCCTGTGGATTCTATATTAGCCTAAACAAGTTTGCAGGGATGATGATGTCAAACACATGGGATCTAATATTAAATGCTTTGCTTGAAGACAAATCTCTCTGCATATTGCTGATGTTTCCACTTTGAAAACACAAAGATACTAGGCGTGCAGTTCGAATGATTTTGTGTTAAATAAAGCCACACTTTAGTTCACTTCTGTTTCTCGTCTGCCTCTGATGAGAGAGTGATATTCTTGATTTGCAGGGTACAATAAGTAAAAGCAGAAGAAGCTGATAAGAGTGTAGTTAAGCATCAAGACCAATGATATGAATTCCTTGAGCATTGGTATCAATTCTGAACTGGAATTAGTTTTCGATTTCCACCCCATGTCCTTACACAGCGCGTACCAATACACGAAAATGTTTTTTGTACGAGGATGTAAACATGTTTATTTCTTCTGGGAAATATTCACATTTTTATATGGGACCAAATGAGCATTCCCTGACTTTCATACCAGCCCTCATGTGGACACTTAAGGAACTGCAGCTTATGGTTTTTCTGCCACATGATGCAACTTCATTTTGATTGTGCATTTAAGCTTTTGATCAGTAATAAAGAAGTAAATTAAAACAGTCTGCTTCTTGATGACTTGTTTAACTTACAGCAAAAGAGTATTCAAGCTCCCCATCCGGTGAAAGAAGTCAGAAGAAAACGGCGGTTATTGGAATTTGGTTGCAAAAATGTTTAACTTCAAAATGATCATAGCAACCATCAAATAGTCCTGATGTCTCAGGTGCCCAAAATTTGGTTATTTTTTGATCTCAATGGTCAGAACGTGCTAATACAACCCCTGCACACCTGAATGTTTTTGTGCATTTTCAAACAGCCTTCAGGTGTCTGCAATTTTGGCCAATGCCTTCATCACCTATGGACCTTTCTTGAGAAACAATGTATGTTTTTTGGTAACTTTTGAAACCATCGATTCTCACAATAGAAGAGCCTGTTTTACTTTAAAGCACATGGTATCTAAAAGTATCAAAAAGTGGTATTTACACTCCACTTTGATTCAGCCAGCATCATACAAACATCCTTATATTTGCTCAAACTGCTTCTGTCTGAAACTCTGCCATCCTCTGATCTTTTTTTTATTAAAAATGTACGGTGATAAAAACATGTCTGAACCCTAAACTGAACCACACAGTGCAACAGCAAATACAGTGAAAGTACAAAACATACAAAGGTCATTCAGAGGAACTTCCTCTCGGCGCTGGCTCGTGATGGTTGGCGGTGCTTTTGGTCGACTCGATGACGGAGGCGTGCGGCGCCGAAATCAGTTTTTTCAGCGTGGCCACCTGAGCTGACAGGTCAGCGAGTCCCTGTTTTAGGTACGAGTCCTCTGCTCCCACTATGCGCACGCTGGACGGGTCTCTTACATCCACGGTGGGTTTGTTTGGGCTCGGGGTCAGCCTGCTGCTCTTCTGCAGAGTCTCTGAGCTGGTTTTGTGCCACTGCTCGGTCCGCTGGCTCCAGTCCTGCATGTCGGAGACCTGCAGGGACAGCGGACAGGGGGAGGACTGGGCAGTCGGGTAGCATCCTCCGTCTGATCCACGGACAGGAGATGAGGACTTCCCTGACGACTCGTACTCGGGGTCGATGGCCTCCACTTTGATTTGGACGGTTCTGGCTTTGATTCGGAGTTTATGAGGCAAAGCCGAAGAACCTGATTCTGGCACTTTGTGGGTAGAGACGATAACGCTCCTCTGGTCAGCTACAGATGGCGTCAAACCTTTGGGGACCTGCTGCTCGTCCTCCCCGTCGGAGGATTTACTCACAACACCGTCCTCTGAGCTCCGTGGGGAGTTACTTGACGACCTGGTGATGGCCAGAAACGACGCCGGCTGTGAGTAGACCCCGGACAGATGAGGGTTGGAGATGAACTTCCTGTAGAGTTCGTACGGGCTGTTCCTCTCTTGTGCATAGCTACCGTTCTCTGCTGGCTCCTGCTTGACCTCTGAAGTCCCGAAGCCTCCCAGAGCTGTGGTGCACGTCTCCGTGGGGGTGTGTGGCGAATGCTTGATGACGGAGATGCAGCTGCTGCGAACGTGAAGAGGCTCTGAATCTCTGCTGGGAGTTTCCACAGGGCTGGGTGGAACAAAATCCTGGTACAGATTGACCGAGCTGGACAACTTCTGGACTTCCTGTGCGTACGCCGCTGAGCTCAGCAGGCCAAATTTCAGCTTCAGCGACAGCAGCTCGGCCTTCAGAGAGGCGTTCTCCTCTCCGAGCGCCATCAGCTTGTTCTCCAGCACCATGTCGTTTATCCGCCTCTTCTCTCTGGAGCGTTTGGCAGCCTCGTTGTTCTTGCGGCGTCTCTCCCAGTAGACTCTGTCCTTCTTCTCCTCAGGGATGAACTCTCTCTTCCTGCGGCAGGCTGTTTTAGACTTGAAGGACATTGGGGAGAGCTGATGTCCGATCAGGTCTCTGTTGGGTCCTTGTAATGCAACAGCGAGGACCAGGGCGTCCTCTCCACTGTATGACCCGCTGGAGTCCACTTCCTGCTTTATTGATTGCATATTTTCACTGAAGGCTCCTGTCAGGACTTAACTGTTCATCATACTGTTTGAGTGCAGCAGAGGTGACCGCCACATCCAGTTTATCCCCAGAAAATGGAGAAATCTGTTGAATAAAAGATGACGAGAGGTGTGTTAAATGTCAGAATCAATCAATCCATCCATCCTTATTTGTACAGCACCAGTTCATAACAAGTGTTATCTCAAGGCAGAGCAGGCTGAAGACAAACTCTTTATTTTATAGATACATGTATATGCATACATACAAATATATATAAATTAATATATTTGTATATACATATACATCCATCCAGAGATGTTTCCATCCAGGCAGAGACAAAAGGGCCAAAAATAAGAATTTATGATAGAGACAAACTCATGGATGCCCAGATCACAAATCTGTCCTCATCACATTTGTCTGATCTCAATATAGATTCAATAATTCAATCTTTATTTGTATGGCACCATATTTGACTTTGTTGAATATAAATGTATCAAAGGTAAGCCCCTTGAGATGTGTAAAGACAGGTACTATGTATGTATAATCAATACAACCATGGATAGAGAGATCAATCTAATGAATAAATTAAGAATCAGATTTAAATGAAGGTTTAATGTTGGTCTTGGGTTGCACTAATGAACGCAGTTTTATTGCACTTACAACATGATCATTTGAAATCAAAACATGGGAAAATATATTTAATTAAGTGATAACGCTTTCTCAGGTGAAAAGAGGTCAATAATGGAGCTTTTCCATCTGTAATATCTGCTCAACTTGGCTCAACTCGGCACGTTTGGACACTTCCTGCTCCGGTTTCCACCACAGTGTGGACTGTATCACCTCTTTAAGGTGGGCGACATCGTCACAGCGTGGCTTCATGAAACTACGGTGGCATATTCACAACAACAACAAAGGAGGAAACAGAGGGGATAGAGCTGTCAGCCCCTTTGTGTCTTTTGTCACAGTGAGGAGACAAATTTCTTCTGAAGACGGTTGCAGGCAGCAAAACAACATGCTGTTTAAGGAGAGTTTAGGAAGTCATACAGCATCACAGAGCTGACAACAGGGGGGTTTTCAATTCCAAATCAATACACCCAGATCGTGATGATACTCTGAGCATTCAGAGGTAAGCAGTGTCTCCACGTCACGTTAAGTCTGAAAAACTGTGCCAGGTATTAGGCATGACCTCTAATGGAAAAGCAAAACAACCGAGTAAAGCCGGGCTGAGTCGACCATGTAGTGGAAAAGCCTAATACATGAACGACTGCAACACTAACATCATATGATGCTGTCAGGCTAAGCTGATACTTCAGCTATGATTAGACTCGCTGTGCTGATGAAGTGATGCAAAAAAATCTCCTTGGATAAGTTCTGAAATCAACATAATGTTAAAAGCCATTGGTAAAGCTTATACGAATTTTTATATGTTTTTCTAAATTCATATTGAAAAGTCACTCATGTCACACTTTTTGTTGTACTATGCCAGATGGACTGTTCTACATATGTCATTAACCCTTCAGCAACAGCCCACAGAAAGTGTTTGGAGAGGGCAGAAACTTTAAAAGTATATCCAGCGGGTGATTGGACAATCGCTCTGTCAATCATATTAATTACTGGCCAATCAGATAATGGAGTAGGTGAGCGCTTCCAGAAAACAGTGTGAAATAGAAAACGTACGCTTCTTTGTAGAACAAACTCTCACTAAAACATGTCAAAAGTGGAGCGAAAATATCCTTTTTTAAATTGAGAAGTGCTGTCAGTGTAGTATGTTTTTCATTTGATAAATAAATGTGGTCCAGATCTGATTAAAGTGCTACTGAAGTTGTTAGCATTTATGCTAATCTCTATATCGTCAAGACTTGCTTGTAGCTCCACCTCTTCCTGTTCTAAAGGACGCTGATTGGACCGCCCACAGACGTCGCAGATTGGAGCTCGGAAAGATTACAGACATTAAATCAGGCAGATCCAGCTGCACTGCAAGGTTAACTCAAACTATAATATGCTTCAATTGTTTATGCCCATACTTAAACCTATGGACACTCACTGCATTTATCTGAACTACATGACGTATTTTTTCACAGCAAGATATATCACAGAAAAAAAAGGCTGTAGCTCCATTTTGTTCCACAAAGACATAGACCTGTTTTGGGGTCAAACAAGAGTAAAAACATGTAACAGGTTGCTAATGAGCAATGAGTCAGGCTGTGACAGCAATAATAAAATTCAGGTCACACCCATACATGACCTTCATCCACCTGAAGTGCTTTCTTAAGCTTGTGAGATGCTGATTCAAACCAAAAAATCTGACATATCTCCACACATAACATAACCAAACTGTCCTTCATGTTGTGTTCAATTGGATCTGAGAAGTGGGAAATGTCAAATTGTAAATTATAGACATCACAGAAAATGCCCCCTTATGCTGGAATTTCTTCTCTTGAAGTTCGTCGATCTTCAATAGCTCAGGCTGAAGACCCAGTTGGTCATTACACTGCCCAGGCAGGACCCCCTTGGGGCCCCACTTGAGAAACACTGCTTTAAATTTAGGTTTAATTTATGTCTCAACCACGCTTTAAGGACAGTGGGGGGTCCCCAGATTTTGGCATGGTTAGCTTTTGGGTCACAGGGTGGAAAAATAGGAACCTTAAACATGAATGGCCCAACAGAGGACAAAAAACATGGAGAAAAGAATTTTTGGTCAATACCACCCAACCCTAGACTCATGTCCAGTTTTATACATCAAAAGTCCAATTTATCAAAGAAAAGATTCTTGTTTTTCTTGCTTCACATCATTTTGTAACATAAATAGACTGTAACCAATTAAGCAATTGGTCAGTTTTAGTTAAGGAGAGGCTGTGTGCTTTTGACGTAAAATATCAGTATCAAACTTCGTGATTATGGCTTTGGAAATACCAGGTATCTGCAAAATCCACTATTGTGCATCCAGCTAGTTTGAAATGCATTATGATGTACATAACATTACAAAAATGTAGTATTAATGAAGGCTTCTAAATGTTGCTGAAGTTTTTGTATGTTTTAGGAGGTGTGCAGGATTTGTTTTGCTATTTTTGATCATCAAGGATGAATGACGAGAGTCTTTTTTGTTGCAGTGGCATCAAAATAGCATCAATAACATTTTACTTTCTTAACTCTCATATCAAAGTTCATAATTTAGGTACTGTGGCAAACATTTGGTATTTCTTTATCACATCATATAAAGATATTTCGCTCCCATTTCCCCATTTGAGCTTTGATTATTGCCCCTTCTTGCCCAGCCCTAGATAACTGTAACTGTTTACACTGGTCTCGCTGAAAATACAGGAACCTCTCAATAAAATCTTAATATGTATCCTGAAAGGCCAAACAGCTAAAAAAACAACAACCTGAGATAAGAACTTTTTGACGACCACCTTAACCTAGACTGTAAGGGACAAAAAAAAAATTAGGGATGCACAGCATCTGCAGATATGAAAAATTCTGCAGATATATATTTAGCCGATTCATCGTATTTATTGGCCATACGTATCAGCTGAAATATCAGAATGTCTTAATGCTTCACCTTAATTCATGGAAGGTCTACATTAAAGACTTCAACATGATCATTTTTGAGAAGAAAAGCTATGTTTTTCTTGTTCCTTATTCTGTTTCCAACCCAAATAAAAAGTCACAGAAGAAAAAGGTCAATCGTAGTTACGTGAAGACTGCTTACTTTTGTCTGAAAAATATTAATATCTGCAATAAGGGGTACAGAAATATATGCATATTAGATACCAGCAAAAATCCAATATTGTGCATCCCTAAAAAAACGAAAATAAACAAATCAAGCACCTCTGTTAGCTTTTCCTTTTAAATATTTCTAAATGGGGAAAAATTGATCAGGGCTAAAATCAGAGGATCCTCTTTAATAATCTGAGAGCAGATGCATTATTACCATAAACTCTTTAACGGGGGCTTCAAAACTATCTGTCTTTAGTTTCGAAGCCCCCTCCCCTCCTGGCTGGTGAGCTCCTGAGAAAGTCAAGTTTGTCTGTTTTGGGCCTCCGAGCTTCCATACATGCAGCACGGAGGGAACAAAGGAGTACAGTCAGCTGGGATCACAACACGTGGCCTGGCACAGACTGAGAGAAACGAATCCCACTGACGGTAACCCGAGGTCCAGACCCTCACAGAGAGACCCCCTCACAGATAAACCTGCTCTGAGCCGAGTCAAACCGCCTCCTCTGTTTACCTGATTTAAAATCTGACTGTGTGGGATTAATTTAGACTTAAGTTGATTCTATTTTCATCACGCCCTAATTCCTCAGAACAATCAGTCCTTTGTGTTCAAATATGAACACGTGCGTCTGTTTTATCGCTGATTTTACTGGTGTTAAATGAGCCACCCATATAATTATGTGAGTTTATAATTTGCATTTCTTTGCATTGAAAGTTTCCACCTTTGAGTCAGAAACACTCACCCACTGCAGATATCACAACTGTGGTCATTTTGACTGATGCTAATCATTTAACAGCCTTACATACTGGTTTTACAACATTCGTACCGCATGCATTCACTGGAACAAAACAATCTTTACTTTCATAGAACATCCCTTGCACCTGAGAAAACAATCGCTGCAATTATGTTGTAAAATATGAATGTCCTGAAACAATTTTCTTGGTTTCATAATGTTGGAACGCCCAAATCCTTCTTCCCGTTCAGACTTGATTAGTTGCACGCCCTACTTTGCATATGATGTTTTCAATGAGGCATTGTCATGTTTTTGGACTCTGGAACAAACTGTGACACATTATTGGAACTGACTGATGGCTCAGATTAAAGAATAGGGCTGGGCAACGCCAGCTTGACTTTCTCTAGTTTAAACCATAAAGCTTGGATTTTTGAAAAGGAATAAAGATAGATTAACAATAATGTAGCGCTTGATTTCTTCCCTGTGGAGTTCACTATTATAATTAATTACAGGGGTGTGTACTGACATTTATTAGGTGATATGATACATTTTGTGATGCATGGGTAATGAGTAATTATCAAGATAAAACATATTGTAAAATTATAAACATAAACATTGTGATATTTTTTTCACTGGCAGTCATATTATCCTAAATTGTACATTAATTTGGTAAAACTGATTCTTATCTGAAACCACAGACGTCTGAAACACAAAAGTGTAGGATAATAACTACATGCGGGCTGTCTTAACCAGTTCCTTCCTTTTCCACATTTTTGCAGCAAATTGTGCATCTCAGTTCTCTTTTATGGTTAAAAATGTGATTAAAGATTTTGAATGTCTCTGTGCTTTTAATACCAGAAATCATTCTAATAATGAAGATTTGTTAATTTCTATAATAAGGAATTTAAGAGAGAGGAAAATTTTGGAGGTGCTCAGCTGAATTTAAATGATGTAAAGTGCAAGTTTTTCAAAAGTAAAAACCAAAAATGCCCAACACTGGGTGTTCTGGACCTCCATTTTTGTTGCTATTGTAACAAGCTGTTCATAAAATTATTTTTTCATTACTGGAATCAACTAAAAGTTAAGATTTTGGAGACAACCATTTTGTAATTCTTTAAGGAAAAATATTAGAGACATTGGATTTTTACAGATATTTCTGAAGTCATCATCACGTATACTGATGTTTTTCATCAAGAGCTCAAAGACTTTACTCCATGAAATTTGACCTGTTGCTTTCAACGTGAAAGTCATTTAGTGTGAAAAACAGACGTAAAACAAGAAAATAAAATTTCACTGTTAAATAGACTGTTCTTTGATTTTAAATGTACCAAAGCAGTGATGTTGAGGTGAAGCTTTATGACACAGTTGTGTCATTTGGTGATATTACAGCCGATATACGGGATACACATGGCTAATATGGATAGCAGATAAATTACCTGTTATCAGCAGAAATTTCACCATCTGCCAATACTGACAATATTGTGCATCCCTAGATGATATTACAAGAATTAAATCATGTTTTGGCAATAACACAAAAAAGAAAAAAGAGAAGAAGAGGATATAATATATTTAAAACCATATTTCTGAGCCCTTGGTGCCCTTTATCCGTCATTTCCTGTTCATAATCCCTAAAACAGCGCACTAACTCCTGCACACTCTGTCACAAAAGGCCATTTTTCATATCATTGTTGTCGAGCATCTCCAAAATCACTGCTGTGTTTTCAGGAAGTAAAAACAGACAAATCTGTTTTAAATGAATAAAAACTACAAAACCATGTTTCTCCTTTGGGTATGATTATTTTGAATACTTTAAACTTCTAGAACAGACTTTGAGGGCGACATGTCACTGAATGTCCTAGGCTAATGGCGGCCGTCTGCAGGAGTTCTCTGCAATTTTCAGCGGATTTGTTCCTCCAGCGTAAACCTGTCCCATGAAGTCCTTTAAAAACAGTTTCAGTGCCTCTGGATGCTGTAAACAGTCAGAGCACCATGACTGAAGCTGCACTGCTGAAAAATATGAAGGACTTCCATTCAGCTTTGAAGATGTTAACACCCAAAATCAGGCCAGTTACTGTTCAACGTTAAAAATCTTCAGACCTCCTGCACGCTGACGGCACAGTCACCTTTGTAACATTTGGACCGGACGCCGAAGCTGGAGGGGAGTGGAAGTTTCCAAATGCTGCAGATATTTCAGGTTTAATTTAGACTGCATGCAGGAGTGCCAGTGCAATCTTTGGTAACTAAACATTAAAAATAATTGAAGGTCCTGGACTTCTTTGTTGTTACCACAGTGTTAGTCATATTTTATAGATCCATAACAGGGTTTGTAATTATTTTATTTGACCTGGTTTGATTACAAAAAGGGCCTGTATACTGTCTGAACTGCACAACTAGGTCAGTATAATTTGGATAAAAGGGTGAAACAGGCTACAAGAGGACTGTGTGCAAGATTTAGTCTGCAATTTTTGATCATCAAATATGAAAAAATGCCCAACTCTTGGGAGTCTATGTTGTTTTCATTGTAATAAAAGATATTAATATCATAACATGTTTATTAAATTTACTTCAAATGTTCTAGATTTAGCATTGAGACAAACATTTCTTTATTGTTCACCAAAAGATATTGATTAATATGTGATGTTTCCCTCTGTTGAGCTGAAAAATATGGTGAAACATGACATTTATGGCCAAATTTCCTGGGCCTAGACAACCCATATTCTGAATTTCTCTTAGTTTGAACGACAAAAGTTGCACCCAAACTCCTGCATGCAAAGGTCAGTGAGAACTGCAAAAGCATCTGGTGTGCATGGTGAAGTTTACAAATGTTTCCCATGGTTTTTTTTTTCTTTTTTACAATTTTTACTGAGTGTATGAATTTGTCTGCAATTCTACATTAAGTTTTTTTGGGGTTTTTTTAGGCCTTTTTGGTGCTGTCGAAGCCAGCTGGTATCTATATAAAGTAATTCAACTTGATTCATATCAAAGTTTATAATTCTGATTTTGTGATTAGCATTTACAATTTCGTAACAAAAATATTCAGGCATTGTGATTGCAAAATAGCTTTAAATGAAAAGAAATGTGGGCTTTGGTCCAAATTTTCCAGCCCTACCTGACACCTGGTATTTGGGGATTTCTCAGTTTTGATTATAATAAATGCAGAAAAGACCTGAACCCTGTTGAAACTATTTTGTGCAGGAGTCATCAGAAAAGACAAATTACCCACTTTTTGGGCATCTAGGTCTTCTTTTTGACTAAATTAATATAAATATTATTAGCTGTACTATTTAGACAAACATAAGTTATTTTCCACAAAATGGAATATTGATTTGTCTTACATTTTGCATTTGATGAGCTAATAAAAATAGTTAAGTGTAATCCTATATTATTTAATTTTCACTAAAATCACATAAAAGTTTGTAATTGTCATTTTGTGACAGGAATTTGTAATTTCTTTACAATATTAGTGAACCTATCTTGCAAAAAAAGCTTAAAAATAATGCAAATGTGTTTTCTTGTTTATTGACAGACTCTATCAGACACCCAATATTTGTTTTTTCCTTGGTTTCGGTGACAGTAAATGCAAACGCACTGCACATTGTTTAAAGTGACAAGAGGTGAAGGTTTCCAAGTGTTTTTGTATGTTTTAAGAGGTGTGCAGAATTTGGTCTGCAAGTGCAAAAATCAAGCACCTCTGTTAGCATATGTACCTTTAATATTTCTGAATGTGCAGAAAAAATCCCTCAGGGGATCCTCTTTAATAATCTGAAAATAGATCTATTAATGCTGTAACATCTTTAACAGAATCACGTCTGCAGTAAGTTTTAAGGGTAAAAGTTGGTGGGGGAAAATAGAGTCATAACAGTGTATAATTCTCATTTTGTGATGTGCATTTACAATTTCTTAAATATTTTATGGTACATATCTTATAAACTAGCTTAAAAATATTGAAATGTGGTTTTTCGTCTATGCTGACATTCAACTTTTGGTATTTCCCCGGGTTTCTGCCTCACATGCGCATGTGACTTCATAATTTTTCACTATTTCCTTTGATTTTCCTTTAAAAATATGCAAATAAATAAACAAATAGGTTTTTACTGTTGCTTTTGAATGTTTAAGGCAGTGTGCAGGATTTGTTCTACATTTTTTGATCATCAAGGATGAATGACAAGGGCATTAAACCAGTGTGAACATTGTACTGTCTTAACTATCATATCAAAGTTTATATTTTAGGTACTATGGCGGCCATTTGAGATGTGTACGTATATTTACCAGATTAGATTCCCCACATGTGGCAGGATTTTTGGCCCTTCTCGCCCAGCCCTAGTTAATTGTAGCTCCTCACACTGGCCTTGTTTACCTCCCCTGAGCCAGCAGCCTGTCCGCAGTAATGCTCTGTAAGTCTGTCTTTGTGTTAAACTGGTGTTGTAACATGTTCCAGATGTTGCACAGCAGCTCTGCGGGGTTATGCGGGGATGATCCCTCCCTCCCTTTTGTCTTCTCCAACATGACATCAACTCTAAATCTGGACCGCGTGCACGTGAGGAAGAACAAATAAAAATGGCTGGTTAATTTCACCGCAACGTGAGCTCCGAAAAGAGAGAGAGGGGAGCGCGAGCGCAGCTTAACCCCCGTCAACACGTCCTATTGCCCCACATTCCTTCATTGTGTCCAGATTACACAATAACGCCCCCCCCCCCCCCCCCCCCCTCACCCCCTCCTCACCCCTTTTGTAATGTCTATGGCTGCAGACATTATGCAATATTTACGGATGAGGCAATGAGCGTGTTTGTTCCGCTTTGGGCGCTGTGAGAATAAAAACCTGTAAAGTAAATAAGTCACAAAAAGGAGCGTAACAGGCTGTTCCGAGACAATGAGGGCATTCACGTTGTTAATTCATGACATCACTGCGTTGCTTACTCATGACAGCGTGGGGGTCCATCTACGCCCTTAAAGTGAGTCCCTGTGATCAGAAAATACATCAATACAGCATTGATAATGGCCGCACGGCTGTACTGACGATGTTCGACACGACCACACCGATTAATCGGCGCAAACAAGCAATTACACCAACTTATAATAACTACAATACATGTGATGCATTATTTATAGCAACAGCACAGATTTACAAACAGAACATGAACATGAAAATATTCTCAGGTATTTCAATACAGCGCAGGACCGACTAAAACGATTAATCGGCAGTTTTGTAGATTCTTACAATAACAGCAGATATGATTACGTTACAGCAGGACATTTCTAATTCTGGGTTTCACCACTGTGTCGCAATTCGTCAACTAATGCTACTGGTAGGCCTCTGTGCCCGAGCACATTTCTTTTTATGCCACTTTTTTAACCAATAAGTCATTACAATCGTTCATTTTTAGCGATTATGCACCAGTAACTAACACGTTATAACACGGTTTATAAAGGCAATTATAACCATGAACTCGAGGCTGACCTTAAAGCTTAAATGTTAATGTTAACAGGGCTATTTTAAGTTTAAAATGGGGTTAAGAATCAAACAAGTGACCCATAAATGCATTACATGCGTAAATGTGGTCATTTTTGGATCAGTACGCGCCGCAGTGATTCCAAACGCCCAAACGCAGCACCATTACGCACACATCCCTTTACATTAGGGGCAGGAATAAAGCTGAGTTAATAATGTAAACCTGAAAATACACACTGTACCTTTCCCAACACCTGGTTGGAGGGGTTGTTGGGCGCGTCTCCGGGGTCCAGGGTCCAGGTGTTCCATCGGGGGAGATAACCAGGTGAATAAAGTCGATAAAAATCCGTAAAGTTTGCGGACAGCTCGCCTCTTTCCTCCTCTTTGGCTTCTTTTTTCCTCTCAAGGTGGCTCCTGACTCATGGATCTGTGTTAGTAGGTCACTGCTTGAGTGTATTGGCAGCGTAGTTTGAATGACAGCCAAGGCAGCCAATGGGGGCGCGGCATCTTCTAACTTTAGCCAATGACGCGCGGCCTTGGCAGCAGAGCTCAGATCCCAGTTAAAGCGTGTGACGTCATGAGCGGTGCGTTAGTGGGGCGTTCACGTGCGTCAGTTCAGAACACACCGGGCAGGTCTCTGATGACCGTGATAATAAAACATGATGGGGTTTGATGGGGGTTTTATCAATGACATGTGGGCCTGATAACTGTAAATAAAATCTGTATTGCAGACATTTAAACAGCAATGAACATGTAGGCTTACTTTGATTTTTAGATTTATTTTTGTGCATAAAGTAAATGTGTCAGAGATCTGTGATGCACCCAATAGAATTATTTCCACAGGTTGAGTTCATTATTCCTGCTTGACTAAAAAGAACTTCATAAAATCGGCATAATCCATATTTTAGTGCTATTAAATGTTGCAGCTTTCCAAAACAAATAGGATTGAAAACGGTTTTTGTTCACTGCTTTAACTTATATATTTGGTGACAACATTTACTGTCATAGGAGAAGGAGGAGCACCTCTAAGAAGAGGATTTAGGGCCCCTGAAAAAGACACTTTGAGGTTGATTTTTTTTCTGAAACAAAATTGTGGCTCTGAGATTAAAGTCAACATTCTGAGTGTAAAATCAGAAGTCTGATTTTTCATCATCCTGAAACACCCTAGACTTCTGACTAAAATCAGAATTTATTTTCAGAATTGTCTTTAATTTCAGAATTGTGATATAACTTCATAAATCTGACTTTAATCGAAGAATTTTGAATTTTGCTCCCAGATATCTGACTTTAATCTTAGAATTCTGACTTTAAGTTTAAAATTATTAATTAATTCCCAGAATGTTTATTTTGTTTCCAGAATTCCAACTTTATTCTCAGAATTAATCATTTAATTTCAGAATTCTGACCTTGGGTGGCAAACTTCTGAGTAGATTAAAAATAAGCCAAGAACAAAAGTCTCCATTTTATTTTTTATCATCTGCAAAAAGTTTTCAAATTAATCAATTTAAGGGCGGCACAGTGGTGGAGCAGGTAGTGCACGAGCCTCACAGCAAGAAGGTTGCTGGTTCGATCCCTGGGCTGGTCAGGGCCTTTCTGTGTGGAGTTTGCAGGTTCTCCCTGTGCATGCCTGGGTTCTCTCTGGGCACTACGTCCCACAGACCAAAAACATGCTGATTGGGTTGATTGGTGACTCCAAATTTTCCTTAGGTATAAGGGTTAGCATGAATGGTTGTCGGTCTCTCTATGTGGCCCTGCAATTGGTTGGCAACTGGTTCAGGGTGTACCCCGCCTCTTGCCCTGTGTCAGCTGGAAGGCTCCAGCCCCCATGACCCCAAAGGGATAAGTAGTACAGATAATGGATGGAATTCTGACCTTAATCACAGAACCCTGACTTTTAACTGGTTTTAAAGAGTAACAACTGTACTTAGATGTGCTGGAAGAGTCACACCTGGATTTAAACTTGTTTTAAGGAATAACAATTGAGCTGTAATTGGTTTCGTATAATTAAAAGTCAGTGGTTTGTTAGACAGCAGTGGCTTAAACAAATGAGTGTATTTAGCTAGTTTAATTTAGTTTAGACTGAGATCTGCCAGTTTAATTTGAGTCACAACTGTATTTTCACCTGTTTTACTGAGTAACAAGTTGGTTACACTGGTTTACTACAGTGATAACAATGTTTATGCTGGTTTAATTCAGTGATAACTGGGTTTCCACTAGTTCAAGAGTCAACTGGATCTACCTGGATCAAAATAGTACAAGATTAGTTGTCCCATGTTGGTGATTTTTACTTTTAAATTAGCCTCTGAATTTAATTTCCCTCCTCTACAACACAATGGTAAAACTACTAAGTCAGTGAATAATCCTTAAGTCCACCCATCGGTCCTGCGGGGCTCAGATATTGGATGGATATTAAGCACCAACTCCACTGTAAAGTTTGGCAGTAATTTTTCTTCATTAACTGTCCCCCTTTTTATTTCATTGTTCTTACTGCACTAATTTTGTCTTTGGTTTTATCTTTTAATTTTGACCTTTTAAACCTTTTACACTCTCCTGTCCTCTCGATTTTTTATAATCTTTAATAATTGTGCGTAAGGCTGCACATTTTTGACAGCATTTCTCATCTATTGTTCTCTTAACAACGGTATGTTTGTATGTAGGTAAAGTTGAGCTTCGTGCAATTTGTTCTTCTTTAATGTCTGAATGTGAAGATGAAACTTCTTCTCTCTGCTGCACGGAGCGTCACTGTCGTCACCACCGGAGCCAACCAGGGGCCTCTGGAATCTGACCAGCCACATAACAGTCATTTGCATTGATGAGCTCTTTGACTTGTTAAGTAATTATTGATTAAAACAATTATCACTCTAAGGAAAAACAATCACTTGATTGACTTTTCCTGATCCAAAGTCAGAGCAGAGGAAAATAAGGTAAATCAGCTGAGAGTAAAACAGTCAAACTTTTCCTCAACATTTTCACTTCATCCTACCTCTGACATTTTTCCTTTTTGAGGTCACGGGGGCTTGGAGCCCGTCCCAGCTGACACTGGGCAAGAGGCAGGGTAACACCCTGAACTGGTCAATCACAGGACCAACACAAAGAGACAGGCAACCTTCACACACTCATACCTAAGGATAGCCTAAGTGTCTCCATTTAACCTAACGGGCATGTTTCTGGCATTTGGGAGAAAACCAGAGTACACTGAGAAAACCCAGACATGTACAAGAGAACAGGTAAACTCAGAGAGGACCTGAGCAGACAGGGAGTCTATCCAGCAACCTTCCTGCTGAGAGACAACAGCACCATCTGCTGCACAAACAGGCAGCCAAAGAGCTAATTTACATGAAATGAAATTCTTGTGTTAAATGTTAATGGAAAATTTGATTATATGATTTTGAAAGTTACACAAATGAAGACCAGGACACACAACAAAACACAATAGAAGATATGAAAATCAGGCTGAGATTGATAATATTATTTCATAGAAATTAATATTAAAATCAAATGAATATAAAATACTTTTACAGCCATGTTTTAAATTTCAGAAATTAACAAGATTATCACTGAAAATTGAACTCCTCCATCTAGATTAATTACATTAAGATTAACAACCATTACTAGGACAAAAAGGCTTTTTGATCGTCTGTTATTGAAAATATAATTACTGGTGTGACTACGGTCAGGTGAGGCCTTTCTATGTAAAGTGCGCATGATCTCCTGTGCATGTGTGGGTTTTCTCCAGGTGCTCTTGTTTCCTCACACAGACCAAAAACATGCTCATTAGTCAATTAGTAAACCTAAATTGCCCATAGAAGGGATTATGTGTGTTTGAATGGTCGTCTTTCCATGTGTCAGCCCTGAGATTGGCTGGGGACAAGAAACTGTATGTCTATATTTAAATCTATATCTATATGCCTGTCTTCCTATCAATCTATCTATCTAGACAGGTATTTGGGGACCAATAGCATCTGATTTAAAACCAGTCTGAAACTTTTTGTGAATATTAAAATTATTATTTACAAAAACAATAAAAACAAAAATCCATCAGATTAATTAACTGTCTGAAAAATACCTTCAAAAAAAGTTTACTCCATGTTTAAAAATACCAGAGTAGTGTATAGTCAACAGTTTTGTTCATCACCACTTGAGGGCACTGTAGCATAACTTCTGTACCCGAGGGGGCAGATTTAAGATGGCTGCTGCTGCTGCTGCTCACATGTTTCAGAGGCCTTCACATCAGTTTGGATGAAGGTCATGTTTTGGTTTGAAAAGCCAACTGTTGAGCTGCAAGAAAAGAAACACAAAAATTAATAAAAGCACTGTTTTATGCCCTAAAGAAAGACATTAAATTGTAGCCTAACCCTTGCAAGCTTTTTTAAATATAGTTTTTAGTTATGAAAAAAAAAAACACAACCAATAACAATTTTGGTGTTGAATCCTAAACTCTGCCGGCCTTTTTATCCCAAATATGAAAACCTTGAAATTCTTAAAACTCTTCAAAACTTTCAATCCTGGTGTCCCGTATTCAAAGACTCCAACAAACATGTGTCTGCAGCTTCTAGGTGTCAGATGTTCTTTGTCTGTGGCTTCAGTTACTGTGCAGTGTAGCCTACTGTAATTTCAGCAGTGGATAAAATGTGAAAAATAAAATAATAGCAGTTCATTTCTGTCTCTTATTGGAGGAAAACTCCTGTTTTATTCATATGACTCTATGTGGACATTACATGGTGAACAAACGTCTGCTTTAAGAAAAACACACATGGTGGATGGGACACAATATTAACACGATGAAGACATATTTTTTATAAACAAATAAAACATGTAAACCAAAGAACATAAATTACACATCTGTACATCATGGTTATCAAAGACGGTGTTGATAAAATCAATGTCCTGGCAGATGTTGCATCCTTTTCCAAAATTACCTCAGAGGGAACACCTTTTAAACATTTTCAAACGATCTGAACAATGGATCTTTAGTTTCAGAAATCCTACATTTCAACATCACAGATTCTTTGTTCACCAGATGATGTTGCAACAAACCACGGACTTACAACCTAGAAAACTTCTTCAAATGGCCCCTGAAGGTGTACAAAAACTAGAACAACCAAAACTTTTCTCTGACAGGATGGAACCTGGATTCTGTTCTGAGTTTTGGTCTCACTGTTTGTCTTGCAACAAGCGAGTCACCTTGGCTCATTATGTTGTGTGCATTAGAAAAGGTGAAACTTCTGCAGACATCAATAAAGAAATGACCGATTCTGGATGTTTTCTGAGTAAAAAGAAAAATTTAGAGCAAATGCGATGACCAAAAGTGGCTCTTAAAAAGAACTCTGCAGGTCAGGATATGTTGACTCTGTTAGACTGATGTGGCATCTCATTATGACTTTAAACAGAAAAACACACCAAATCCTGTAATTAAAAAAAAAAACGTTAAAAATAAATTCACATATAGGTCGCTATTTCATGCAATACACTTTGGGTAGTGATGCCAAATGGTTGCACTGTCCCTCCAACATATTCCCAAAAGAGTGTCATCCTGAAAACCTTTTTAATCTTAACCCAGGAGCAGTTTTAGTAAAGATGACTATAACAGTGCATGTGGTTTCTGTCACCTTGATTTGCCTTTACTCTACTTGTTTTGAAATTTTCTGCTGAGGATCTTCCCGTGTCTTTTTATGGTAGATTCAAAGACTCTGACCCCTCCATTGGTGGTCATCTTCCTGCTGTTTGACCTCCAAAACTCTCCTGTACTCCTCAAAAGTATGTTAGTCTCTTTGCTTGTAACCGTCACTGGGAAAAAAACTCATCTCCTTACTGTGATAAGAAAGCTACAGACCGAGAACCAGCAACACCATCACCTCCATGTCTGTGACTGTGGTTGTGTTGGACATCCAAGCTGTTTGACACAGCTAGCTATGACCTCTCCGCCCATTTTGAGGAAGTACCAGAAAAGTATTTCCTGTGCTGGAAAATAAGAGCCTGGGACTACAACAGAGGTGAGTCTCGACAGGTTGGGCCAATACCAGGAATGGAAACGCACCTAATTTTAAATTCAACATAATCCATCTACGCAGGACTCTGTTTAACATTAAGTCATTGAAGGTGAGTGACCACCTCTTTCAAGCAAGCTTAGCAGAGTTAATTACCTCCGCCAAGGAGGTTGTTTTTGCCGACGTATGCTTGTCTGTTTGTTTGTAAGCAAGATTACGCAAAAACTACTGGATGGATGTTGGTGACATTTTAAGGAGATGTTGGTAATAGCCCAAGTCAAAAATGATTCGGTTTTGGTGGTGATAGGTATATTTGTCTGGATGCAAAAAAATCCCCAAATTTCCAAAAATCCCATAAGTTAACATTGGGTGGAATTAAAAAAAAAATCATATCTCTGCCATTTCCTGACTGATTCACTTCCAATTTTACAGGATAATATGGGGTCCGTGTCTCTATCATCAAGGTCAATTTCATCTGGATCTGATTAAGATTGATATCACAAAAAACACTGAACTTTATAATGGGAAATCCCATTGATGACATTCAATAAAAATCAAAATATTAACTGATGTTCCCAAAACTTGTAGTGCTCATACAGGATAACAACCTCCATGTATGTGTTGAGTTTGGTCTGGATCCTGGCACTATTCTGGTTCTGGTGATCCAGAATTGTATCTTTTACAGGGGTTGTGGAAAAGCCACTGCCAGAACTGAGCTGCTTGGCAGAGGTCTGCGCTCTCTCAGGGCTGTTCTAGTTTGTCCTGCAATAAAGTTAAATTGCTGCGTCCATATATGTCCAAATGAACTCTCCCAAAGGATCTGGGTCTAAACAACTAACCTGAGATGAAGACTGCAATGAGTGATAGTGGAAAAACTGAGAGAAAGAACCATGCAACCATTTGATATCACTTCCTAGAGGGTATCACATAGCAGCCTAATCGGGGGCTTTTCCTCTTATGGTATCTGCTCAGCTTGAGTTTGCTCAGTTGTTTTGTTTTTCCATCAGAGGTTGAAACCTAGACCTGGCACAGTTTTTCATATCACCTCCATTGGGTTGCAAGCGAGCTGAGCCGAGATTACACGTGACGTGGAGACACTGCTGAGTTATGAATGGTCAGAGCATCCCCATGAGTCGGGGGCACTGACATGGAAATGACACGGCCCCCAATAGTTTGTCGTTTTGCTGCTTGCCTGGTTGTTATCTCACGTCTGGATTTGCAGGATTTCCTTTAATAGCAGAAAAACAAAAGAACTGCTTCATGAGTTTGACTCTCTTATCGTCAAAAGAGCTTCAGAGGTACGAACGAGAATAAAACACTTTAAAATCAAATGAACCAACAATCTACAAAATTCATACAAACACATTCAGTCACTGTTCCAGACATCTGCCCTACTTTCTGCTGCTTCTGAAGAATTTAAGCTGCTCTGTTCCCTGCAGCTTTGATCCAGGATTGATACAGAAACAGCACTTCTCCAAATTTGCTCTTGGGTCCACTTCACACAGACGTGTGTTGTCCTGTGTTTGGAGGTTGGACTTTGTGGTGCTGTATCCTGACAGTTATGATCTGAGAGTCAAACATCATGAAGGAGCAGCACTGTGCTCCTCAGAACCTTACAAATATTTGTATGTTGCACAGCAACGTCAAGACCACAGTCTCTAATTGCATTAATCTGCAGAGGTTTGAGTGATCACTATTGCTTATTGATTGGCACTGGAGTCTTGGAGGTACAAATGTCAGACAAAAACATTCAAATGGGTCAGGACTCAAAAAAACTGGTATAAAAACATTCAGTCACTGCTCTGGACTGTTCACTTCACTTAACGCTGCTCGTTGAAGTCCTTGAAAGCACAGCTCACATTAGTTCATGCGGCCTTTAGGAGCCCTCTTTTATGAGTCTGATAGGTGGATGACCAGCTCGTCAGTCTGAGAAGGATCATGGTCACCTAGCAGCTCTGTCTCAGGCACTGACGAGTCCTTGTGTTGGTCTAACTCCTCTGGGGATGTCCTGTCTGCCAGGTCATCCTCATTCGCCCTGGAGTCCTCGTTTAGCAGAGCCGCTCGCTCTGTGGCTGAAGTATTAGACGGGGCGGTGGTGACGTACCCTGTAGACGTGGATCCACTGCCGCTGTGGTGAGATCCGGCTTTGGGAACCATCTGTGGAGCGTGGTGCATCTGCTGCTGGGGCATGGGCATGGGGATCTGCATGGGGTAAAAGTTCTGCAGGTACGGATAGGCTGGCATGGGGTGGTACCCGTTAACGGGGATGTAAAGCTGCGGGGGCACCATCGAGCGGTGCATTTGGCCCTTCATGGGCATGAACTGAGGCTGGTGGAATGGCGAGGTCTTCTTGGGACTGGTGTAGCGTGATGCGTTGGCGGTGCTCATGCTGATGTTGCTGACGGGGCTGGTGCTGAGGGAGCTGGTCTGCGTGGTGTTGCTGGTGCCGGAGGTCTGAGCCGAGCTGTTGTAGTTGGAGAGACTCTCCCAGGAGCGCAGACGAGTGTGGATGTCCTTAAATCGAGGTCGTCTTGCGGGGAACTCGCTCCAGCACTCCAGCATAAGAGTGTAGATCCAAGCAGGGCAGTCGTCTGGAGATGGGAGCAGCTGGTGGCTCTGCACCATCTCAATCACATCCTGGTTGGAGTATCCGCAGTACGGCTGCAGACCGTAGCTGAAAGTCTCCCACAGGAGGACGCCATAGGACCAGATGTCGGAGTCAGTGGAGAATTTGCCGTACATGATGGCCTCTGGGGACATCCAGCGAATAGGGAATGGGCTGGTTCCCATGAGGTTGTAGTAATCAGCGGAGTAGACCTCTCTGAACAATCCCAGATCCAGGATTTTGACGCTGAGTTTGTCAAAGACGAGGATATTTCTTGCAGCGAGATCTTTATGGACGACCTGCTGACTGGAGAGATACTCCATCCCTGCAGCTATCTGAGTGATAACATGAAGAAAATCAGCCTGCTCCAGGGTGGACTTCACCGTCTTGTCATCATCTGAGCTGCCAACATCAGAATTCGGGGATCGCATCACTAGATACTCATGCAGGTCCCCGAGGCTGGAGTAGGTAAAGATCATGCTCATTGGATGATCCTTGGTCACCACGCCCAGCAGACAGATTATACTCTGGTGCTGCAGATGGAAGCGCACCATGGCCTCGTGTCTGAAATCCTCGCACAGCGCAGAGTCGACTTTGTCCTTCAGCGTCTTGATGGCGACCACCTGGCCCTGCTCTCCAGGTGCAGTGCCGTACAGGTGGCCCTTGTAAACCTTGCCGAAGCGGTCCTCGCCCAGCTCCTCCATAAACCTAACAGCGGACATGTTGATCTCCCGCAGCTTGGCCTGCAGACACAGAGCAGTAAATACAGAGAGGTGTCATCAAAGTGTACAGCCAACAATAAAACCAACATGTCAAACTTTAGTACTGGAATCAAACAGTTACTAAATCAAGTCTATGAGGGTCCGTCGCTCTTTTACTTTGAGGCATTAGGACTAAAACCACAAGAAAATTAAATGAACAAGAAGCATCTGTATCCACTGAGCTTCAGATTAATTGTGTCATCCTGCCCAGGGACTACACATGGTCACCAGCTGATGCTAAATTCGAGACACTGTTGATGCATCTGGTCTGTGACAAGCAAACAGAAGCAGAAGCACCGATAAACAAATGTGGTGTTTGCTACTGTCTCACGAGTACCGGGAGCTTTATTTGGTGAAAGATCCTGGTTTTCTTTTGGCATCAAAACACCACAAACTTGTTAATGATTTAACTAAAGTGGTGCAGCAATGAGTCAGAAAACCTGGACATTTATCAGCAATTCTGCCCTTCCTTAAATCCCTGAATTGAAGGATATGTGAACATGTTTTTCTGGGACAAATATATTTATGCAACAGCCCATATGAGAATGTTAAATCTTGTTTTCTCTAACCGGAGTAATTGGCTTACAAGGTCAACAGAGGAGTAATAATTAATCAAGAGAAATTCTGCATCATCATCATCATGTGTGAACTACACCCATGTAAAACAGCCTAAATAACAACAATGGAGGTCAGTCCTTGACATCATTATGTCACAGTCTTGTGATATGCCCTCTTTTCTCTTTTATAAAACATCAGAATTTAATACAAAAGATAGAAAGTACTATCTATAGAAAAATGGTATGGGTAAAATATTTGTTCTTTAATAAGAGGTAAACACTCATTTCTTTACTTAATGGAAAATAAGCTTAAATAATTTCAATTCTGGGTCAGTTGCTTGCATTAAAAACATATATATTTGTTTTTCTTATTGAAAGTATTTGACAATTTTGTAACAATGAGGTAACCTTGCACAGCAGCTGGATCGGCCTGATTTAATGTCTGTAACCAGGCAGATTTATTTTGCCAAGCTCCAATCTACAATGTTTATGATTGGCCTAAAACAGCCTGGCCCAATCAGAGTCCTTTAGAGCAGGAAGAGGTGAGGGAGAGATGAACGAGATTGACCCGTAGTAAATGTTGTTTGAAGCAACAAATCATCCAAACACCTGACAGAAATACTTCTGCAAGGTTCTGCCTCCCCAAACTCTTTCTATGGGCTCTCTCCCAGATGGACAAGTGAAATATTTAGAATGGTCCATCTAGTGTGTCTGGGTAACATGAGGCCCCTCACAGAGTAAAGAAACATTTGATAGGGCCATCTTGGTGATCCAAGTCACCCATCCCTGACCTAAGATATGTTAATCCTAGATATATATGTTGAAATAAATGCTGCAGTGACTTGCTGGATAGTTAGATAGATGTTGGCGCCATACTGTTAGGAGCAAACTGGCCCTGTACGCTAAAACAAGCAGATTGAAACAATGTTGGTTTTCTAATTCAAAGCACTTATGTCAAGTGTCTTGCCTCACTCCCAAGTCCATGACAAGCAGGTAGACACCATTCTTTCGACCGTGCATCCAGTAACAAGGAAGAGACGGCCAAAGCTCGCCCACCGCTAGTTAGCTTAGCTCAAACGTTGGGAAACAACCGGTAGTGCTAGCCTGCCTCTGCCTACAGTCATCAGATAAACTCTTCAGCAGCTCTAAATGGTCCTGTGTGCTTGTTGCGACTCGTTTTTTACCCCTTTATGTTACATAATCTTCCACTATCGCCGTATTATATTATACTCCTAACTCCAAGTCTTTCGAACAGCTCTTTTAAATGAAAGAGCTGTTCAAAAGACTCGACTCGTTCGTGAACGTCTCATCTCTCTCGAAAACCATAATGGAAGAAGGTCAACAAAACAAAGCCTCTATTTACGAGTAGAAGAAGATAATATGATGATAGTAGAAGATAACGCAACATAAAGGGGTTAAAAAACAGGTCACAACAGCACACAGGACTGTTTCGAGTTGCTGAAGAGTTTTTCTGATGAATGTAGGCAGAGGCAGGCTAACACTATCAGCTGACTTCCAGCGTTTGAGCCGAGCTAACCAGCGGTGGGCGAGCTTTGGCCATCTCTTCCTTGTTACTGGAGGCATAGTCGATAGAATGGTGTCTATCTGCTTGTCATGGACTCGGGAGTGAGGCAAGACACAAATACAACGAAAATGTTGGAGTGTTCCTTTAACAGACTTTGGTGAATAGAATTCAAATTATGTCACATCCCAGTAAAATGCTTTCCAGTTACAAGCTGGTGGTACATGAAGATTATCTGAATTCCTTGTGACTAATCTAATTTGCAACTCAGACAATCCCACTTTCCTGATCAAATGTGACATAACTTATCTCTGTGTTATTACCGGGTGTTTCTGTTGAGTGAGCTGCGAAAGCTCCATGTCCTGATTGGCTGAGCTGCTCATCTGGCAGCGAGGCGGTGAGTCCATCGATTCCTTTTGTTTGTTACGACACATGCAGACCAGGAAGAAGAGGCAGGCGATGACCAAAGGGATCGCAATCGCTGGGATCAGAATGAAAAGGATCTCCTTCCTGGGGTTGCCTGGAGGCTCTTGGAGAGAAGACAACAAAATGGGAACAAGTAATGAATCAGTCTGTTAACTACAAACAAAAACTAACCCATACATCATTAATACCACTTAATCCCTTTAGATGGGGGGGCTGGAGTCTCTAGGGTCAGGACTGGTCTCCAGTCAATCAAAACCAGGTTAACCTTTAGCGAATCAGGTCCTCTGATTTATTTCTAATTTCAGGCAGATCTCAATATCCAGACTCTCAGACCCAGCAGCTTCGTTCGTGTCTCCTAAAGAATCTTTGGTTTGGAGAGCCGGCTGACCACAGGCTCTCGACTCCGATACAAACAGAACAGCCTGCTCTGCACAGCAGCAGACCAAACCGAGGGTCAGGGCCAAGTCTAAGGGCCAAGAGGAGGATATTGGACGGGGGCCTAAGTACTTTGGCAGCGCAGAGAGGGGCCATGAAAGCTATCAGCAGCACCTTCTTTAGAGAGCTCAGGGACGAGAGAGCCGGGTTTGTGAGCCAGCAGAGAGAGGGGAACATTTCTAAATTCCAGAGGTAACGTTCCTGTTGACCTCCAGAACGTCCCTGAAGCGTCTGCTGAAAACTCTGACAGCAGTTTGATTGGACTCTGAGGTCCGTCCTTTAAAAGAAATGTTTGATCTCATCAATAACAGGGATGAGTGAAGACTTCAGAGACAGCCAACATCTTCCACTCCACTTTAGAAACCTCCAGGACAAATAATCATCTGAAGAAATAACAGCCTGCACATCACTACCCTCTTTCTGCGGTGCTGAGAGGTTAATCACAGGGAGAAACGAAACAACAGACCACATGGGCAACTACCAACACTCTGAATCAGCTCCAGCCTCATTAGGGCCGTCACACTACAGTATTCTAAAAGTTTGACACAATACTGAGAAAAAAAATGATATGAAAATGTGTTTCAGTTATATGGGAACCAAATTAAAGTCACCAAAAATCAATACAGATGTAAAGTAGCTCACTCACATCAGGCAAACCAAACCCTGTCCAGATACATTTGATCCCTAAAGGCCAGTCTGTTTCACTAGTGTAAATGCTCAGTACACTTCCTTGGCCCTGGAATGAACAGAGGTGGTGCTCCAGCACCATCACTCATGTAAAAGCCCACGCACTGGAAGATGACACGTCCCCTCCTTTTGCCCCTCATATTAAAAGTGTAAAAGTGTTGGAGAGTGGTATCCACCAGAAATGACTGAAATCAAACCACGTGATCAGCGGAGCATATGATGACATTGCATTTTGGATTTAGTTTGGCTATGTCCACAAAACAATCTAACCTTGTGCAGCAGCTGGACCAGCCTGAATCATTTATTTTCATTTATTTCTGCAGGAATCTCTGTGAAAACTTCAGTGCCTGCAAAACTCCTCCCTTCAGTGATATTTACCAGGAATGAGCCTGAAGTTTGTCAGAAAAACTGGAACATTTGTGATTTTACATGCCAAAACGCTGATTTTACAGGGAGATCATTATTTTACAAAAATGTTACAAGCTGAGGGGCTGAATATGAATTAAATAAACAAAACTCAATTTTCTCCCTAGAGCTGCAAATTAAGGCAAACATGGGAGCGAGTGCATTCACATGACTGCAGTACAACCATGAATTTATTAGACAAAGTTTTTAGACATCTCATCAGTAAAATAAGATTTTTTCAAGCCTTTTGAGGCCTTTGATTTCAAAATCACTAATTAAGACGTCTTAAGAATGTTAAGGATCCACATGAACCCTAACCTTGCACTGCAGCTGGATCCTCCTGATTTAATGTCTGTAATCAGGTGGATCCATCTTGCCAAGCTCCAATCTACAACGACTGTGAGCGACCCAATGAAGCCCATTTCAATCAGAGTCTTTTAGAGCAGGAAGAGGTGGAGCGACAAGCGAGACGACAACAGGAAGTGACTGCATTTATAGAGATTAGCATAGATGCTAACAGCTTCAGTGGCAGTTATATCATATTTTGACCGCATTTCTTTATTAAATAAAAAAAGCAAATATTAGCACTGCAAACTTCTCTATAGTAAGGATATTTTAGCACCACTTCTGTCATGTTCTGATGAGTTTGTTTTATGAAGTGGCTCACACGCTGTAGTGCCAGCCTACTACATCATCTGAATGGCCCGTAGTAAATGTTGTTTGATGGGATGATTGTCCAATCACCTGCTAGATATGCTTCTGAAAGGTTCTGCCCTCCCCAAACACTTTCTATGGACTCTCTCTCAGATGGATTAGTGAAGTACTTTGAATGATCCATCTGGTGTTACAGGTTAAACAATGAGGCTCCCCACGGAGTAAAGAAAAGTTTGACGAGGTCCTGGATCATGGGAGCGCAGGTCAAAGGTGACCTCGAGACATTATCCTACATGGCACAGGGACACTGGACAAAATCAAGAACAAGCAGTCTGTTGATTAAATCGCCGGTCCTTGTAGTCAACATTAATGTGGTTACAGAAAAAGTTAGTGAAGGTAAACTGGTAAAAGTGTAAATGCTTTTAAAGAGGATTAATGGACAAAACTAAGTCATTTTTGTAAATGCACCTCTGCACATTTCTACATGTGCAAAAGTGTTAAAGTCTGTGTTTGGTGTGGCGGTGCAACAATCATCTACATCATGAATCTTACTGTCAATATCAGAAAACACAGCTCATTGACATCGTCAATATGGACAGAAATTGAATTTCTGAATGAGAAATAAAAGCATTAGCCACGACTAAAAACTTAAACCCTAAACAGCCCTATTTCACACGTCATTCCAGGAAAGAAGCAGAACTTTGGCCGCCTTATTCTCACCATCACTGCACACTGTTCAAGCTTCTGTGTTGCATTCATTCAGTGACAAAGATGGAGCGAATCTCCTGAACCGATCTAACGTCTGTTGTCCTCAGCAGTCATTTTTTACCTGATCATGACATCCACACACAGGTGAGCAGAAACATTAAACTCTGCTTCATACGTGATGACAAAAGGTCATCATATATCACAGCGGTTTGTGCCTGTGTGCACCTACAGGGGGAATCAGATACCTCAGCTGTTAAAAAGGGGCCGTCACTATCACCTGCTTCTATCAAAGGTCAAAAATGCAGAAACAAATGACCCGTCAGCTCAGCATAAGTACACAAAGGTTTGTTCATGGGAGAAGGGGGAAAAAAAGAAAAATCAGGAATATGAAAATGGAAATCTATTTGAATCTCAAAGGAAACTGGTTGCTCCCCTGTTTTGCCTTGTTTCTCCTTGTTCTTTGTCTTTCTGCCCTTACCTCTTTATTTTTTTGTTTGCTTTCTCACTTCTTTCTTTACTTCCTTGTTTTTTTTTCTTTGTCAAATTGTTTCTTTTTAACTTTTATTATATGTATAGAATATAGAAAAAATTCAGAAACAAATGACACTTCTATGAAGGTAATGTAGAAACAACAGTGAAGGCTGCTGCTGTGAAAATATCTATGGTAGTGGGATTAGACTGCAGACCTCCCAGCTGAGATGCAACCAACTCCACTGATCCACCATTAAGGCATCTTCACCTTTTGGCATCAGCTCGACTCATCCAGACTTAGCTCTTTATTTTCCAGAACGGACTTCACCTGATAGCTCTTATAAAATCATCTTCATTAGGGATGGCAATCAAGACCAATTCCAGTTGAGAATTGGTAACAACTCCCCCAAGGAATCAATATTATTGGTCTTTCTGATGATCCACCCTCTTATAAATTCCTTTCACTTTGTTCTGCCTGCCTTCCAAGTCTAAAGCCGCATCCACATCGAACGTGACTTGGGTGACCTGGGCGACCATTCTCCATGCAAGTCAATGAACAGCAGCAATGGGGCAGGGCCAACCTCCCGCGATGCGACAGATGCGATCTGGGTGACTTGGTGGCGTTACCGAGTCACTTTGGACAAGCGACTTGGTTGCGTCGCTCAGTCGCCAAAGTTGAAAAATTTGAACTTGGCCATGCGGCGTGTGGCTGTGCCACGACAGCCAATCAGCGTTGTGTGGGTGTGTGATGGTACCTGTGACAGACTGTTTTTATTCCAGTTCACATAGTGACAGAGTGACAATCCATGTCCGTGTGGGAAACATTAGTTAGTGAGTACGTTAGTTCTGCCTAGACAGGACTGCAGAGAACTCACAACTGGAGATGCAGCTGACAGAAGATGCTGCTGCAGGGCCCTCAGCTGCAGAGTTTTGTGGTAGGTAGGTGAGTGATACAGTTGGAAAAATGTCAGCTAATACATTCTATTATATGATATGATATGATCGGGGTGAAACACAATCCGACGTACATCACTTAGTGATGCAACGGCGACCAAATTAACTATTTTATGGACAGGCGACACGACTTGGGTGGGCGACGCTATCTCGGTCACCAAGTCACATTCAGTGTGAATGCGGCATAAGACATCACACTCTCATGGGAATCAGTTGGCAGAAATGACAACAAAGACAATACATGGCAGACAGGGGGCACATCTTCCAGTAAGTAGAAACACAAGCACATTACATTAGCATTTATCTATGCAGCACTGCACTAAATATCAAGATTGTCGTGCGTTTGACATCGTTGCCACTGAGAACCTATGTTGGTAAACTTTTGCCCACACAGAAAATAAGAAGGAATCATTAAGGGAAACGTTAAAGAATTGGATCAATAAGCAATATTTTTATTTAGCATTGGTATCAATAAATCTTATCATTTACCATCCCTGATCTTGGTTGAGGCAAACTGATAGTAAGATGCAGCTTTTGAGGACCTCAGCTGTAAGTGTCTTCAGTTGTCAAATCAGTTAAACCTTGTCTTGCTCTTTTCTGTACTTGCAACAAAGAACCAAAGTTGTCTGGAGCTCTGTTAAAGGTGTCATCAATGTCCATATTGCAATACCTATCCTATCATGGCCTCAAGTGTTGCATCGTGAGGTTGCTGAAAATAATCTGCTCTGGCCACAACCATGGCTGAGTTCAACTACACCATCAAAATGCATTCACAGTGTTTAGAGCCGTCTTTCTAACTACAGCTCTGTAAAACTCTGACATTAGTCAAAATGATTGCAGTGAGGAGCAGTTGTGTTAAGTTCATAATGCATGCTTGTGCTCATGCCTGAGTGTGCGTACCGTGCCAGAGCGACATGTCAGTGCCAAGGATAATGCTTGCTTCAGAATGGCATGAAGCCCTCACATAACACTAACTGGGCTTTTGTGAAGTACGTTATGCCTTGTGTGTGTATGCCCTTAAATGTGTGAACATGTACGGCATACAACAGAGACGGCCTGTCCTGCCTCGCTCCTGATGATGGAAATCCCAGCTCTATTTGGAGATTCAGATCATTTGGCTCAGCTCAGTAAAAAGAGTCCTTTGGTTCCCAAACAGCCCTTTATTGGAAACCATTTTGGCTCCTTTAGTGCTGCTTTCCTGCCTGCAGTATCTGCTAAACTTGGCTCGACTGTTCCCGGTTTTAGTACTGGGCGCCTAGTTTTCCACATAATTAAAATACTCCAGTATATTCAGATCAATGAGGCCTGATAAAAACAGGAAGAACCCGTCTGAATGAGTGACAACTCACTGAGTCAGGAGATTCATCTGCAGCATCATGAGAAAAAGATTTCACTAATACTTTGCAGAAGTTTGACTAACTTTCCCCTCTCCCTCCCTCTGACACGGTATTTGTGATTAATTTACTGATGATTCTCAAGATTATATTCCTTAAAAACAGCCAAGTTTTCCTGCATATCAGGCATGTAGCTCCACTAAAGTCCACTGAAGTCTGCTGCATTTTCCACCTCTCTCCAAAGGTCCACGTTCTTTATTCGCTTTTCAAAAGAAACACCAAGAGTCTCCAAGCAGCCGACACCTGCACTCACAAACTCAAAGCTTATGGACATGTGTGGATATGTGATCAATTTAGGCCAACAATCACACTTTTTTATTATGATATTGTTTTTTTATTTGAAAATAACACTAAGAAATGGAAAACTGTTATGTAAAGAATAGAAAAAATTAGATCAATTAAAATCAACCACAGGACAGATTTTATAGAATTTAAATACACATGAGGGCTGTGGGGAGGTGGGCTGTAAGTAGCCCACAGGACGGGAGTTTGAGGCAAAATGAGGGAGAAAAGCTGTTAAAAAAAACTAGCCTCTCAGCTCAAGGCTATTCAACCTCATTTATTTGTGTTGCTCCAGCTCCCTTGCTGCAGGATGGAGGTAAATAATCCATAAATCTGGCACAGGAATAATATAAGCGGTCACTTGGTTATAAAATTTGAACAGTGAGTTCTGGTTGCAGGTTGTCCTTGAAGACTTGATTGTTCATGGACACAAGTCACAGTCAAGTTGGTATTTGAACACCTAAAAGCCTCGTTTCCACCAGACGGTTCAGTTCGGTTCATCTCAGTACGGCTCCCTTTTTGTGGCGTTTCCATAGCCTAAAACCAGGACAGGACCTCTTATAAGCTAACCGTACCGTCCTACTTTTTGGGACCCCTCTGTTGGGGTGCCCAGCATACCGATCCGACCCCAGAAGTTGGAGCTAGAAACACTGCAGCCCGTTGATTGGTCAAAGGAGACGTCACTTCCCGTGCGACAGCAGTAATAAAGAACACAGCCCCGCCATGTTTAAATCTCCACTCTTCTTCGTGAAGATAACTCTCAAGGCTTTTTTGTTTGGAAAATGGCGTCATGATCGAGCATCCCATGGTCTACTGTGGAGGTGCAGACCTTCCTCAGTATTCTCTGTGAAGAGAATCGTTGCTCTTTGTTTACCGTGTCGTGTTTTCTTCTTCGTTGTATTTAATAGCCGGGTACACTGTGTCACGCTGCTATGATGTCATGCTATCGGCATCCGGCTTACACGCCGCCTACCAAGTAGGCTACGACTGGCTGTGGAAACACAACAAAGATCAGGCTTTACTGATCCGGCCTGAGCCAAACCGTGCTGATCCATACCGGACCACTTGGTGGAAACAGGGGCTAAAGTGAGTGCTGATGCAAACTGGAGACTGGTCTAGCATTAGTCATAGTATGACTGTGATACTCACTGCAGGGCTGGATGTCACACAGGTCCACTCTGACCTGAGGGTCCAGCGTGAAGCACCACGGCGCCTCCAGCTGCCCCCCGGGGTTACGGCAGAAGTTGTGACTCCCCCACAGCTCGGGGTGGTCCTGGGTCATGTGATGGCTGTGGGGGTACTGAGCGCTCCACGGCTGGCAGTGATGTCCTGATCTAGTGACGCTGACCGTCCCTCTGTAGTCTGCCCCGCTCCCGTTATAGCAGCTGTGATCGGAGGGGTAATCTGAGGGAAAGACACGAAGACTCGGTCAGGACCAAATCTTAACACGCGGACAGTGCTCTAAAGGTGCAGCAGTGGGAAGCAGAAGACAGATCTCAGTTTAAAAAAAAATCCAAATTGACAGTATTAGTCCTAAACCTACACGGCCCAAGTTTCTCCTGCGGCACACCGATTCTCATACAGGACGCAGCCTCACTGGTCCCGGGTCGCGGCAGCAGGTTGCAGTTGGGGAGCTCCAGCTGCATAAGGATCATGGGGTTGGATCGAGCGATGGTATACTCGGCGTGGCACAGGTCGTTCTCCAGGGCCTCGCACTCATCTCTGCAGAGCTGACGTTTACGGGGCCCCCGGGATCCTTCGTCACAGAGAGGGAAGACGTAGTAACAGAAGGACGGGATGGCGAAGCGTGAGCACTGATCCGACAGGTGGGTGGAGGTGCCGATCATGGTGAAGGCGGCTTAAAATAAAGACAGAAAGGTGCAAATGATTTAATTCTCAAATATCTTTTTTTTTAACTTATATTTGATTGTTTTTTTTAACTTAAACAGTTACAGTGTCAGGGCATAACATATTCATTTCATTCATCAGCCCTCCTTATATCAATGTCCTTATTGTCCAGTGAAGACGGTGGTGTCCTCTTCTGTCCTCCTGAAATCAGTCCATTTTTCCTTCTTCTCTACAAATTGTGTTTCTAGTAATCTTGCGTGAGTTTCTCCATTACAAATATTTCTTCAACAGTGCACATCCACTGCTCCCCAGTCGGTGGTTCTACTTTATACCACAATCTGGTAATTACTTTTTTACTTGCCGATAGTAGTATTTTAACAAGGTACTCATCTTTTCTTTGTATTATATCATGTGATAAATTTCCCAAGTACAATATCTTAAATGTTTTGGGTATCTGATATCCAATTATTATTATCTTTTAATGCTGTTTCTTTGTAAATATCGACTCTGTGATCTTACCGGTGATTCTGTTCTCGCTCTCTCCCTGCATCTGTAGAGACTCCACGTAGATGCTCTGGTTCCCAATGAATCTGGCACAGGCGATCCCTCTGTACGGCTGACAGAAACCTTTGTTCCGGGAGCTGAAAGAGGGAACATAGGCTACTTTGAGTGCAATTTACTTAATAGTTAATTATATGGAGCCAAATCCAGGCCAAAAGTGTAACTCATGTCATGGTGCTGCATTCAAAGTCTTCAAAGTGGAATTGGGACACATTGTTTCCATAACAATCTGGAATATTTCAGAGTTTTTACATAAAAATAATTACCAATAGTTGTCTAAAATTGCTTGTAAAAGGTAACTTCGTCCTTAGCATCACTTTATTTACAGGTATTAAGAGAACACAGTGCAGAGAAAGTGTTGGGTCATGTCTGCCAAAGTGCCCACATTTCCTAAAGGCAACATCATTTGAGAACGCTTTGCTATGCTGTCACTTACAATCCCAACGCCATACCCCCCACACAACCAAGAGTTTGAAACTGAAAAAAATAAAATTTAAAAGTAAGAAAAAGATCTGAAGGTGAAAAAAAAGAAATCTGAAACCAAAAAGATAAGATTTGAATGTGAAACTGAAAAAAATGACATGTTAAAATATATTTAAGAGTAAAACATGAACATAAAATATTTTATTAAAATAATTCCAGAGAAGAATCAAAAGTACATTTTAACTGAAAAAATCTCTTACACTGATTTTTAATTAAATTTAGTGTTTTTTAAGTCAAAAACAAACACTGAAATTTCAGTTTCAATTTATATTTCAATCTTTTTATTTTCAAATTACAACATTTTTAGGCCTGAATTTAGCTCCAGAACAGCTTAAGAAGGGTGACAAAAATTGAACAAACTTATATAGAAAGATGAGATCAATAATGCCAGATACGTGATACTGATTTTAGCTAAGCCTAAAAATCCTAATGGGCAAATTTAGACTTTATATTGGGCCTAAATTGTTCAGTGAGAGGCCAGCAGTGGGGCTTCAACAAGCTGCACAACAATTTTGTGCAAACTATATGACTTAGAGGATTAAAAATGTTATTATGCTCTCTGCAGTCATCCCAACTGAGCCAAAAAAGTTGTGTCCCAGAAGAGTTGCACCCCCCAGGAAGGAGACATAAAATGGGGTACATCATTGTGCAGGACAAGCATCAGTAATGAGTGTTTTTAAAATGGGCCTAAACCCACATTCATGGGAGAAGGTGACAAAAGCTTAGGATTACTTTACTTTGTGGTGCTTCTGTGAAATTTCAAAATCATTCTCAGGCTCAAACTTTTATTAACTCCTCTTTTGGCATTTGAGGATTGCTAATAGTGGCTCACTTAATGCTATTTTAGCACATCAACAACTACATGGATATGAACAATGCTGTGGAAACTTAAAACTTATTCAACAATATATAAATGTCTTTCCATGTCTGTCTCCCAGCCCTAGCTACAGCAAACAATGAGAAGCAGATAACTCTCTTTGTCTGGCTTGTACGGCATTGCTCCTTGTTCAGAATCAGGGGGTGGATGTTCCTGTCAGACTGTGCACGTGCATAGGTGGGGGACAATCCTATAATACAGCACCACCACCAGCATGTTTTATAGTTGCACAGATCTGCAGTTCAAAAAGACAACTCAATTAATATATCCCTCAAATAATCTTCCTGAAAACATGCATCTGACTCTGCTGGCTGAGGTAGAAAATTTCTAACTGGGGGCCTCTGTCGGCTTTTTCTAAGGGCAGGAAACCCCCCTGACAGTGTGACTATGAGGGTGCAGTGACGGTGCTGTTGCAGAGCAACGTTATGTAAAAAGCTCCATTAAAGTGAATATCTCAGTAGTGATGATGTGCAAATTTCAACAGGCTGCTAAATATGACATCAGCCAATGCTAACCATGATGGTAAAACTGTCTTTTCTTTCATATGAAAAGCAGCCGTCCCCTTGGTTCAATAAACTCCTCAAAAGTTTTCCATTCATGTGGCTGTCATCCTGGTGTGCGGATATCTCAACCTCGTCCAGTAAAGACATTAACACGGGCGCTAACGCAGAGCTATATGAGAGAGAGAGAGGCCGCTCTGACTGTGTTTGGATTTCTCCTCCATTGTTTGAAACGCTCATGTCTGCAGCTCGTCAAATCTGTCCTCGCACACACACAGGAGGCTTTTAAAACATTATGTCATGGAAAAGTCATTAGCAGACTGATTTCTGCTTTTCCTGCCGCGTATTTTAACCCTCACACCCCCTCCGATAAAACAGAAATCAGGGGAGCAGAACGTTCAAGTAGCTGAACGTCGTATCAGTGAGGATGAGACTTTCCATGAAGGAAAAGTGGAGATGTCTGCGTCTGATCCTTTAATTCAGCAAAATATCTGCTGATCCTGGTTAACTCTGTAAATCAAAGTCAAGAAACAGAGACAATAACACACAAAAATGACCATAGCGTGTTATTTAATCTGTCTCTGCAGAGAAAAAATCCAGAATTAAACCAAAAAGCACGTGGTGGTTTTATTCATCCCAAAGGTTAACAGTAAATGGACAGTGATGGGACAGGGGCTGAGGGGGTTTTGTGACCGGCAGACATTTGATCCCCCATTTCTTCGATGCGAATGTTAATGGAGCTGAATCAACAGGAAGTTCATTATTTCTGCAGGAATCTCTGTGAAAAATTCAGTGCCTGCAAAACTCCTCCCTTCAGTGATATTTACCAGGAATGTGCCTGAAGTTTGTCAGAAAAATTGGAACATTTGTGATTTTACATGCCAAAACGCTGATTTTACAGAGAGATCATTATTTTACAAAAATGTTACAAGCTGAGGGGCTGAATATGAATTAAATAGATGAAACTTTAGACCCATTTTTCTCCCTAAAGCTGCAAAATAAAGGCAAACATGGGAGCAAGGGCATTCCTATGTTTGCAGTACAACCATGTATTTTTCCAATATCAAAATTGATTAGACAAAAATGTCATCATATTTTTAGACCTCTCATCAGTAAAATAAGACTTTTTCAAGCCTTTTGAGGCTTTGATTTCAAAATCACTGATTAAGACGTCTCAAAAATGGTCAAGGATCCACATGAATCCTAAACTTGTGCAGCAGCTGGATCCTCCTGATTCAATGTCTCTAATCATGATTCATCATTCCAAGCTCCAATCTACAACAACTGTGAGCGGCCCAAAGCGGGACGGTCCAATCAGAGTCCTTAAGTGCAGGAAGAGGTGGAGCTCTGAGCAAGACGACAGCAGGAAGTGCTCATACAGGAATTAGCATTGACGCTAAAAGCTTCAGGAGCAGTTTCATCAGATTTTAATTTCATTTCTTTATTAAATGAAAAACAAACAACACTACAAACTTCTCTATAGTAAGGATACTTTAGCTCCACTTCAGACGAGAGTTTGTTTTATGAAGTGGCTAATGTTCTGTAGCATAGTAGCTTCCGCCTACTACAAGATCTGATTGGCCTGCAATGTATATTGATTGATGCAACGATCGTCCAATCACTGACCAGATACTCTTCTTAAAGGTTCTGCCCTCTCCAAACACTTTCCCTGATGGACTAGCGAGATACATTGACCAGTCCGTCTGGTGTGCCAGGTTACATCAACCCTGTCGCAGTGTTGATTTGTTGAGTAATTATTTTCGTCATAGTTTTCTTGAACAACCTTTTTTCCCCTGACGAAAACTAGACAGCAACTAATAAAAACAAGTGCACATGGACAAAAACTAAATTAACTGACATTTTTGTCAACAAATAAAAACTAGACTAAAATGTTTGACAGAGACTTAATCCAATCAGACCTAATTTGGTCATGTAGAAAGTAGGGACAAGTTAGGAATATATCCAATCACATCTACTTTGGTTGTGTGGAAAGGTTGGATGAGTTAAGAGGGACATCCAATCACATCTGCCTTAGCTTCATGGTGGTGGGATAAGTTGTGGAGCGATCCAATCAGAGCTACTCTCTTAATGAATTGATATATTCATGTAGAGCAGGTTCACTGTTTGTTGTCAGCTCTGGTATTGTAATTGAGATGCTCTGCCAGGTAGCCTAAATAAAGGTGACTGCATTTCACACAAAAGTTCAATTTGTTTCTGTTCATTTATACATTCAGACTTTACTAGAATTCAATAAAGGGTTATTAGATGTTTCATTTTATCCAAGTGTAAAACATGACTTCAGAAATTCAAGGAAACATAAAAAATGCCTTACACTTTACACTTCATATTTTAGTCGACTAAATTTACAGTAGTTTCATCAACTAAAATGTTATGAAATTTCATCAACTATAGCTAGACTAAAATTAAAACAATTTAGATGACTAAATTAGGACTAAAACTAGAAGATATTTTAGGCAAAAGACTGAAACTAAAACTGAATTAGAAACTGCTGCTAAATTAACACTGCCCTGTAGAGACCTTTAATACATGAAGGAGTTCAGGATCACTGTTGGTTGAATCTTCTTAACTAGCGGGAACTATCCCTGGATAGTTGCTGTTTTTACTGTTTAACCTGCTCGACACCTTGATCTTCAGTATAAATAAAGGTAAATAAAGAATAAAAATCCACAACCTTATATTCAAGGTTGGGTTTTGTCCTTAGGTTTTCTTCACAAGTGCAGTCATATAAAGTAATGTAGTTATTATTATGAGAGAACAGTCTGGGCATTCATGCTGCAAACAGACAAGCTGAACATGGAGCTGATTTGTGGAGAAAGTTTATTGATACTGAATCCACCAACAGGCTTGCAGACGACGACAGAGGGTCTATAAATGAATCAATGTTAGCTCACACACACACTTACAGAGGGTGATTGTAAAGTCTGATGACAGGCAGCAGAAAATGACTTCCTGTAGAGTCCAACCTTCCTGAGGCGCTCTGTAGAGTCTGACCCCATTTATAGACCCCAAATAAAACACACCATTGTACTGAGAGAGGTGCAGACCCTGTAAAGACCACAAATCCACATATCAGAGGGGGAAAACTCCAGCCAACGTGGACAGATATCTGCGCTTCATTCACGACACACTTTGAGCTGCATCACTGTACACCACCGAGGAACAAAGAAGAAACCAAGGACTGTAAAACAATCGGAGTGACGTCAGTGGTTTGGTTACTGGAGGCTTTGGGAGCTTCCTTGCAGCAGCTGCCATGTTGAAAATGCTGCTTCAAACTAACTTAAAGGGATATGCCAACCTTTTTTTTGTTTTCATGTATTGCCTCACTCCAGAGTCCATGACAAGCAGATAGACACCATTCTTTCAACTCTGCGTGCAGTAACAAGGAAGAGATGGGCAGAACTCGCCCTTGAGCTAATTAGATTGGCTCAAACACTGGGAGTCAATGGGTAGTGTTAATGGCACACTTTGGGCCCCTTAGTCCCACCTGAGCATGATTTAAACCCCACAGTCTACCCAAATGCTGTTGCTGACCATGTCCATCCCTTTATGAACACAGTGGACCATCTTCTGATGGAGACTTTCAGCAGGTCCATGTCTCAAAACTCAGATCATCTCAAACTGGTTTCTTCACTGTACTCCAGTGGTCTCCACAGTCACCTTTGGGATGTGTTGGAGCAGGAGATTCCCATCATGGATGTTCAGCAGCTGTGTGATGCCATCATGAAGATATGGGCCAACATCTCTGAGGGATGTTTCAGCTCCACAAAGAATTTAGGAGGTCTGAAGCCAAAAAGGTCCAGCCTGGGATGAGCAAGGTGTACCTAATAATGTGGCCTTTGAGTGTATATATATATAAGGTATGACAAATCAAATTAAAGCCTTCATAACGTCGAGACACAAGCTTTACTCAATTTAGACACATTTTGCTGGACATTTATGAGGTCTAATCATCCCATCAAAGAATAGATATGTGTCCACAATGGTACTGATAATAATTAAAATAAAGTTTAATAATCACATCACTTGATTTAGCCAACCATGACACCACCTTCACCACGTCATGAACAGCAGAAACTCAAAATCAAAGACCACGACACGCTTTACTTTCTGACTGTCACGCTAAAATCCAAACTGACAGCAGGACTGTCTCCATGAGTCCAAATCAACATCACAACAGTTTGCCCTCCTCTGACGGCACGTCTCGACCTTTGTGTTGACCTTAAATCTTAGTGTTGACCTTCATGTTCGGTCTCAGTCTGTCCAGGAAGTGGTGTCGGTTTAAACTCTCTGATCTGAGCCTGTTTTCTGACTTGCTCTCTGTTCGGGTCACCCTCGTGTCATGTTTGTCCTGGACTTACTCTGCCTGCCCGACTCGAGTCTTAATCCATAAAACAAACACACTTGAAGTCAAAGCAGACACACACACTCTAACACACACACACGTTACAGATGCTGACCTCAGCTCTGGTGTTCAGACTGCTGTGATGTATTCGACAAACACGGGACATCTTATTTACATTAAATCAATAATGAAGCAGTGATATGATTGAGTCTTTATGTGTTGAAGGACAAATTCACGAGTGAATCTTATTTCCGGCATAAAAAGACTTATATCTGGATGATGCTGCGGATCATCTGGTTGAACTGAGCCAAATCCAGGAGCGTTACGTCTTTGACCTCTGACCTAATATCCATTAATGGTGCTTGTCTTCGACGAGGTACCTGCTCTACATTTGGATCATTGTACCTGGCACAGTCGGTTTTAATCACCTCCAGTGGGATTCTAAGTGAGCTGAGCTGAGACTTAAATGACATGGCAACACTGCTGACCTCTGAGAGGTCACAGCGAATTGAAATGCCTCCTGTCATCGGCTCTGGGATGCTGAATGACCTCCCAAAATCACCACTACTTTTCCCTTAAGAGTCCCTTTAATAAACTTACTCATTTTCCCCTAATAACAAGAAATCTCAACCTCCAAAAACTGCTCAAAAATAATATCTAAATATTTTTTCCACTTTCAGGCAGTCTTTAAAATTAATTCAGTTTGAAATATACATATCAAATATCACTATAATTTTGTTTTTTAACCCTTTAAAGGTCAGTATGCTAACAAAACTCCACTGTTTATCCAAGATTTCTATAAAATACATTTCAAGGAGAATTCAATTATTATTATCATTATTAAGCCCTAAGATGGATTAATTATTAGCAGCAGCATTTATTTAGATTCACTGTTTTTTTCTTGTTCTTTTTTTTTGCAGGAACCCTTGCAGAAAATAAAAAAAGTGCGAAGTTTTGCGACACGCTTTGTCAGGGGAAAAATTGCGCCATTTAATGGACAAAGATAAAAATTAAAAATTGATGATCATGATTATGATTGGCCACAGGTGTGACAGCCACGTCCTATTTAAGATTTCCTGCCCTCTTTAACAAACTGCTTGCCTGATGAAGGTCTGAGGCCAAAACGTTGCAAATAAACACATTTCCTGCAAGTTAGACAGTGTGCGGCAGTCTATCTTAAAGTTTAACCTTGATATGTCAAAAGTTCTTTGAGGGATTTTTGTGAAACTTTGCACACTCGTCTTTTATGAATTTGGTACATGAAAGGTCAAAGGTCAAGGTCATCTGGCCTCATATTCATCCCTCTCCTCAAACACTTCTATAAATCTCTCTCCCACAAAGACCCCTGCAGCCCCTCTCTTTGAATCATCTCTATACTTCCACTCTCCTGCCAATCATGTACATTGTGGAGATTTTCTATAAAAGTATTTGTCAATTTAAAACTCCAAAACACCAAGTAAGATTCTGTATTTAGTAAAAAAAAAAAAAAAGCATTTTAGCCTGATTTGGACTTCTTTGTGTCAAAAATGAGACTTCAGGCTCATGCAGGGGAAGATAATTAGATTACTCCAGGTCAAACTTGGATTGGTGCCTCTGTGTATCCCGTTGACTGTTCTTGGTGATTTTCCAGAGAAGTGTCAGAGCAGCGAAGGTCACAGGGTCGTGCAGAGCTCTGGGCAGCAGCCAAACACACAAAGGCTTCATCTAACGACTGTAAATGACAATATTTCCCCACTTTGACCTCAGATTTCACCACAATCTCAAAGCTTTTCAAACTAGAATACTCCCTGGATTCTTTCCAGCTTTAGTTGCATTTAAAGCAGTGATTCTCAACTGGTGGGTCGTGACCCAAAATTGGGTAGCAGACCCTTTTTCAGCGGGTTGTGAGCCTTTGCCTGGGCAAAAAAAAATGTTGGGCAAAAAAATCCTGTGCTTTTATTTTGAAGGTGATTTTTTTTTTTATACAATGTAGTGGCGTCGTTTCACACTCCTTTACAACAGGTGGTGATGATACCCTCTAATGCTAACTGACACATTTTTTTCAACAAGAAGGTACTCAGCTAATTACATATTTTATAGTTTTTTTTAAACAACTTCTCAGCATCTGCACTTTTTTATTTCATGTTTGGTCATGAAAGCTCTTTTGAGTCAGTTAAAAAAGGCTGAAGTTACTGAAGTGCTTCATGTGTAACAGCCTCATGATCAGTGGCTTTTACAGTGCTAGTCATTTTGGTTTCTCATTAAGCTTTTTTGTGTTTGCATACAGTGACATCTTGTACTATCTCAGGTTCAAGTGCAGCATCTTTTATTAAATAAATATGAGAAGTTAAAAGTTTTCCTCGATTTGGGTGACAGCTTGTCATTAAGGGGTGATGGTGGGTCCCGGAGCCATGACCAGATGAGAACCATCGATTTAAAGAATATCTGCAAAGCGTGCTAGAAAGGACAATTCAGGTGAACACAATGTTGTCCTGGAAAGCATGACGTTATCTCAACATGAAGACCACGAGTTATTTTCACAAACTGAAACTCCAGACGCTGAAATCAGAAAGAAAAATCCCCAATTTTCTGCACTTTTGCATCTTGTTGCATGAACATGAGACCATGCAGCCTCCTGAGCTGCTTTAATGAAGGATCTTTGATCAGCCTGAGCGCCCACTGAGCTCAAGTTTAACCACGGAGATGACAGTGAGGGAGTCAGCACCAATCAAAAACATTCCTGAGATGTTTCCTGGTTTACCACTCGGTTTATCAGCAACATCAAGCTGTTCTGCTGGTTTTTGGCTCTTTCGCTTCAGCCAACAGAAACACACTCCACCACAAATGAAGATAAGGAAAAGAGGGACAAGAGGCCTTGAGAAGTGCATGCAGGGTTTGTCTAACTCAGGGGTGGGCAACTGGCAGCCCGGGGGCCACATGCGGCCCCTTTAGTCCTACAGTATGGCCCCCTAGCCATTCTTAAGGATATCTGAATACTGAAAGAAGGCATAAATGAAAAAAGCAACAAAATCTCCCTTGAGAACATTAAAAACAGCAATATTTCCAGGAGAATAGGCCTGAAACTAACCTTGCAATTGACTGCTCGTACGGAGATTAGCATAGATGCTAACAGCTTTAGTAGTACATTTATCAGACCTGGACCACATTTCTTTATTGAGTAAAAAACACAAAACAACACTGAAAGCATTTCTTAATAAAAAGGATATTTTATCTCCACTTCTGACATGTTTTGGCAAGAGTTTGATCTATGAAGGGCTCATGTTTTGTACTTAACACTGCGGCTGTAGCGCCCGCCTATTACATTATCTGATTGGCCCATAATGCATGTGACTGACGGAATGATCGTCCAATCACCTGAAGGATATACCACGTAAAGTTTTGCCCATTCCCAAACACCCTGAGTTGGACCTGTGAGATATATTGAATGGACCATCTGGTGAGTCATGTCAGGCTTAAACTGGCCTTAAAGGGATAGTTTGGGGTTTTTATAAGTGTGGTTTGTGTGAGGTCCATGAGCCTGACAGTGTGCCACAGTGTCACAGCTCAGTTCTCTCTCCGTTCAGAAATCTCGGGACAGATGCTAATGCTATACATTGCTGTTTCAGAAGTTAAAAGAATTGTGGGTAAAAACAGAGTAGGGTTATCACATGCTACAAATAGTTCTTTTTATATCCACTTAATTTTCCACCTCACTGCTTTTGATTAGGCATTATTTTTAGACACGGCACCACCTACGTGCCCTCCTGCCAACATAAAAATGGATTCGTATCTTTATGGTCACCTTTCATTACTCATTTAAACCTGTAAAACATATAAAAAAGTCCAACTCCTTGCTGCAATGATTAGTATTTTTTATCCATTTATTGAATTAACTTATCTTATGTTTATCATTACTCTACATCCTTTTAATTTTAATTTACTTTTTTATTTTTTATCTATTTTCTTTCTTTCTTTTTATTAAATTATTCCTAAATGTATGTATTTATTATTATTATTATCCTCATTATCATTATTATTTATTATTATTTATATCTTCCATTTTCATAACATTTTTTGGCATTTTGTTGTATTTTTTTCATATATATTTATTTTTTCTGTAAGCTTTACTACTAATTCAGTATTTATTATTCAAATTAAATTTCCTTTAACTGAATTACACTGTATTATAAAATGTAATATTTATTGGTGTCTCCGAGAGGTCCTGCTGTCTCTGAATGTGGATTGATTATTGATCATGAACTTCACTTTGTGAAACGCCAAACAGTCTGTAAATGGTTCTTTATTTGTATGTGTGTGAGTTTGTTTGTATGTTTTGTTATGTTTTATATAAAATGTTCAAATCAATAAAAAAAAACTTGCATTGAATTCTGTTGAGTTCCTTAAATCATGTATAAATAACACAGCACTGAGTTTAAACACATGAATATTGACAAATCTTAACTATTTGCCCCTTTTGATAAATCTTAAATAGAAATCAGTAGGTTGGAGCAGATTTTGTGGCAAAAATGTGGTCCTCTGACAATTAGGACAAAACTAATGTGGCCCTCATGGTCAGCAGAGTGGCCCATCTCAGGCTGTAGCTCTTATATGTGATTTTTCCGCCCCATAAATCTCATGATAAACCCTCTGTGTGGCTAAACCCTCAAAAGGAGAGCCACACATTTCCTTGAAAATCTGGAGTATTTATCGTAGGCTTATGTGATCTATTAGTATAAAACGACATGGCTGTTTTAAACATTATTTACACTTCTTTTTGGAGAATAACTTGTGTTTATGTGTCTTATAAAGCAGACACAGCTGTTCTCCACCACAGAGAAGTGTGTGCGTCTTGATTTATGTCGGTCTGACTCTCTGTTATGTTAAACGTCGCCTGCCGAGCGTGTGTGGTCAGTCTGAGTGATGATGAGCAGAAGGATGAACTCACACTGTCCTCATATCAGACTTCCTGACTCAGGGTGAATGGTTTAGAGGTTTGTCTCGGGGTCAGAAGAAGCTAAAACTACGAAAAAAAGAGATATCTCTGTTTTTCTGCAGCTGTCATGGGCTGGAACAGTTAAAACAACAGCTTACAACATCCGTCACTTTTAAGAACGGGAAATTAAAAAGCCAAAGCTGCAGCTCCATGTCACATCTACCGGGGACAGCTTCGTTCCTGAGCTGTTTTTGGCCCCCTGCCTCCCACTCCTGACACATGACTGGGGGGCCGTCCACACCGAGACAAGCTCTGTAGATTTTCATCATATGGGCGTTTCGTCCACACAGAACCAGCATTTTGGGAGCCTGAAAAGGCCAGTTTTTGAAAACAAGTCCCAGAAGGAATAATCTCAACACATCGTCGAGTGTTTACAATGAAAACCCAGAACATTGATGCCATAGCCCCACCTCTCCCTTAAAGCACATGCACTGTTATGTGGTCATTTGTGAGGGAAACTGTCTGTCAGGGGCCTCGGACACTGAGTCTGAACTCCCAGTCAACATTCTCCTGCACTTTGGTTGTCTTCTACTTCTTCTTGTTGTGCTTGTTCACATTCCTCATGATGTATGCATGCTCCATGTCTTCTTCTCTGGTTTTGGTGAATGGCTGCAGCAGAGTTACAGCACCACATACAGGCCTGGCACGTTTTCAGGGTTTTCATGAGGACGGACACATTTCTAGAAACAATGACGTGTTTATGAAACTTTTAAAGACAAAATAGATCATTTTCATCTCCGTGTGGACAGGGCCTTACAGTATCAGTACAACACCATTGATGTAGATAATTATATTTAGTATCGTAAAAACATAGTTTAGGTTTTATTACGGATTCAAACTGAGGCCGCAGTCACAGGCAAAGTTTGTTTGACTCAGTTTGGTTAAGAGGTGAAGTTGCAGCATTGTTGTGATTGTCATGTTGTGTACTATATCCCTCTGCAACCAGCTGGGGCTGTAGTTGCTATTTTTGTTCCTGCCATGCGGCCTGAAATGACTCTATGCCACTGAGGAGTAACGTTTGCTCCGCTTGAAGCAGTTCAAAAGCTGAGCAACAAATTAAACTGCAGTTTAGGCTGCATCAGGTGAGACTTCAGTGGTTGCGGACTTGTATGTTCACATTTTAGGACAAGAAGCTGGCTGTTTTTAATGCTCACATCAGCCACACTCAGCCTGACGATGTTAGCTTGCTTACTTTAGTGCTCACCTGCCACAGCCTGCTGCTTCTGTTTACGTGGAAGCAAACAGAGACCTCTCCTTACAGAGTGTAAAATTTGATGTTAATTCCTTTATTTATTTTAAATTAATGGATTATATGTTATATATATTTTGTAGAAAGCTAACGCTTCTTTAAATATTTCCTTAGCCAGAGTCGGTGCAGTCCAGGTCAAATGTGTTTGGTGTGAAAGCGTTCTTGAAAACAACAACAAGGGGTGCTGTTTTGTCGGACTCGTAGGCAGCCAGGCACGACTGTGGCCAACTTAGAGAGTGTCCTCCCACTGCTCTCTTAAGCCCCCTTTGACAGACCTGTACACTGTCTTTCTCTCTCCTCTCAATAAAGGCACAAAAAATAATCTAAAAAAAAAAAAAATAATAATTAATTAAAAAGCTGTGAACTGTAATTATACTGATTCAATGTTTGGGTAAATCAAGATATTACTGAAACACTATTAAGTCACTATATTTAAACTAATTGAAATCAAATGGTGACCCCCACCGATTGGCTTCATAGCTCCTCTTTAAGAGCCAGGGTGTGATATCATTGGGTCTAAGTCCATGATTTATTCAGTCTACGACGTTTAAAATGACTGAAAAATAAAGGACGACAATGTAAACACAGCCTGAGATTGATGATGGTGTCCAACCACCTGTTAGAAGAGCAGCTAAATGTTTCAGAGGTGACGACAGATCCAGAAGTTGGAATCCAGGACATGATTGAAGATAGTGAACATCCTCAGAGGTGTTGAGGTGTTAATGCATGTTTGTGGGATTAGCAATGTTCGCCTGGAGCTAACGCAAGCATGCTAAGACATGCAGCTAACAGTCAAACCTGCAGAGAGTCATTAGAAACTCCTCAAAGATCTCTGACATTTAGCTCAGCTGCAGCGCGTGATGAAAGCAGGAGTGTGGAGGGACCTACAGCTTCTCTCCAACTGTGGGTTTGAGTCATGAGGAGTCAGAGCTCAGAGTACACGAGAGAAGCAGCGTCAGAGTCATGGTGGTTTTGGAAAGAATGCTGAATCATGTCTTAGTTCAGACCGGCTGATCCTCAGCGAGTCTTTCAGAGAGATTATCTCATCAGACAACAACATGACTCTTTGACCTCTTTAAGATACAGCTGGAGGAAGAGGGAGGGGGCTAACATGACGTATTAATGACTTTTTTATATGCTAACATAATCCAAAGCCTAACTTCACCTCAACCTAATGATCAGACCTCATATTTACCATCATTTACAGGTGTTTAAATTCATGATCTGACATGTGAAGAATTTGATTATGCATGCACATAACTCTCTAACCAATCACCAGCTGGCCAGAAAAAAGCTGTTTGTTATAAGATGAGTACGAGCAGCTGCCATTTGATTAGCTTAAATGAGGGATAGATGATTAAAATAATGAAGCAAGCCACATTAATACTGTCCTCTTTGGGGGAAACAAGAAACAGATTCAGAATTGGAGTAAGTGGCGCGGACAGAGGGAGAGTTGAACAGCTCCTTACGATCTAAATGGCCGCACACATCAAGGTATAAACCAAACTGTGACCTCTGTTGACCTTCACATCCCTAACAAACCCTAATTTAACTGCATCTGCAGCTCGTGCATGACTGAGTTCTGTCAGAGCTCCTGCTTTTTCTTTAAAAAAGAACCAAAGTTCAGCTACAGTGAAACTCTTCATTTTTATAAAGGTCATACTTCATCATCTACAAGGTGCTCAAGATGAAACAAAAGAAACAAGAGTGCAGCCCTGCAGGAGAATAAACTGTTACTCAGCACACACTGACCTAATGTTCTAGCTTTGGCTCAGGTTTGAAACATGACAGAAACAGCACTGACAGTTTGAAGCCACATGAAAATTAAATTTCCAAAGTTTCCCAAGTTGTTTCAAAACAAAATACTGAGTTTTCTCTTAGTTGTTGCACAATTTTGATGCATCCAAAAGCATAAATGTGTCCTTCTGTCTTTACTTACGATTCATCTGGGCCGTGTGTGGGCATCTGTCCTGTAGATCCAGAAGGAGAATACAGATTAGTATTAACAACTATTCAACAGGCACATATTTAATTTCAAAGACTGAAAGTTTTAACATAAAACACAAGAACTGCCTCCTGAAAGCCCACTTCTAATGAAGTTAGGACATTGTGTGAATCCTTTTTGACTTATATTCAATTGAATACTCTGCAAAGACAATACAATTAATTTTCAAGCTGATAAACCTTTTTCTTTTGCAGATATTCACTCATTTGGATTTTGATGCCTGCAACACGTTCCAAAAAAGCAAAGAAGACAACAAAAGGCTGGGAGAGTGGAGGAATGCTCTAAAAACACCATGAGAGACAGGGGAGAGTCATGATTGGGAATAAATGGAGCATCTCTGAAATGCTTGGCTGTTCACAAGCAAGGACTTGGTAAGAAACCATGTGAACAACATCCGCAACATCAGCACATCCACGAAGGACGCATCCAGGCCAGAAAAACTGATCTGGCGGGCCGGCTCTGTGGTCGGCATGAAGCTGGACTCTCTGGTGACGACATTTGACAAACTGCTGGACATTATAGATGATGCCAGTCACCCTCTGCACACCATCATCAGCAACCAGAGGAGCCTGTTCAGCCCCAGACTGCTCTTTCACAAGGTCAGGACCAGACTGAGAAACTCTTTGGTCCCTCAGGACATCAGACTGTACAACTCCTCACTGAGGGGGAGGAGGAGTAACAGGAACGGAAGACGGGAAGGAGCAATAGCCAGCCAGTAGAAATATTTTTATTTGATTTTTCTCTTTATATAATTTCATTTTATAGTTATTTGTATTTTTGTTTATATATCTTTCTATCTACTTTTCAAACTGTCACTGGAATCCTAATTTGCCTGAGGGAGTTTCCCAAAGGGATTAATAAAGTTCAATCTAATCTAATCTAATGTTATCTAATCTAATCTACCATTATGAAGCCCAAAATATGACAACAGAGACTCTGGACTGTTGAGCAACTGAAGTCAAACATGACGCAAGAATGTGAAAGAATTCAAAGCTTCAAAACTTAGTGTTCTCAGTTTGCAAACACTTACTGAGTGTCTTTGATAGGAAAGGTGATTTAACAAGGGGGTAAAATGCCCTGTCCCAGCTTTTTTGAAATCCAAAATGACTGAATATTTGCAAAAAAAAACAATAAAGTTCATTAGTTTGAAGATTAAATTTTTTATCTCTGTGACATAGTTAATTAAAGATAGGTCAAAAAGGATTTGCAAATCACTGTTTTCTGTTTTTATTTACATTTAACTCAATGTCCTATCTTTATTGGAATCAGGATTTGTATTTCACTGATAAAGTATGAGGACGGACAGTGTTTTACAGAGCTGAAAAAAATCACATCATGGTCTTATTTATGCTCAAATTCTGACATTATAGCTTCAAAGACAGTTTATCATGAAAGATGGGTTTTTCTACGGCATATCTGACGACATTTCCTTCCTCTGTGTTTTTGTATAAAAAGGATTCTCACCCAGCTTGACGTAGAGCACACCCGTGGCAGAGATGACTTTGAGTGTATTGGAGGCAACACACTGATAATATCCAGTGTCGGTGGTGTCTAAATCCTGGATCCTGAGCTTGGACCCGGCCTCGGTCTTCCTGATGGTGATGCGTCCCTGCTCCTGGACCACAGGGGCGTCGTTCTTCAGCCAGCGGATGGTCGGGCGGGGGTTTCCTGTCACCTTACAGTGCAGCGTCGCCGTCTGACCCTGGAAATGTGTGATGTTGTTGACGGGCTCCTGGAACTCCAGGAAGTATCCTGCAGCAGAGGAGATGCAAAGATGGGATTAGAACGACAAACCCTGACATTAAATTTCTCTAAAACCTTGGGTGGAAATTACTGAAGCTCTGCTGAGTCTGTTGCTGCTCTCCAGTGCACAAGCAAACATATTTAACGCTGGCAAAAACAATGCACAGATTTTATTTAAAGAATGACGAGTGACATTTAACAGCATGTCTTCTATTAATAGTTGTAATTAAATGAGCTAATATGCTAAAGTTGACTTATAACTGTGAACAGATTAAAAATAACTCCTCTCTTTAACTCAATACTGTCCTGGTAATGGCCTGATGGTTTGTCGAGGTATTTAAAGACTACAGTTACTATTTCAGTCAAAGGTCAGTCGACGTGAGCATGTGAATGTAAGTAAACAGCCCAACCTTACGCTCCTTGGTTAACACGAGGGGTTAACCAAGGAGACATTATCCAATAATCGCTCACAAACTGCTTCATTATGCAGGCAGAGAAAAACATTTAACAAATGAACATAATGAAAATTTGTCTAGACGCTCCTCCGACTTCATGTTCAGCAGCTGTTTCCACTGCAGGACCAGTTTGGCATCATTTCAGATTCAAGCTGCTCATTGTAGTTTCTTAGTTGGAGGTTCGAGCTGATTTATGGAAACAAAGTGCTTCTTAAATATCTGGTAACCTGCAGGATGTGCCTGTGATTCAGTCAGCTTGTTCAGACTTAAATACGGCATTGATTGTTTCTTTCAGACTGTAACACCTTCAGGCCTTCGCTTGGTCTCTTAGCTCCTTACATACTCCTCACCATAATGTGAACCTACAAAAAAATAAATCAAAAAGCAGAAAGAAGCTTAAAGATCCAAATACTTTGACTGTTTCTCCACTTTCTCTCTCTGTAAACAGATGTAAACAAGACCCTTGTCGCATTTATCCTCAGGGTGACGGGGGTAAGTGGATTATGTGGAGCAGACATTCCTGATGAAGTAAATATTTCCCTCTTGTGTCCCTCGTTTCAGCAGATTTTGTTTGTTTAAAGGATCAGATGATAGATGATGTTTAATTAAAGACTGCGCTCAGACATGTGGCACACATAAATCCAGATTTACAACAGGCTATCAGAGTCTTGAAGCTTTTTGTGGCCTGCAGTTTGTTAAGCCTTTTTCAGAAACATTCACAAATCTGCAGTTCTTTGAATGTCCACTACAGGCTGCCTCCTGCTGTGAGTCAGGCCCCATAAAGCCACATGTTAAAAAGTCACACTTTACTGCAGAAATAAACAAGTTTTAAGCCTGGTTTAAGAACAGTTTGGGGCTCTAAAGCTCATTCTCTGCATGATAGCTTTAACAGGCATAAATCAAAGTCTTGAAATCCTTCAAACCAGCATCAGATCTTCAAGGCCCTCTTGGACAAAGTCAGCAGTTTAGTAGGATCAGTCAGATGTGTGATTAAACAATTATACAAACAGGTGCTCATGATTGTTGTCAAAAGAAGGTTGAAACACAGTCATTGACTGAAACAGTGACTATCGAGCAGGAGGACCAGAACTGGGGACAGGAAGAGCCAAACTCTGCTACCAAGGTGAGACTGTGGAAAACACCATGACAAGATGTAGCACAGCAGCAAGACACAGGGTGGTTATACTACATCAGCAGAGTCTCTCACAGGTAGAGACTGTAAAGCAGACTAGGGTTTAAGATGTTCAAGCTGTTAAGAGGAAGGGAGAAATGGGCAACAGTGGTCGTCCATGAAACTTAGAGCAGAAGATGAAGGACACATCATGCTTCACTGACAATCAGAACCGTCAGAAACCAGTGGGACCCCAGGTGCACCCTCTACTCTACGGGGAAGTCTGGTCAGAAGTGGTTTTCATGGAAGAATTATGGGTAACAAGCCTCTGACATGGAAACAAGGCCAAGAGACTCAACTCTGCATAAAAGTAGAGGGACAGGAGTAGAAAAATGTCAGCAGGTCTCTGGACTGATGAGTCCAACTCTGAATATGTGTCTGCAGCAGAAGGCAGTTTGTTCTCTGAAGATCTGGACAGCAGGAAGATAATGAGTGTCTGCAGGCAACAGTGAAGCAGATGGAGATTCATGGAAGTTCAGGGAGTTGGAATTGTGGGTTTTGGATTAACGGTGTCCTCAACGCTGAGGAACAAGCAGATCCTCTTCCACCGTGCAGGACCATCAGGGAGGCATCTGAGTGGTCCCAAAACAAACAGCCAACATCATGAAGAAGAGCAAGGACTCCTTAAGGTAATGATCTGGCCCTCACAGCGTGTGGGATTACATGACAGGATCTGAGCCAGACTGCATCCACACAAGATCTGGGTTTAGTTCTCCAAGATGTTAGGGACAACCTACTGCAGAGGTCCTTCAAAAACCCTACAAGACTTGATGCTGGATGTTGATCTGATTAAGATTTCTCCCTTGGTTATTCACTTTGGATTTGTTTCTTGACCAAAAATAAACAATTAAGAATCAAAACTCCAAAAGGCAACCTGGACAGTGTGCAGGAGTTTGCCTGAAACTTTTTTAATACAAAGTGCTCCTGTTTTTTAATCATCAGTGTCTCTGTTGCTAAGTTTTGATCATTAAACTTAAGAAGTTGAAATGTTTTAAAACACTTCAAGAAGTTGGGAGCATTCTGACAACCCATCATTTAAGGGCTCGTACTTTTTTTGATGCTTTTAAATTAATAAACAAAAGGACTGAGTTGTTTTAAAAGAGCTGTTATAAAAAGCGTTAGAGTATTAAATATTCTGAGGACCAAACAGACGACCCATCAAACTGCAGAATCCAGTTTTTCCCTTTTATTGTCTCCTGGCCCTGAATCAGCTCTCCCTCTGTACGAGTTAATTATCAGCCACAGTTTCTGACTCTCCAGGATTAAAGTGAGTCTGACAGCAGATGAAATGGAGCTGGAGAAGCTGCCCTCAGTAATGGAAAGAGAACGCGGAGAATGAAAACACGAAGGTAAACAAGGACAAAGGCAGAGAACGTTAGCGAGCCACCGGAGAGTTAAAGAAATGAAAAATGAGCCTCCGTCTGTTTTTCCTCTCTGCAGAATGACGGGGCGCTGAGTGTTCCCCCAGTCCTGAAGTTTCAATTAAAATCACTCTGAATACTTTAACTTTCCCTAAACGTGTCCCCGGAGACGTCCAACAACGAAGCAATTAGCCAAGCTAAATACGAGGAGAGCTGGTGTTGACTTTTCAGAGAGACGGAGTGAGCTCTGCTGGAGGAAAATACAACGAGGACTTCCATTAAAGTCTGAGGAAGAATACCAGAGCCTGACAGGAGAGAGAACAACTGCTTTGTAATACAGATAGCTGGTCAGGCAATCGAATGGCAGCAACTCAGTGCACGCAGATATGGTCAAGACGACCTGCTGAAGCTCAAACTGAGCGTCAGAATGGAGAAGAAAGGTGATTTAAGAGAATTTGAATGTGGCACGGTTGATGAAGTATCTCAGGGCTGCTGATCTGCAGGGATTTTCACACACAACCATCTCTGGGGTCTAAAGAGAATGGTCTGAAGAGGAGTAAATATCCAGTGAGCAGCAGTTCTCTGGGCCAAAATGCCTCGTTGCATGATCATCCTAACATGACTCACCAGATGGACCATTCAAAATATCTCACTAGTCCATCCGGGAAAGAGCCCATAGAAAGTGTTTGGTGAGGGCAGAACCTTTAAGAAGCATATCATGCAGGTGATTGGATGATCATTCCGCCAATCAACATTTGTTACGGGCCAATCAGATGATGTAGAAGACGGGTGCTGCTGCATTACAGAAAGTGAGACATTTCTTAAAACAAACTCTCATCAAAACATGTCAGAAGTGGAGTGAAAATAATCTTACCATAGAGAAGTTTGCAGTATTTGTTTTTAACTTAATACAAAAATATGGTCAAAATCTGATAAAACTGCTACTGAAGATGTTAGCATCTATGCTAATCCTGTAAGCGTAGATTTGGCCGTCCCACTTTGGGCTGCGTGCAAACATTGTAGATTGGAGCTTGGCAAGATGGATCTGCATGATTACTAGGGATGGGACAAAAAAAATTAATATGGTGATTATCGTTGTCCTCCCTCCCGCGATATGATTACCGATATGCTGGCGCCAAATATTGATGTTTTAACAAATAAAATATGGTGTTTTAAACATGCTGTATGTCCTTGTCCTACAACATTGAAGGAACAGACAAAATCGATTACTGTGACATAATTTTACTTTTTTTTTTTTTTTTTTTGCAATATATCGATTATCGCAGAATTGCTGCATTGTGATTATGTCATTATTGTGGACCATATATAGCGTTGTATAGTGAGGTACCCCATGATTCCCATCCCTAATGATTCAGAAACTGAATGAGGCTGATCCAGCTGCTGTGCAAGGTTAAATCATCCCATCCCTAGCCCTAAAACCAAGTAACAGATGTTCAGGAGGGCTGTATTACATAGATAGATAGATGGATCGATAGATCGATAGATCGATAGATAGACACTTTATTCCAGACTCAAAGATCCATATCATCAAATATAAAAGTATAAATATTAGTAATAACATAAAAAAAATTAAAATACAAAGAGAGATTTACTCCAATGTTTCCAGTAACAAGAGAAATATCTAGTATCACTTTATGAGGGTTGAGTCAATGACATCAAAACTTCATTTTCTGAAGCAGTTAATTGGCACATAAATCAGTATATTACATTTCTAAGCACAGCATGAAAAGTGAGGACATTACAAGTGATAAACCACTCACTCGCTCTTGACCATCTTAGTAATTTGAGAAGTTTTCTGAGATCATCATTGTATGCCACCTGTAACTTTTGAAAAAAATAAAAAATAAAAAAAGAGCCAAGAAGTTAAAAATAAAAAAAAATTCTCCAGGGAAAAAGCTGAAATATTCAGGTTAGGGTCAAAAGGTAAAACTATTGACATTTAATTTACAGACAAAAATGTAAAAGTTGGATGAATTTGTAAAAAACGTTTCTGGGGGTGCTGGTTCGGAGGAGAGGTGGGTGGCCAGGCCCGACCCGGGTGCTTCTGCCGGCCCAGGTTCAGGTCCAGCCTGTGGCCGGCTCACAAGCCTATCCACTGTCTCTCTCTCCTGTCAATGAAGGCACAAAATGCCCCCCCAAATAATAATAATAATAATAATAATAATAATAAAATGTTTCCTGGACTTTTCCATCGTTTTTCTTTCCATGTTCACTTTTTAATATGTCCACTCTTTAAAGCTGGGTGTCACCATTTTCTGGACTTGTGTTCTTCTTCACAAACTGCGCGGTGAAAACGCCCCCTCCCCTCTGATTTTCCTGCCTGTCCCTGATGCCCCTCTGCGTGAGTCAGAACAAACGTGCTGATGGGAGCGTTTTAACCTCGGAGCTGACGCAGGAATGTCTGACTCTCTGTGAGGACGGCTTTTAGCGAGGCAGATGACTGTATAAGGACATAAAAGAGACGGTTTGGAGCGAGACATTGATAAACACTCTCTCACACTCAGACGTCTCCAGCTCTCTGTACCATCTGTATTTTACGTTTATGAATGGAAACACAGATCTACGTGCCCAGCTCTCTCCGCCCTGCCGCGGCAGATCTCTCCACAGAGCCTGAGTGATGTCAGCACACCGCTCTTTAATTAAAACGTCTTCAGCACCTATTTAGGGACGCTCAGCCGCTCTCCCAATCAGTGTGTGAGGGCGGGGCCGGGCACATCAAACAGATTTAATGGTTTTCACAGCAGTGATTAGAGGACGAGGAATAAACAATGAGGGCCGACCAATCAGGATCAATGTCAGGGCAGTTTGACCGCAGCAACAATGTGAGCCTGAGGTCAGGGATGAAGTTTTTCAGAGATCAGAACATCGAGGACTTGAGGGGGATTTGGGGGGAGGGACATGATGTTCTTGTCGAGCTTTTGCAATCTTTGTTTCCACACAGGCTGGGCTCTGAATTAATGACGCACAGGATATAGATACAGTTTTCTCTGCGTCTGCGTCCCCTCAGGTTAAAGTCTGGGTGTCATCCCTGAAGGCACTTATTCTTCTTCGCTGCACTTCACTGAGCAGCCCGCCAGCTGGGATCTGGAGCCTTCAGCAGCTCTGCACGCCCTCCCATCAGACATTGGAAGCATCAACTCTCCATCCATCTTCAAATCTGTCTAAAATCCCTGCTCTTGAACTCTCAAACCAGAAACCCCCTAATTTCTGAAAAGGGGATAATTCATCATGAGCTGATACTTTTTCCGCTTCTTCTTCATATATCTTTTTTTAATCCACTTCAGTTCCGGTCATAACTATTGATTATTTTATTATTTCCACATCTTAAACCCTTTAGATATCAATTTGAAAATTTAAGTTTCAATTTTAACACTTAAGGTGCCTGTATGTTCAATATATAGAATGCAAAATGAAATTTTCTGGTAGATTATTACAGTCTTGGACATGTCAGTGATCAGTTACAAAACTGTTGTTTGATGGATTTCTAGTTTTTATGCTGTATCAGAATAAAAAAAACTAAAAAGAGGACTCTTTGTCCACTTCTAAACCCACACTTAAGATACAATCTGCTAATATTTTTCCACTTTTTTCTACATAAATCTTTTTCTTCACTTTAGTCCTGATCATAAATAACAAGACAACCCTTTTAATGCCAGTGCATGTGATGACATCACCAATGTCTGTTAAAAAACACAGTAATATTGAATTTTTGTCAACATATGGAATGCATGTATATATCAAGTCTTTTGCTACACTTTTGTCTGGATCATAACTATCACATTTTTATTTATTTACACAATTTTAAGATTTAAATGCCAGTGATGATATCATCAGTTTCTGTTAAAAACAATAAAATTGAAATAATGTGAACATGTCTGTTAATCTCCCATTGCTCTATTTATTATAATGGATGTCTATGGGAGCTGTTTCTTTACTCTGAACTAGCATAAAAACTACAAATCCATAAAAGAACTGCTTTGTAACTGTCATCATTCATTTCTTTAGGCTGCAGACAGTAATAATCCCCAGAAAATTCCACTTTGCATACAATTTATTAAACATATGAGCACTTAAAATGTTAAAATTGACACTGACATTTTTCTAAAGGATTAAAAGTAGGAAAATAACTGAATACTTTGTAGTTATGATCAGTACTGAAGCTGATTAAAGACTTAAAGAAACATGAAAAAAATATGAACATGATATTTTTAAGGCATTTTGGAATGGGAGAAAAATGTCCCTTTTAGGGCTCTGTGTAACAATTATAAGCTACAGAGTGAAGAAATGTGTGATAGAGGGTTTATGTTTGAAACTTCCTCCCACAGACCAAACACATGCTCGTTCGGTAAATTTGCCTGTTTGGGTGAGAGTGGGCATTTCTGAATGTTTGCCTGTCTCTGCATGTCAGTCCTGTGACTGGCTGGTGATCAGTCATGCTTGTGACCTGCCTCTCATCCATGGGATTGGCTCCTGGCCACAAAAGGTTAAGTGGTGCAGGTGAAAGATACTGCAAGGTCTTTGTTGCATGCTACTAATATCACCTAAAGGAGCTTTTATGCACCTTCATGTGGAAAAGCTCCATGTCTGGATCACGCACAGTAAGGTACAGTCAGCTCAAAGAATTTTTGACATCTTTAGGCAAAATGTTTTCTGCTGGACCTGGGTTTCCATCCCTGGCCCTCCGTGTGATTCCTGGAGGTTTTCCAAGCATGTTCGGCCTGTGGGAGAACCTGAGGAGGATTCGGAGCTCACAGGACGGATTAAATATCACCTCAGACCTGGGAACACCTCGGGATCTCCAGGAAGGAGAGGGAGAACACTGCAGGGGAAACAGATATTTCTTCTGTCATGCTTGGCCTGCAGCCACTATGACCCTGTCCCAGAAAGAAAGTAGAACCAGAGCCTGGTGGTTTATTCCTCTGTGAGGTCTACCAGACGAAGACAGTGAAGGAACAGTAGTAGGTCGAGGAGGAAGGCCGGGGTGGATTTTGTGGTTGTGTGATTGGCAGAAGTTCAGTGTCTTTATGAGGGCTGGTTTATGTGTTGTTAAACAATATGAGGTAACAGTCACTTTGACCTTCTGGCTCCAGGACGCATGAAGTTTATTTTTGAGAAAAGGTGGACATTGGTGCAAAAGAAGAACAAAATCTGTGAATATCGCAGATAATGGGATAGTTAGGTGGATGGATGGAAGGACAGATTACTGAAATGATTAACGAACAGACTGCAAAAGGATAAATGGATGGATGGATTGATAATATGATGAATGAAAGACAAATAAGATGCATGGAAGGATGGATGGATTAATGAATAAATGAATAAAATGATGGATGGATAGGCATGATAATGATGAAAAAATGCAACATATGTTCACATTATTATTGCTATGAAGATAGGAACTGCAGTGAATTATTTTATTTATTTATTTTATCTTAAACTTTAAAAAACAAACAACCAAATCAATGCAAAATAGTAATATGTACACGAAACTGTACATGTCCATCACAACAAATTAAGCATGTGAGTACATATGGAAGAGCTGAAGAGAGCATATAAACTCAGTCTCCTGGCACATGCTAATCTTAATGTTTATTTAAGTTGTAGCAGCGGCACATTTTAATCAGAATCTCAGCTGGTTTTCACACCTACAGCTCGATTTCAGGCAACAAATGGTCATATTGTTGGGAGGGCTACCAGCCAAATAACAAAAAGCTCTTGTTTGATTTCACTTTTCAAAAGCAGAACTAAACTCCTGTGGCCATGCAGATCACTACTGACTAAATTTATGAAGAAGCTTGACTTCTTATAAGGAACAGAAGTGAGGCTGGATTATAACCTCCAGCTACACCGACTGTCCTGAGGGTATGAGTGTGTCTTACCCCAATCACACACTCAATGGGCTCTAATTTTGTAGACAAGGCGCAGGCGGGGCGCACCTGCCCTGCGCCGCGCCTGCGCCGCACCAACGGGGTGTGTCCAGGGCATTTTGCAAGTTTCGTGCACGGCGCAGTCTGGCGCAGGCAGGCGCACCCACGCCTCCGTCTCTCCTACCAGCGCACGTAGCAGAGAGGGAGGAGATAAGACTTGAGTGGGTTTATCACAGCCGAGTGTGATCTTCACCAATCAAATGAACGCCTCTCCTCACCTTTAAATGCGCCGCGGGCGAGGCGCAGTGACAATTTCACCTCGGTGGAGAAGAAGGTCAGAGCCGCTGTCACTTTTACAGCAACTGGGAGAGCGCAGGGGCCACCGGGCCGCGCATCGGAGGACACGATGCGCGTCACCGTGTGGACCACCTCACGGGACAGATGTAATCTGTGTCCTGTGTCGTGAATAGGAGTACAAAATTAAGTGATAATTACATTTAAACACAGCAGCAGGCTAATACATTCATCATGCTTGTGATCCACCTTCATTCCTGGTCTGTCATCGCCAAATAGCAAAACCTTTGGTGAAATTTTATCTCCTCCTCATCCTCCTTCCAATAATGTACTCCATCTTTTTAGATCACGTTAAGAATAAAGACTAAAACAGAGAAATATGGGCAATCGCAGGTAAATCCTTAAGACACCGAGTGACTTACATTTATTCAGAGAGCGTCTCTCTCTTTTTTCTTTTCTTTTGAATTTCATGAGATGAGAGAAGCCGGATACTCCGTATTGGATGATGTGGCTGTTTGTGGTTGGCTTGAGAGATGTGAACTCATTAGTTATGACAAACGTCTCTGATCTGACATCAGATATGACGGGACAATTAATATAGATACAAATGTATGTGCTGTGTTGTTTTGATTGTTTATTGCATTGATATGTGCCTGACACTGTGGACATCCGCCTGTGAGGTTTTGGTGACGTGTGCGCACTGTGCGGCTGTCAGCCAAATTACCACTGCCCAGGGTGCGCCTCGTCTGCGCCGAGAATAGACCAGGTTGGAGCTGGCGGGCTTTCAGCGCACCTTCCGCGCGTTTTTTTGGCACCAAATTGTCACTGCGGCAAGCTGAATCTGTGGACACCTCCCCCTGGTGCGCCGTCACACCCATCTTGGTGCAGCCGGTCTACCAAATTGCCAAATTGGCTGCGCATGGCGGTGCGCCGGACGAAATTACCACTGCGCGGGATGCGCCAGACTGCGCCAGGCTGCGCCACCCTGAGTTGCGCCAGGAAATTAGAGCCCAATGTTTCAAAGAGCCGAGCAGATTTTTGACATGCAACAAACAACCCTAGAAACACAGAGAAGTGCTCATGATCCCTGATGGTGAGACAATGCAAGTGCTGCAGCTCAGAAGTGTTTCTAAGCTCAGCACACGTGAGTCAAATCAGGCCAATCAGTCACGCACAAACACACACACACACCTGAAAGTGCACTGAGATGATTTAATCCACCGACTCCAGAGCTACCAGAGTGGTCTCCCTCACACATATTTCCTTTGGACTGTTTCATGTTCACACAGCAGGAGTTTAAAGCGGAGCTGGCTGCAGGATGCATTAATAATTGGATGGATAAAACAAGGGATGGATCAGTGGATAAAAAATAAGATGGATAAATGGAGTAAAACTCAGTGGATGGATGTATAAATGGGTGAATGGATGGAAAATCGATTGATGATTACATGTGGGGTGAATAAATGGATTGATCCATGGGTTGATGGAAAATTAAATTGATGGATGGATAAAAAAACAAAAGCAGTTTGATGGCTAGATGGAGGGATGGACTGATAATTGAATAAGAAACTGCATGAGGAAGGATAAAAAAAATGGAAATATCAGTGAAGGATGACTTAATATAGAATGGATCAATAGATGGATAAAAAAACAGATGGTTGGATTACTGGGAGAAAACTAGATGGGCAGATGGGTAGATATATATGGGTGGATGAATGGATGGATGGATGGATGGATGGAGGGGGGAAAATTGATTGATGATTGCATGAGTATATGGATTAACAGTTGATCTATGGGTTGATGGAAAATGTAACTGATTGATGGACAGATTGATTAAATAATGAATAATTAGATGGATGGCAGAGGGATGGATGGATAACTGAATGAAAAGTTGCATGAGATGAGGGGTTAACAGATGGAAATATCAGTGATGGATAACTGATAATAGAATAGATTAGTAGATGGATAAAAAGAAGATGGATGGATTATTAGGAGACAAACTGATGGATAGTTCGTTAGATGGACATGGATGGAGTAATAATTCAATGGATTGATCTATAGATGGAAAATGAATTGCTGACTGCAAGAATAGATGGATACATGGACTGAACCATGGGTTAATGAAAAATTTGACTGATTGATGGATGGAAGGATTAAAACTCTCAGAATTAGATGGCTAGATGGAGAGATAGATGGATTATAAGATTGATAATTGAATGAGAAATTGCACAAGAGGACAGGTAAATTGAAGGAAATACCAATAGATGCATGACTACAACAGGAAGGGTTGACAGATTCATAAAAAAGATGGGATGGATGATAGATTAACTTACTCTTGGTATAAAAGCTGCAGAGCTTGTGAGTAAAAATGGGAACAAGCATCAGTTAAATTTACAGAATCTTGAAATCTGTTATTCGGGCATAAATTCTGAAGCACCAGGTCTTCAAACTTGGTGTAAAACTCTGACTGAGATCTCAGTTCTTGTTGTGAAGTCCAGTCCCGACATGCATGAGCATTGATAAGGATTCTTCAGTTCTTGTTTGTTCCCCTGTTTTGTCTAAAAAGAGTGAATCAACACCTAAAACACGCTTAATCATCACCACCCGCTCTCAGAGTGTAACGCACTCCTGCAGAGATAAAGGCAGCGTGCCTGCATGCATGCTGGCCCACTTTCAGCCGTCCAAGGCGTGATTCAGCCTTCATCACCGCAGGTCCACAGCAGGCCTACAATGTGACTGAGAGAGGACTTTATGGAGGCAGGGACGTCTCAAATATCAAGGCTGAAGTGCCTGATTGATTAGTCCACTTCCCCAGAGATAGAGGTAATGAAAAGCAGCTTTCTCTCCAAGCTGGAGCTCTGGATGGAGTCCAAAAAAACTCAGTACACTCAGACAACCAGTCTGTTTGTCTGACAAATGACTCAAAAAGACAGAAAATGACAGCTGTAATGAATGTTTTAGAGAGAAACTAACTGTATTAATACGATTCTCCATGATAAAACATGACCAGTTTAGGAAAAAGCAATCAGGTGATGAGGAAACTTGGTTTTGACTTCACTTTGGAGTAGCACAAAAAGCAAACAGCAGGGAAAGAGACAGCGTGAGTTGATGGCCTTATGAGAATGAGCGTTGATCACATTTCACAGTTATTAGCTGGCATAATGGCCCTAATACATGTTGATTTATAACAAGTCCATAAAAACACACTTCAGTCAGGGCTGCTTCAGTGTGGCTGAAACCTTAATCACGATAATATGCGTTTTATTCAGGCCCCATTAAACGACAACAAAAACGGCCAAAAACGTTGAGTTTTCATTGTGTTTTCGCGTTCCGTCTACACGAGAACGGTGCCCGTAGTGTCTGAATCCGTAAACTTTTGAAACCAGGGTCCAGAGTGAAAAGTTGTGAAAACGTTTTCATATATTTAGCCGTGTAAACAGGAAACAGCTTTTCTCCTAGAAACGCTGATGTGTGGTGCATGCGCAGTACTCACTCAGATGAAGGCTGCGCATGCATCCCAGGAACAACAACAACAACTGGTGACAACGTTGTCGTGTAAACAGGGCCTCAGTTAACGATGATGATTACCCCAATTTTCCACATACTCCGTCTGTGCAGCGGTCTGCACAGCATCTGTATGTGTTGCGCACTCTGCAGCAAATTGTTTCCAGTCTCTTTAATCATTTCGCTTCCACAGCCTGTGCCTGCATACCAGCAGTGTCCTGCCGTGCTGGATCGGTTGAAATATGAGCGAAACTATTTTCTGAGCGAGCTGTTTCAACTCTGCGTCAATCACTGCCAAGTAGATCGACCCAAAACAGTAAAAACATTCACTCAGAGCTTCAGGAAAATTTCAATTATATACAGGGATATCATAGCATATCATAGGAGTTAAAGAGATTTCACTAGAATTGATGAAAGTTAACAAGCGGATGTGTTTTCTCCTTTGTCTGTGGATTAAAAGTCATGATAATAAAATGTAAATACTAGATATTTAGGGCATTGATAAACTAGGTTAAGCTGAGAACACAAAGTGTGAATAGCTTTTTAATTCCGTAACGCACTCACTCATTGTAGAAGTAGAGAAGGCACAGAAATTATAGGAAAAAGTAATCAGTGGAAAAATACATTTTTTAAAGGGTGGGCTGGCTGTAAAACCAGTTGTTTACATGTTGCTCTTCCTATATATACGTAGCTGCTATAACATTATAATTCTCTTGTGATTATGTTTCTTGCTACGGCATTTTGCCTCCATTTAATGTGTGTGAGGGCGCACACCATTGGTCAGACCAAAGTCGCTGCACGTACTCAAAGCTTTGCTTTTGAAGTATGTGGAAATCCGGAGTACCAGTCCTTTCTAAACTGCAGCTGCCATTGTTGGGCTTCTTTTTGCCTCTATGCATCCATCCATCCATCCATCCATCCATCCATCCATCCATCATCTATACTGCCTATCCCTTTTTTGGGTCTCAGGTGGCTAAAGCCACTCCCAGATGTCACAGGGTTCACCCTGGACAGGTTGCCTGCCCAAACACTTATTTTTTGACAAACTGTTCACAACTGAGCACCTTACAGTCATCCCTGTGGCACTCTGTAATGATAATGAAGATACAACCAGCTTTAAATCAATCATGGTGCCACCGATGACCGGTGGCAAACAGGAAAGACACCTGCGCTGCTCGCCATAATACTTAGCTCGCAATGCACATCAGAAAAATCAGAGAGGTGCCATTAAATCATCACATACTCATATTATTTTATACTTTATCTACATCAAATATTTCATCTTACTCAAGTCTGGTTCATGTGTTTCTTATGAGACGTTTCAACCTTTATACGCCTGGTGAATACATGGACAATATTTCACATTTCATACCAGTTTTCATCCTTTACATCCATAAATGAAGATTTTTTGTCAATGCACCTTGTTGGATTTTAGTCAGTATGCAACGAGCTGTTAATACGAACTTAAGCTGATGCCTGTACCTGCTCTTTGCACTGACTTTCAGAAATAAACTTCTATTATGAGGCATTATTACAAACTTTAGTGCTAGTGACAATGATTTCAAACAGCTATCAGTGTTGCAGCACTTAATTAACTTGCACATTTTTGCACAAAATACTCTCTTTATCAATTTCAAGTGTGTGTTTTATCATCCAAGTATGAAAACCCTGTAAGAAATTATTGGTATAAATTCTGTTTGACAGTCCCAAGCTGTTTGCAGCCAAAGGCCTCCATGAGGAGAGTGATGAGGTGAAAGATTAAATGCTCATTTTTGACATTATTCCCATTATGCTTTATCAAACATGAGTAGACTCAGCTACAGAGAGGGACCTTTTTGATCACCCCCACAGCATTTATTGCTTTAACAGGTCACAGTGTGCCTGAAACTCTCCCTAAAATAACAATTATCACAAAAAATGACACAGAGAGCGCCGCTGAGTTTCTGTTTCATATCAAACGATGATCATTAAACCATTTGAAATCTATCACAGCTCAGAGTTCATTCTTTAACATGTGATCAGTCTTCATATTGTTCTTTTCCATTACTGCGCTCTGATATTAACCAGAGCTGCTGTAATAAAGCTCCCCTTTAAATTATGACCTGATTGATGGCAGGAGGCCACACCGAACACCGAACACCCACCATCACACCACCACATCCTGGGAACACAGGAGGAAAAATCATCAACAAACTGAAGTCTGAGCATTAATAAGCAGAAACAAAGAGACGTGATCGTGCAACATAATCTACAAAAAGCTCCTGGCATGATTTACCAAAGGATTGTGGGGCTTTTGTGGCCTCTAAACCTGAATACAGGAGCCAAAATGAAACTAATTCTCAAGCCCACAAAAATGTCAGCGGTGCTCTCCTTTGACTTCAGACTGGGATGTTGGAGCTGGGAATGACGTCACATCCCAGTCGACTGCATTCCAGGTGTGATCTCATGAACTGTGGAGTTACCCTGAGAGAGAGGATCGAGGCTACGTCCACTAGGCGGGTGTTTTTAAAAACAGGGTTTTTTCTGTTTGCTCCTTCGGTCCACGTCATCAGAGAAACTCTTCAGAAACTCTATGTTATGTTATCTATTGTTAGACTAAGATTAGCACGTTATGTAATTTGCATATTGTGCAAACCACCGCAGACATGTCTGTAGGAAGGTCAACAGGCAGGCTAACACTACCCATTGACTCCAGTGTTTTAGCTTGGCCCGTCTCTTCCTTGTTACTGCACCCACAGTTAAAAGAATAGTGTCTATCTGCTTGCATGGACTTGGGAGTGAGGCAGGACATGGAAACAAAAAAAAAAGTTGGTGTATCCCTTTAAGGCAAAGAAGTTACATATTGTTGTCTTTAGTTTAACAGTTAAATCATCAGTGGCACTTAAACATCTATAATCATGATTTATGCTTTAATAATAAAGACCTTTTAATGATCCCCTTAATCTGGGAGCCTGATCTTTTTAGTCTGCATTATTGTGAGAAATATTCTATAATGAGACATATCTTGTTTATCAACATTAATCTTAAAGATAATTCGTCTGACTTTTCATCAGCTTAGAAAACAGAGGGAGTCGCATCTTTTACCTTCAGCTGTGGGCGCAGATCCACTCTGAGCTTCGGCCACGCCGTCTGACTCCACCGACAGACCCGGATCAGCTGCAGGGACACAGGAAGAGGAAACTGTGAGTAAAACTGAAGACAAACAAAAATACTCCATGAGATTAGACTCCATGAGGAACATTTCTTTGTGGCCTCCTAGTGTCCAGAATGCAGCCTGCAGCTTGGCTCTGTCACATACTTTAAAGACTGAACGTCACTTTGAATGAGAGCAAGCGACCGAGACAATCCGTGATGAAAACTATGGTTTAATGTGATTTAAAGTCAGAGTTTCACTTTGATCAAGGCCACAGACTGAGAAATACTCCAACGCCCCTTTGTGTAACTGAGTCTGTGTAGAGTCCTTCAGGAAAGTTTAGATCAGATGTTTTGTTTCTGATAGGCCACAAATATCTGAGAGGAACAATATGTTCCTTTTCTCTAAAGGGGTAAAATACCTGCAGATGGTTAAAATGGGTTTCTATGTTTAAGTATTTCTGACTTTACTGAAGAGATCAAACTGTAAAACTTAATGAAGGAACATACAAAGATGCAAGTAGTCAGCTTTTGGACTTATATGAGAGAAAAAAAACTTTACTTTTTAAATAATAATGAAATGTGCTTCCATAGTCTTCCTCACTTCTGTTTTCACATTAATCAACAACAGGCTCTTTCATTGCAGTCCACCTCACTTCATCCTCATCAGTTATGATCGTCTCCGTGACTAAACCTGTGATGCTCCCTGCTCTGGCCAGCTTGCTCATGATTGGCTGGACTGTTTCATACAACAAACAAATAGGTTTTGCTCAGTCATCCTTATTGTTCTTCACGAACATGGTTGTCTGATTGTAAAAACTGAACATGTCAAATAGCCATTATCCTCATGCCACAGGACAACCCAGTAAGATTATCTCCAGGACCGTCAGATCATCGATCTTTGCTGACTTTGGTTAGGGGGAGAGAATGCTGACAAAGTTGATCTGTTAATCTTTAGTGTGCGATTTTGTTTGCAATTAAATGGAAATTTTTGGACTCTAAAATCAGAGAAATATGCTATTTAGAGTGCAGAATACGACATTTCACTGCTTTTGTGCAAACTAGATGCTTGACATAAAACTATGAGGATTAATAACAACAGATTATACCCAGGACTTGAATATCTTGGACTTTTGATTGTTGTGGCCATGGCATTATCATAGTTTAATTTCACTTTAATAACATCAAAGTTAACCTGGGTACACAAAACCCGACAATCGGTCATACTTTTGGGTTGGATCCCCATTTTAGGTTAAACTCAGCACAGACCCGATTATCTGGAGGTCCTAAAGATGATCTCACCCAAACACCCTGTGGTGTCAGTATGTTAAGAGTCATTTTATTCTCTCTGAAGAGGATGGAGGCCATCCCAAGTTGAAATATTAGACATGTTCAATATTTATGACCAGAGGTCCTGATGTGTGTGGAGAACACCGAGGTCAGCCGAGAATGTCCTCTGTGTTTGTCACATGGACCAGAGAAAAGCACAAATTTAGACGAACATCAAAACGGAGGTCCGCCTCGGTGATTTGTTTAAAAAACATGAGCATCTAAACAGCGTAACCTGTAAGTTATATAAATCAAACGGAGATGAGGAGAAGAGCTGGACGGAAATCACAACCGCCAAGGATGTTATAGGGAGCTAACCGCTAGCTCCATTTAACCTCCTGACAGGAACAAAACTGGTAATTCTGACATTGGTCTTCATGTGCGGCTCTCTCACTGTTTCATCATCGGTTAAGATTTTAAAAGTCTTTATGTGGGTACCAGGCCTTAGACAACAGCTCACTCTTGCCACACTTCACTCCTCAGGACAATCAGGTAAGATGATCTCTCAGACCATCAGATGATCAAACCTTTGCTGATCTGGTTAGAAGGGGAGAATAGCACTAAAATTTAGGCTGATTACCTCTTGTTGCTGTAGTTGTCCAAAAGTCTTAGCCAATCAGCCATTAGCTTATTAGCTATCATTCATGCTCTTTCATATCCGTACACTAATGCAGCAGTGGGAGCAGTTAGGGGTGAAGTTTCTCAAGCAGGAGCAAATCGACATGTCACTGCAGGAGACTGAACCCCCAACCTCTCAGTCAGCAGATGAGAGGATGGAGTCTCAATAACGAGCCCATCCAAGAGGCTTTGTGCAAATCTATGGGGGTGTAGATTTAGGCTTCTTGGTCATCTTCTGCTCTTAAATAAACAAAGAAAGACCTTTTTTATTTTCCTCAGATAGATGAACAGTCTGAGCTCATAATGCAGTGACAGCAGAATCTGACAGGCCTGAATCAGCTTGAGTTATAATTTTGGTTTGATTTGAGTCATTTAGAGGGTATTCTTTACAGAAACACAACGGCGGAGCAACAAAGATGGAAAGTCTGACTGTTGCTTGGTTTTTACTCCGATACCTCGTGCATACTTTTTCTTTTTTTATGAGTACTGTGTGTAATGGATACTCCGGCCGCTGCGTGTGATTGGCTGTGCTCTCCCTGAACGTTAATCAGGATCAGGCGAGTGCGAGCAGCAGACTGGACGTATGGCTCCGTTATTAGCTCCCCTCGGCTTGGCGTCCGCTCTGCGTCGCCCCGATACGAGCATGTGCTCCACAGATGTGGCTGCGGGAGGAAATTGGTGGTGCAGAGGACTTGAGTGAACAAAACCAAACAGCATTCCTGCGCGGAGCCACACTTCCCTCCATAGATTGGGGTTTAATCCGGACGTGGATACAGGCAGACTGAGGGATTATTCCTCGGAATATTCTACATTAGCTGCAGATGCTGGATTTGTGTGAAGGCTGTGTGAACATGTCCTGCACATCATCTCCATGCTGCAGCCAAAAACCCTCTGCCAACATGTTGGACTGTAACTTTTGAACTCCCTCACTTTGTCTCCTAAACATCAGGACTGAATGAAGCAGGAACAACACAAACAACAGCAGCCTTTGTTTAAAGGAACATTCCCCAAAAAAACATCTGTCATAGATCTGCTGCAGTCAAAGAAGAAGGCTCGTCAACTGTTTGATTGTTTTAACCTTAAAATAACATTTTTATAGCATGCAGGAGCTGTTACTTTATGATCCTTTAAGTGGCAAAACCTTTGAAACACTGCATCCTTTCATCAGTTGGTAGAAAATGTTTTGTGCAGCTTCGTCAGGTTAACATGCAGTATTTATGCCCTCTGCCTCATACATGCCGAAGCCCAGGCCAGAAGGCTGGGAGTTTGATTCCAGCTCCTGGTGTCACATGTCAATATGTCCTTGGGTATAGTATCACATGCATGCCACGGCTGCATCAGTGCATCAGTATTAGCATTTTCAAATGTTTTTTATTTATTGATGTGAATTCTCATCCTTCAGACTTGGAAGCCATGAGAGAAGGAGGCGGGCCTGTCTCCTCGCAACATCAACGTGTTTCCACCTTCTCAATCCATGATGTTCCTGCAATCACTGTCTTCTTCCTGTTCTCAAAGGCGAGGACTTAAATGTCCCAGAAAAGTCCAAACTAGAAACACATCCACTTAGAGATCCGTAACATCCTTCAGAGCTGCAGATGGAGAGTTTCACCATGATGTCCAGGTGATTGTCCCTCTGTTTCCAATCTGCCTCGATTCACTCATAGGGAAGTGAACAGAAAACCAATTCCAGTTGAGAATCGATAACAACTCCCTCAAGAATTGCAATCAAGGACGTCACACTGTCATCAGAGGCAGTCAGCAGACACAAAAACAAAGAAGTCAGGAATGCATGGCAGACGGGACAGGAGTGGACAAAAGTGTGGCTTAATTTTTGACAAAAACTCTGATTCCACATTGTTAAGCAGGTAGAAAAAAACACAAACTCTCAGAAGTTTTCTATGCAGTGTGGTTGTGTATTTGAGGAATGACATGTTTGACATTGCTGCTTTTGAGAATAAATGTACATACTTTTTCCCAAACCTAAAATCCCCAAGAATCAAAGAGGGAACCATTAAGGACTCAGCTCAATAAGCAGAATTTATAATGGCATTGGTATGAATAACATCTTATCAATTCCCATCCCTATTCACATGTTTCCATCCAAGCTACAAACTCTGAGGGGAGGAGGAGGCAACTCTCAAAGTAATGCACGGTTTCTGATCACTTCTGCTCTTGTTTGCTGCTGCCAGTGCACTTTATTCTTGTCTGTCAGCTTCTCATGAAGCATCATTTATTGTTATGGTATAAATTTTATAGAGTGTGTATAGCTATAGGATGTAACAGGTGCAACAGAAGTTAATGATATTGTTGCAATCTTTTTAAAGTGATGCTCTGCGGCTGTTTGAGCAGCTGAACAGGACCTGACTATCTGTCCTCATGCCTCTGTCTGTATTGGATATGCTGTGTGTCTGTTGCTTTCTGTTACGTTGTTTTTTTACGTTTTTTTTATGTATTTACTGTTGGTTTTTATTGTCTTATTGTGAGTGTGTTGTTATTATCTGCTGGACAGCAAATCACCTTTTAAGGGACAATTAATAAAATGAAGTTGAAGCTAAAGGCGCAGTGTGTAGAAATTAGCATTTTAGCGACATCTAGTGTTCAGATTTTGGAATGAGCCCGTCCGTCACTAAAACATCACATCACTAAGCGACGAGAGCCGATGACGACCAAAAAGATTCGTGAACAGGGCATCGTTTACAACAGTTACGAGGTGAGGGTTTTTTCATTCATATCTGTAACTATTATTTTTATAGATTATAGGTCAGTTAAGATGATGATTATAGCTTTTGTAAACTTTTAGTAACACAAGCAAACATTAGCAAATTAATGGTTAAAAAAAATATATCACGTTTGGCTCTTTTTGCCCCCAAACCCCACCAGTGGACAACATGGCGGATCGTCATGTCAGCCTCCACAAAGGGGAGACCCACAGTACATAAATATAAAAATCTTTTTCTTATTTAATAAAAACAAAACTAAAGTTTTATGGGGATGATTGTACACCTATTTCAATGGACTTTACATACAAATAGAAACATTATATCCTATATTCACCGTTGCTGCCAACAACACACTACACCTTTAACTCCTGGTACAGCCGGAGACCCTGTTCCTCTCTTTCCGGTCTATTCTGTCTCATGTGTGTTCTGATAGTTTCACCCCCTTTCATAAGTCTCTCTCTCCTGTCTATAAAGGCACAAAATGCCCAAAAATAATCAAAAAAAAAAAAAAAAAGAAAAAAGGCTCAAACTTGATGGGAGAGTGCCAGAAAAAAATGTGGGTGTTGAGACAGCCCTAATGGAGACAGAGGTGAACTGTCTGAGTGAGAACAGCAGAACATTCTCTACAAAGTAAAAACTTGGCAAACCTGTGCTCCAGGTAACCTCCTGATATGAAATATTTACAGAGCTGCTTTTCTATAAAACTGATTAACTCTCCAGAGAGAGATTCAGACTCTGAATGTTCATAGAGCAGCAGAAATTCAGCCTGTGTGATATGATACAATAAACTTTAATGTTCCCGAGGAGAGGTTTGACTCCACGAGTTTAACAAACCTCTCTGCCTCTCGGTACATAAAAACAAGACACACAAACAAGATCCACATGTTGGAGATAAAAACATATATTACACAGATTTGTTGTCTTGGCTAAGCTAAAAAAAATAGATTTTGTCTTGTCTTGAACGTCTACCCCCACTGCCTGACAAATGCCCCCGCCTCCGTCCCTCCACGCTCAGCGCTGAACGTCTGTTATTAATCTGCACTGAGTGAGCAGAAGAAACTCTGACAGCACCGGCTCAGACCGTCCATCAAATATCACAGATCAAATATCAAATATCAACATCTGCAGAGTCTGAGCGGACACATGTTTTGTCTTTACTCTCTTTTTGGACTGCTTATGTCCAAATGAGAGTAACGTGATTATTTTTAGCTGCTGTCCCGTCAACACTTCTTTAGATTCAAACTGAAGTCCACGACCATGAGAGTGAGAAGTTGTAAATCTGTGACAGCAGAGTGTGATAATTTGATAATCCTGGACAACATGGATTCAAGTGAAAACAGACGAATGCAAAGAAATCTGATACTCAAACAAATAAGCCTCCATAAATACACCTCTGCATATAATCCAAAACATAAAACAATCTTCTGTTGCTCTGAGCTCTGTAGATGTAAGACATGTAAGGAGTTAAAGGATGATTTAGCTCGACTCAGATTCTCTGGTGGTGACCCAGACTTGACCTCCAATGGCCATCTTGGACAGTATGTTTGGTTTCTCTGCCACAGCACTACCACAATAAACTGAATATCCCTAAAGGTGCCACACTGAGACAGCCACTCGTCCTGAACAGAGTTGCCAGGTCCACTTATATAAGCGATTTTGGGGTCCTTTATTTGAAAAGTTGCTTGTTGCCAGTTGCAGATTATGTTTTTTAAGGGCTTGTTCCAAAAGTGCAGTTGCTCATTTGGGCCAAACCCAGGAGGGATGTGATGCTCACTCTACTACCAATATAAACTCAATTCAGAAGTTACACAAACTATTTTGTCCCACTCCAAACACAAATGTAAATTTAACTGTAAAAAGAGGCAAAAATGATGTTTCCACCTAAAAGAAACCCTTATAGCTTATTTCTAATGTATCTATTACTGTTTTCACCATATTAAAGCTGCAGAGGATCAACATAAATCTTAGACAAAAGCCTGTCTGTGTCTGTTTGGTTACAAAAATCAAGGTTAGACAGACTGTTTAGTGATGACAGAGTTATAATAGCAGAAGCATTTCTGTATAAAGAAAAGAAAAGATGTTCCACCTCCAAACAAAAGGATGTTGAAGAAGTAAATTAAGGGCCAAATAAGAACAAATGTAACTGTGAAATTAAAATGTAATGTAGATGAAAATCAAAACACACTTTACGTTGATTTCTCTTTAAAAAAAAAAAGTAATATATCACTTTAGAAAATAAAATAGCTGGAGGGTGCTTGTTTTGGGCTCATTTTTTCGACCTGGTTGCTTATTTCAGCTGAAAAATCTGGCAACACTGGTCCTGAAGTGTCACCAGGGCTGTGTTGTTTATAAGGACTCTCCAGACGTTTGTTTGTTCTCTGAGTTTTTACGAGACCAGTCGGCGGTGGAGGGAACAAAGAGCAGCGGGAGGAGCTGAGTGTTTACTAAGCACACAAACACGACGTGAGAAAGGCTGCTGTCACTCTGGGTCTTCACCAAAGCAAACTGAATGGACCACAGAGGGCTGCCGAGGTCTTCGAGGTACCCGGAGTGAGGTGTACTCTCACACAGTCAGCACCGGGTTCAAGTTCAACCTGCAGATCCGGCCCCTCAGGTCATCCCTCTCTCCAGTCTTGTTAAAGTGCCATCCTCAGTGGGATATCTATGCCCATGTGACACTTTGTGCTTCAGTGTGAAGGTCATGGAGGCATCACACGACAAAACCATGACTAAATAAACACTTTTATGAATGAATGTATCTACAGAGCTTGTTTACAGGGCAGATAAAGGCTGCATAGTCTACAAAATAAGCTTTTAAATCATTTTCATGCAAATGTCAGTGTCCATGGCAACAGAAAACTCCTTTCAGAAAATCCTTTAACAGGAAATGTGGTAGATTCTCCTCTGAGGGACATTCGCCGGCGCCCCCTGATAAGAAACTCTCCCTGAGCCTGGAGTTGTTCAGCCTACTGCCGGCTCCAGTGGAAGGAGCATGTTTAGGCAAGTCCATGCAGCCACAGTAAACATAAGAGCACAGTGCTTAAAAGGTGACGTTATGTCTACTTCAGAGCTCATGAAGATTACACAGTCTCTTCTGTGCAGGGCTGAAACAGTGGGGTTTATATTGGGGATGCACGATATCGAATTTCTGCAGATATCTGATACACAATTTTCAAAACCAGTTTTCACAGATAAGATTTATAAAAGATGCTCAAACTTTGCAATGTACTCATTTTGCAAAAAAAAAAAGCAGATGTTTTTGGTTTTAATGTTGAGAAATTGTTAGCAATTTGCCTGCACATCAACATTTTAGATAGTGTGCAGGGGTTTGGGTGCAGCTTCATGACTCTTCAGACATTACAGAATCAGTTTTAGGCCTCTGACTGGGCCGTGCCACTTTGGGCTGAGCTCAGTGTTGTAGATCAGAGCTTAACAAGATGAATTTGGGTGGATCCTGCTGCACTGCAATGTTAATATCAGCCTACATTCTTAAACAATTGTAAATTTAACAGTAAAATCAAGCTTCATCTGCCCATTTGAGAGCTACAAACACTGGTTTAACAATCTGCTGAGAGAGAAACAGCCCTAATTCTGGAGTTTGTACTTCCTAATCAAAATGAATATGTAAAAACTCTTCAAAATGTATGCTAAATTACACTCTGCAGAAATGTTCATAATTGCTGATACCAAAATCTAACTTCAGATATAGTAAATCTCAAAGCAGCAGTGCTACATAAAACAATACGAACCATGTTACCTGGTAATTTACAAAAGATGTTCAAAACCAGAGAGGGGGCTAAAATCTACAGGATGAACATAATTTCATTTATCCGGTCAGCCACACAGGTCTTAAAAATGCATTTCTGTTTGTAGTGTTAAACTCTGGAGCAGCCTGGATGTCTCCTTAAAAATGTGCAATAACATAAAACATTTAAATACACGCTATAGACAAGTATTAATAGATTCATACAAGTAATTTAAAAGAATACAGTTTTATACCAAAACAATTTGATTGCATATAAGTAATATTAATTCTGTATATAATAACAGATTTTATTAACATAACAGATATATTGCAGAGAAGCAAACCGTATATGTATACTTAGTTATGAGATGGATGTTTATGACTCAAGAAGTGTACAGTTAAATAAATATGTATATACTGTATATATAATATATAAATTAATATTGCTAAAGTGTTTAATTATTATTAGTGTGCGTTGTTTGTTCTCTTAAAGGTTTATATGAAGAATAGGGTTGTCCTTGAAGAGATTCATTTTTCTATGAAGACTGACGGTAGTTTGTCAAATGGAGCTATTACCCATGTATTTATATTGTTTTCCATGAATAATGACAGCTGGTAATGAATTTTGATTTAATTCAGTATTGTGGTCTGATTTGTAAGTGAGGGGCAGGACTATATGAGCTCTTTGCTTCATTCTGTCTCAAACTGTTTTTTGTGTTGACATACATGTGAAAGTACTCGTGTAAATTTATTTGATATGACATGTACACTTGTTAGGTGTACATATGTATTATTTGTTTTTTGACTTTGTTGTTTGTGTTTTAAAGTTTGAGATGAATAAAAGAAAGAAAGAAAGAAGAACTTTTGAAGCAAATGCCCGCTGATACCAACATCATACTGATAATATCCTGACTTTATATGCATGCAAAAATCAAATATTTGAGAGGAAAAAGAAAAACCATCTTGGAGCCAGTATAAACGTGCAGAGAAAGAGTAAAATATGGAACTTTAAGTTTTCCCTTGGCACAGAGATGATGACAACAATCATTCTTAAAATTCCCCTCTGGAGACATTTCATGCAGAGAAACCACACTCGTCAAAGTTTGGATGATCTCAGAGTTACTGATTTATGTCTGCTCATCATTTTTATTTTCCTGAACAAACGCCAGCAGAGACGCAGTGTGGGAATGATGCTAGTGATTTAAAGTGTCCCGTAACTTCACTGTTATGTCCTTGGATTAAAAAAAAGTCTTTAGTGGTAAAACCTAAAGCTGTCCTCTTCACAAACAGATGGCTGTGCTTCCTCTTCCCTCTGTGCTCTGTGCATTAGCTGCTTCATCTCCATCCCTCTTTAGAGTGAGATGTTTATACAGAGAAGATAAGACCTGTTTATACAGAGCTCATTCATCTCTTTATCTGACGTTTGCAGCTTTTTTCTGTTTCTTGTAGCGTTTTAAATTCTATAATCAATCATTTCTCTTTCAAACATTGATAAAAGGAAAAATGCAAAATCTGAGCTCCACCACCTGCTGCTGTCCAAACATCAGGGAGAAGGAAGTGAAAATGAGCAAAAAGTAGGAAAACTATCTCACTTAAGTGCAAAAAAGAAGTGTTTACATATTTACACATGATCTGTACCTTGGTGCACCCATTATGGAAAAAGGTTTTGGAGATTCTAGGAGGTTGGCTGGGTTATACACTGCCCATACATCCAAAGCTCTGCCTTCTTGGGAACAGGAAAATGGTGCTGAGGGTATCTACTGATAAGGTCAGTACTCTAAAGATTGGGTTTAACACAGCTACAAGACTCAGAAACAAAACTGGAAGAAACCAAGATGCCCCACAGCAAAGAAACGGACTGATAAATCTCATGAACACATGCTTGGAGGACTGAATGCTGGGGGGGAGTCGACTGAGATATGGGGTCATTTTTGGCAACATGTGGAACTGAAACTACAGCAGATGACAAAATAATCATACATGTCCAAGGTTTTATTTTCTTTTTGTGAATGGATGGCACTTTTTAATGTCTTGTGGGATATATGTATATGAATGCTGCATTGTTTTAAGTTGTTTAAAATTAAAGTTGATTAAAATTTGAACTAAAAAGAAAAGAAATGTCTTCATGCAGAGAGCGTGCTCAAGAAACACCCTTAACAGCACAGAATCTCCGAGCCCCTCTCACCAGAGCTTACTGTTACTAAATTATGAAAATTCACCTCTGCTCCCCTCAGCTGTAACTTGTGCAGCTTAGGAACACCACTAAGGATGTACCAATAAAACCTTTTCAGACCAAGTCAAAGTCCAAGTATCACTGAACGGTGTGCACAGCAGGCTTGTGACGCTGCACAGAGCGACAGGAAATTTAGAGTTATGACACTGAGTCAGTCTAACACGTCCACTGTTTCAGCCAAGAGGCATCCAAAACTATTTAACCCTTTAACACCTTTTATATCATATTTGATACCTCTATCTAATCAATGTGATCAACAAATTACTTAAAAAAACATCTGAAAACAATCTGATAAATGATAAAAATGTCCTCAAGCGGATTATCAGTTGCCAACAACTGCTGAAGTACCAAATGAGATACAAAAAATATATATGTTACATTTTATGGAAATTTAGATTTTTTTTTGGATTTCAGTAGAAAGTGAAATAAACATTTCACCTCCAAAAAATTAGAATTTTAAGGCTATAATTTGTGTTTTCAGGCATTAAAGGGTTAAAGGCCTGTTTACGCACCAACACTGTCAGCAGAAATGGAAAGGTGTCCTTTGTGACCTTTGTGCTTTCAAAGGCGCTCCGTGTTCACACAGAGACGGTGTGATAACAATGTGCGTTCACGCGGATCCGAGAGAACGACTGAAAATGCGGCAGCGTGCATGTCAGGCCAGTAGTTGGCAAGAAGGTTTGCAGTGTCTGAATAGTGTGCGAATATAACAAATGTGTCTCTGCTGCTCAGAGTATTGATGCAGCAAATCCACATTTTGTTGGAGGAGCGATAAACCAAGCACAGTAAGCAGCACACATGTTGCTCGGTAGTGGGCCATAGCTGCTCTGGTTGTTATTGTTCCTAGCTGCATGCACTGCCTTTATCTGGAAGAGAGACGCAGAGGTCTTTCATTTTCATTCAAGCAGCATCTGAGCCCACTCAGAGCGAAGGCCCAGAGCTGGCCTTACATCATCACCTCACAGCAAGTGTTCCTGTGAGCTTGAAGATTTAATCTAAAATAGTGTCAAAATGTTAAGGAACTTAGTAACAAGTAATGCAGCTGCAAAGGCTGCTGTGTGCAATGCAAAATCAAACCGGTGTTTAGAAAAAGGAGTTAAAAGCACAATTAGGACAACATTAATGTCCCAAACAAATCACAACACACATCACAGGCAGACAAAATATTGTTACAGGGCTGGGCGTTACAGCCTTAAAAAAACGCTTTAATCATTTTTTTCCCTCTCAAAGAACATATCTTCACGTGACGCAAAAATTACACAACTCAAGTTTTTCCTTATGTTATCAAAATATATTCAGAAATTAAACAGAGTCGCCTTCTAATAGTTAAATTGCATGCTGTTTGTCATAAAATGCTGATAATGTAGTCTGAGCACAGGCAGGTTTGTCTACATTAACACTGAAATCTGAGCTCTTTTCACAGGATATTAACACCAAGCTCTCTCTGACAAGTGCTTGTGGAAAACCTGACAAGGCCTACCATCGTGAAAACTGTAATTATTTTGTGTTTGTATTTTCAGACATTGCAACAACTTACAAAAGGAGAGTGAGTCAAGAAAAAAATCTTTTGATTTCTAAATATTCTGCAAAAAATAATTTGAATTAATCAAGTTAATTGTTATATTTTCCAGCCCTACATTTTTTTCCAATAGTGGAAAAAAAATTTAAGATTTGCTCAAGGTAGAAAAGATCTACTCCACAGCCATAAAGCAAGCACAATCAGAGTCAAACATGAGCATGAGCCTTTTATCTGTTTCCCAGTTCATGTTTAATTAATCAGAAACTTCTGGTGTTGAATAATGAAGCCACTGCAGAGCTGCAAAAACCTGCAGCTCCTTGAGAGCTTCCTCTCTCTGCGGAGGCAGGAGGAGTCCGTCCACACTCCGTCTTCAAATGACTTCGGTTCTGTATAATTAAGGGTGAGGCTGACATGACCACGAGTCTGCTCACTGTCTCCGTTTGTCCGCGGCCTTCGGTCCTGCCTCAGCTCCACTTCTGCTTCTGGGCAGATCTTCAGCTGTCCTGAGACAAAGTTTAAACATGGCTGACGTCACTCAGACTTTGTCCAGCTCTTCCTTCAGTCTATGGTCCCACGAGAGCTGCTGCGGATAACATCATCAGTGCACTGTTGGTTTCCTCTGTCGCCTGAAGGTTCGGGGGCCTCTCGGGGCCACTTTCAGGGTCTCAGATTTGTTAAGGAGCTGCTGCCAGATGTCCCTGAGCCCTCCTCTTCATTAACCCTGCTCTCTTCTCCCCTCTGAGTCTGTTTGTCGTCTAGTGAGCTCATGTTTAGTGAAAAAAGAGAACATGTCGAGTAGTTGCTGCTGTGAGCTTCCTGCAGCTCAGCCTGTGATTGATCGTATGATACCGCAGCCATGGAAAAGGAAAAGGAGGGATTTGGGGCAGAAGATGCTTTTCCATCTCGAGCTGAATGAGAGGGAGCGCTGGCCACTGCATTCCTGCAGCCTGCTGCCTCTCCATGAAAGGACTCTTTGAGAGCCGAGGGGCCCGACGCCGCTCCATCCAGAGGGGTTTATACTGACTGAGGGCCTCCTGGCACACCTCAACACTTTCCCCTTCTGTTCACGCTGCTGAGTGTGTGAGAGGGAATGTCCTCGAACTTTCTGCAACTGCCCATCCTCCACTCGGACTCATTCTCTCCTTCAGCTCGGGATTACAGAGAGTTTTTAGGATAAACTGATATATGTTTAAATGTCATGTGAGGTGAGGAAATGGAGAAACTTTGAATGCACATTTTGAAAAAAAAAAAGGCCAGAACATTAGCTCAGTTAAGAAAATTGCTTACAGTATGAACCCCAAACACTAACATGCTCAGTGTCAGCTGTAAAGTATCATCGATTTCATCAATAATCACATGATGAAGCTCTCTGAGGGCATTTCTGATCATCAGTTTAAAGGGATGTGCCAACATTTTTTGTTTTTATGTCTTGCCTCACTCTCAAGTCCATGACAAGCAGATAGACACCATTCTTTTGACTGTGCGGCAGTAACAAGGAAGAGACGGGCAAAGCTCACCCCCCGCTAATTAGCTTAGCTCAAACACTGGGAGTCAATAGGTAGCGTTAGCCTGCCTCTGCCTACAGTCAACAGATAAAACCTTCAGCAACTCTAAACATTGTTTAAAGAGGCTAAGATTAGCATCTGTCCTCTCTTACAAAGTTGGCTATAATCCTTAGTACCAACCTTCCTCTACTCATAAACAGAGGCTTTGTTTTGTCGACCTACTGACAAGCACGGCCGCGGGGGTTTGGGCATGCGCCCTGTGGTTTAGTTTAGTATGTGTTTCTTTTGAAAATGACATAAAGTGCTAATCTTAGTCTAAAAATTGATAACGTAACTTAACACTGTTAAAAAAAAGAAAGAAAGAAAGAAAGAAAATGAGTCACAACAGGCACACAGGATGGTTTAGAGTTGCTAAAGAGTTTATCTGATGACTGTAGGCAGAGGCAGGCTAACGCTACACATTGACTCCCTGTGTTTGAGCTAAGCCAATTAGCGGTGGGCAAATTAGCTCCCGTCTCTTCCCTGCATGCACAGTCGAAAGAATGGTGTCTATCTGCTTGTCATGGACCCTGGAGTGAAGCAAGACACAAAAACAAAAAAATGTTGGCATATCCCTTTAAAGAAACAGCTAGAATCCTGATGTGTCATTTGTTAAGTAGCCGTGCAAGCACAGTAAACATGAATCGAACCACAGTACCTGATATCAAATGATTAAACCTGACTGAGAGAGGGCAGGCCATATGTGGCCCCTCAGCTTCTTCAATGCCAGCCAAAAATAAATTAGGCCAGGCAAGTTTATTTGTAAAGCAGCTTTTACAACAAGGCAATTCAAAGTGCTTCAAGCAATAAACATCAGAACGCAATGACAATAATGTATGAAAATAAAGAAAACATGACAAAATCTGCCATGACAATACTGGAAATGGCAAAATTTTCAATAAAATGAAACTGGTATTGGCTGTGATGATTCAACAAAACTTCCTTTTATGCATTATGAAAAGCATTTGTACAAGCAGAGATAAAATGTATGAAACATAAACGTTAACAACCAGTAAATGCTCAGTTACTCACATTAAACATCTGAAACAGGCTTGAATGTGTTGAGCTCATTAAATTAAGTAAAAGGACTTGCATTTATTTACGCATGCTCAATATCATTTGGTACTTACTGTCATAATTTTTCCAGTTCTTTTTCATCTTCCTGTCCTCATGAAGAAGAGAAACAGGGACAGGGGCTTACAGGCTGATATCATTCTCGGGCCGTCTGCACTGAAGTGAGGGTCTCTATAACCCACAAGGTTTTCAGGACCCCACTCAGTCTTCTATTGTGTACTTTAGCCCTCTGACGGCAACTATATGTGATGTTTAAACATTATACTGACGACTGCAAGACTAGTTTGTAGATGAAAAAGTATGAAGTCTGATATGAAGAAAGTCACAGCCTCATGAATACAAAGTCTGATGAACAAAAATAAAAATCACTCCTCTGCAGCAGCTGATTCATGATCTGAACCATCGATCACACGACTGCTTCAGTCACCTCACCTCACATCTAGCAGACTCACTGTTTCATCTGTGTCTTTACTCAGAAATACGATGAATGAAACATGATTTTTAGTCCCAGGCCTGCTCCCTCTCCTGATGTCTGACCTCTCCAGTTTTCAGCTGAGTTTGGTCAAACAGATCTGAGAGCTACACAAACACTCAGCGGCTGAAATCATGTTTCTGAGTCTAACCTCCATGAGAGGAAGTAAATAACCACAGCGGAGAGCACGAGGGGAAAACATGGCTGAAGTCAACCGCTGCTTCGGTCAATCCAGAGTGATAAAAACACAACGGCCACAATGTCTCTACACCAATTTATCTGCTCAATAAAATGGACAAGAGGCATTTGTTCTTTAGTTTCTCTCATCCTCTCTGAACAAAAACATCACTGGTGAAGGATCTGTACTTCTTTTTTTGATGAACTTTCTCTGAATATTCTTCTGTGATTTATGAAGGAACATTTCCCACTTTTTTACTAACAATGTGGGATACAGATGAAGTGTACACATTTATATTTAGGCCCAGTTATAATGACCAAGTGACCAATCAAATGTGTCTGTTTGTATGTCTTTAAGTCAACAGGATAATTGTAAACAAAGACTGTTGTATTTTGTCGTCTTGTGGGGATTTCAATGGATGTAAAACGCAGGCTGCAAATCGACTGTCATCATATTAACTCTCTCAGTTAGGAAGCTGATGTCTGCTGTCTGTTAATTTGTTGGTGCAGATGTGACGTCATGATGATGATTGACCTATTGACCTATTGACCTAATCAGGATGTCCTGCCAACTTAAACAAACTGTTTGTCTGATGAAGCTGCAAAAAAATGATTTTTTTGCACATTAGACAGAGAGCAGAAGTTTATCTATTCCTTCTTTGGCGTCTAAAATGCAATCAGATCACCTGTAAGTCCAGATGCAAGTTTGCCTCCAAATTTGACTTGATTTTGTACTTCTAATATATGCAGCACAATGACATTTGACCCCCAACCCTATTAAGGTCACTCTTAGTTCGAGGGTGCTATTTGAGCAAAGTTTAAAGAAAATCCTTCAACATGTTTTGGAGATATGCTCACAAATGAAGGACAACACAAGCACAGGTTCCCTTATATTTGACCTATGACCCTTTATATAGGGATGGGAATTGATAAGATTTCATTGATCCCAATTCCACTGATTAACAATTCTGCTTGTTGGGGTGCTGGTTTGTTGGAGTGGTAGGCAACCAGGCACGACCCATACATGCTAAAATAAAATAACAATTCTGCTCATTAATCTGATTGTTTAACGATTCTCTTGTTGATTCCTCTGTGGAAAAAGTCAGTCGATTTTAGGTTTTCAGTGGCAACAATGTCAAACACATGGCACTCCTGATATTCAGTGCTGTGTTGTAAAAACTTCTGCATGTCTTTGGTTTGCAGGGTATGCAGAATAAAGTGGAAGGAATTGATTATTGATTCTGAAGAGGAATAGGTTCACGACTCTCATTGATACCGCTGTAATCTCATTACTTCACCCTGGTATGAGTGTGTTCACCTGTGCAAAGACTGAAAAAAATTCCTCCACACTGTCGGTAATATTGCCCTCTAAAGAGGCTGATGATGTACAAATGTGCAGACATACGGCTTGAAACATTATGCTCAGGCTCTGGCTTTTAGCAGCACAAATTCATGAAAATGAAGACGTTATAAAAACTAAAAAGGGTTTTTAAAGGCAGAGTTTATGAGGAATTTCCAGAATAAAGATTTTGGAGAGAGAAGAAAGACGGTTGGTGTTAATGGAGAGCAGTTACTCTGGAAAAAAGAAGTCTTTTTGACATGAAACTCCAATAAAAGTTCTAATAATTCAGAATATTTGCTTTGATGTTGAGAATAAAACATTTTCTTATTGTTTTTTAGCTCTCATCCGTCATAAAAAACTTCATTTATCTGACAGACATGTCCGTCTCCCTGCTCTAAACTCTCTGTTCAGTGACTCGTCGTGGTGTCCCAGTCTCAGCTCTCAGAGTAAGCGCAGGGACACCCTATCTGTCTAATCTAAATAAGTCAAGTCCTGGTCAACCTCCCCGTGTTAGTGATCCTGCTCAGACCACACTGAGTGCGCTCTGTCTGCGGGGCTGTCGGGGGATTCAGAGCCTCCTCGTTTACAGCGATAAGTGCTGCAGCAGGAAAAAGAAACATGATGCTGCTTTTAAAAAACGCTCTTTATCATCAAGATCAGGGGGGCTGTTTTCAAAATAAGAGTCTTTTTGTTTATATGAGCATATATATTTTAAAATTATGATGTTTTCCACTAAGAAATCATGTTTCCTACTGTCTGTCCTGTTGTGATTTTTACAGGATCCTTTAATTAGAGGTCTGCATGACAAACTGACGTCTGCACCAGGTGGTTTTTACATTCAACCCAAATATTCTCCCTACTTTTAGACTTTTATTGTGAAAAACCAGATGTCAAGTTTCTGTTACAACAATGAAAAAATAAAGTTTAACCCTGTACCACATACTCCACAAGAAACTCACACTCACTTCATTTGATACACCCAGTCAACTGCTAGTCAGTGCAAAATAGCTAATCTGCAAATCACACGGCAGCAACTCAATGCAGCTAGTCATGTGGGCCTGGAAGACCTGCTGATGTTCAAACAGAGCTTCAGGATGGAGAAGAAATGTGGTTTAAAAAACTCTGAGCAAAGCACGTAGCTGCTGAGCGACTGGGATTTTCACACATGTTCATCTCTGAGGTTTACAGGGAATGGTCTGAAGAGGAGAAAATATCCAGTGAGCAGCAGTTCTCTAGGTGAAAATGTCTTGTTAATGCAACCAAGGTATGCAGAAGACTTTTCTGAACACATGACAAGTCCAGCCTTGAAGCAGATAGGCTACAGCAGAAGAAGACCACACCAGGTGCTACTCCTGTCAGCTAAGAACAGGAAACTGAGGGTCTAACTCTCTGGACCCTCTAAAACTGGACCACAGAAGATTGTAAAAAATGTCTCCTGGTCTGACAAGTCTGGATTTCTGTCACATTCAGCCAAAATTTGGTGTGACCATCATGAAAGTATGGATCCATCCTGCCTTGCATCAATGCTTCAGGCTGCTGCTGGTGGTGTGTTGGTGTGGGGGACATTTTCTCAGCACACTTTGGGCCCCTTAGTCCCACCTGAGCATGGTTCAAACCCCACAGTCTACCTGAGTATTGTTGTTGACCATGTCCATCCCTTTATGACCACAGTGGACCATCTTCTGATGGAGACTTCCAGCAGCTCCATGTCTCAAAGCTCAGATCATCTCAAACTGGTTTCTTCAACATGACAATGAGTTCACTGAACTCCAGTGGCCTCCACAGTCACCAGATCTCAATCCAATAGAGCACCTTTAGGATGTGGTGGAGCAGGAGATCCTCATCATAGATGTGCAGCCATCAAATCTGCAGCAGCTGTGTGATGCCGTCATCTTAATAATTCTGATTTAAACTGAACTCTTTTAATTTCTCATTTCTATGTGTCTCCACTTTGATGTCAGAAAAGACTCACATCATGTTAAAGACATATTTAATCAAACATATATCACTTAAACTTGTTAAAATCAGTCTCTGGTTGTTGATCCGCTAAAGAGGCAGGCTCCCTGCAGACATCGATAAACCTAGAGGGAAATGCCTTGTCTAATATTCCAGTTTACCAGAGCGCTCATTAATGGACCCTTTTCTGCATTAAGAGCCCTGTTGGCAGTTTGCCTGCTAACTGTAGAGTCCAAACAGTAATAAGAGAGCTCAATAAAATCTGATGAAGTTAAATTAATTTGACATTTACTGCCTTGTTTTATGAGCAGCAGTCACTAACCTATTCTCTCTGTCTTATCCGGTTCTGTTTTTGTGAATTATCCAATAACATTTTCTTGGCATAAATAAAGATGTTTTTGGAACCACTTCCAAATAAAATATGGTTCAGATTAATTCATTACAACAACATGTTTGCTACTGCCTAAATGCTCCCAATGAGAGATGAACGGAGCTGTGGGGCTGTTTGAGGTTTTAATACAGACGGACAGAGTTTCAAATGAGAAACAGATAAGAGCAGACTTTTGTCTCTAAATTTGTGTTTATTTTAGTTACACTGAAAAAAGGAATATCTAATGTTCAGCTAAAAGATTCAGTATCTTTAACACTAAAATGAGTATTGACTCTAAGATTTTCTATTTCAAATGTTTCGTCTGAATGGGCTCAAAAATGGCTCTGAAACTTCCTCACCTCATGCTTCATTTTGTTTTTGTTAAAAGGGATACGCCAATGTTTTTTTCTTTTTGTGTCTTGCCTCACTCAAGAGTCCATGCTTTTTTCAGGCTTTGTTTGGTTGACCTACTTACAAGCACATCAGCGGTGGTTTGTGCATGTGTCCTGCAGTTTAGTTTGGTAATTCTTTCGTAAATTATATTAAGTGCCAATCTTAGTCTAAAAATAAATAATGAAATACAACCTGGTAAAAAAAAACCAAACAAACAAAAGAACAAGTCACAACAAGCACACAGGGCCGTTTAGAGCTGCTGAAGAGTTTATCTGATGACTGTAGGCATCAGATAAGGCTAACGATACCCACTGACTCACAGTGTTTGAGCTAAGCTAATTAGCCATTGGCGAGCTCTGCCCGTCTCTTCCTTGTTTCTGCACACACAGTCCAAAGAATGGAGGCTACCTGCTTGTCATGGACTCTGGAGTGAGGCAAGACATGAAAAGAAAAAGATGCTTGCTTATCCCTTTAAAAATATGACTGAAGAACAATTAATTGAAAAACCTGATCAGAACCTCATTCACTCTTGGAAAAAAAGAAAGAAGTGATCCTGACATTACGTTTTGTTGAACTGAAACAGCAGAGTTCTTCATTTGGACTTTACCCAGATCATTTCCTCACATCCCCCTTGTATTTCATCCACGTAAAGTCAGCGTAGGCTCCTGTCTGAGCACTGCAGGAAATTAACGGGGAAATTCACTGGGACGAGTGGGGAGGGCTGATGACATCATTCTGTGCGACTGGCGTGAACCAGGAAGAGAGAGACCGCTGCTGCAGGAGAAGTTTATCTGATTATAAGAGAAACACAAACTCAAATCTGGATGTTGGAAAGTGTTGTTTCCACTAAAAATAAACAAATCTCTGAAGAACATCTGCTCTAAAACGATCACCACTATGTCTCTCACACTGCTGTTGGATACAGAGCTAAAACTATAACATATTTACTTGGTGGATTTTAATCACAATAAAAACCATAAACCTGACTGAAGCTACATTTTAAATCAACATACCAAACTGGATTAAATTTTTAGAGCCAGAATGGACGAAAACAAAAACAGGATTTAGGGAGCTTTTAACATATATATGTATATGTTCTGCTGTGGTATCAAATACGTATTAATATCATTTAATTGTTTTCTAGAATCATATCAAAGTTTTTAGTTTTCTCAGTCATCCAGAGCTCAGGCACTCAAATCAGACCAACTGCCTCTCGGATCAGCGTTGGACAAACTTTAACCATCCAGACTTGAACATGGAGGTATGTTTATTAATCCATATTTCCCAGCCCTAGCTTAAACCATTTCCATAGACATTATGGGGGGTGTCTGTGTTTGAATAATAAACAAACTGAAGCTTTAAGATGTTGCTGCCAAGACTCCAAACGTGAAATGACTTGATGTTCTCGACCCTGATGTTTCATCTCTCTGAAGCAGAGCAGATGGATCCTGATACCTGAGCTCCATGTGGGCAGAACAAACCCTCATCTTCTCTGATTAGGAACAAACACAACACGCTGTGGATAAGCAGAGACCAGAAACAAACATCACGACCAAAGCGTGACCCTGTTCATGTTTGATTCTCTATCAGGGATGGTGCCCGGCATTTTTGTTATAGTCTCCTCTACAGAGGTTAAAGGTGAGCATTAAGGATAATCACCTGATATCCAAAAGTCAGAAAGAAAGTTAAGACATGTCACTCTCACAGTCCCCCTCGAGGGACAGAAATGAAGCCGCAAAGAACAAATGTCCCTCATGGTGACTCAGTGGCCACCGTTACATGACGTTTTTAATTCGGAATTAAGAATTCAGAATTAAATAATTCGGAATTAAAGTATCCTCCTATGCATTTACATGGAACTAGGAATTCAGAATTGAGGTTCACATGGAAAACACGTTTTTTCGGTTCCGTTGAAGGTCTGGAAGTTGGGAATGGTTCTGATTGGACAGGGGCTGGACGTGACGTGGTGATGTATTCATGTTTACCGGAGGAAAACAAACTCCACTTTAGCCTCTCCAGCGTCTCTGTCAGGAAACATCGTCCAACTTGGATGCTACAACTTTCAAAAGGTCTGCATTTCTGTACTTACGTCCATCCACACTTTTCATCATTTCCAAATCTTCTAAGCTCTAATTAAATAAATCGTCTCTGCTCGAGTCCAACGCTTACTTCAGGCAGCCATCCTGGTCCCGTCAGCAGCCTGTGCATCATCTTGACAGGACAAGGGAACGAGCATTCGCAGAAAAACTGGAATTAATATAAAGCAGAATGAACGTATACATGATGGAGGAATTGTTTAATTCAGATTTAAAATCAGAATAAACCAGCCACCTAATTCTGAATTAAGTTTAATTCAGAATTATCATTTTCATTTAGAATGGAGGTGTTTCAAGGTCATTTTTAATCTGTTTAAAATGGATTTAATTTTTATTCTGAATTAAAGGGGAATTAAAGCTCTCATGTATAAACGTAGCCACTGTCAGCAGCTCAGAGCAGGAGGGAAAGTCTGAAGGAATGTTTCTGGTATTTAAAGTCTTCACTCCATCAGTCCCAACGGTCGACCTCTGAGGACGGTTCAAAGAAACAACACAGACGAGTCCTGGAGTTACGACCCCAATAAAAGCACAGGGTCAGCTGACGGAAAAAACCTCTGAAGGAGGAACATCTGAGCCGTCCTGAAGCTACAGGATGAACTCTCACTGCAGGCGACGGCAGTAAAAACACTGGTGAGACAGGCCAGGGGTGGGAAACTCTGGTTGACAAGGATTCTCATCCTGGAGTAGTGAGATATTCTTGGCTTAATTAATCACAACTACTCATAAATTAGCTGTCTTTAGAAATTATATCAACCTAAATGCATTAAAACTCAAAGACAAGAGGACAGGTTCATCGTCCAGAGCAGATCAGGATGAATGGCTGAACATCTGGTATGTCTGGGCCATGATAACATTCACAACTAGAAAGCACTCGGAGAGCGCAAATCTCCACCAAGGTAGCTCACATATTGCTGTTACATCACAATAAGGAGAATTCTTAACACAAGATCCTGTTTGAAACTTCATCCCCCTTCCATTATTCTGTGTGCAGAGGTATAAAAATCATCCTCACCCAAAGGTGCACCCTTAACACTTTTTATTCTGTGAGCCAAAGGCAGCCAATCCTCACAGCTTTTTCACTGACCTCTTGTCATAACTGAAATATTTTCTATAATTCAGACTGACCTGCAGGATCCAGGACTGCTTGGTTCCTTAAAAAAAACAAGCTAATAGAATTCACACCAATTAAACACATGTTTAATGTGCGCTGCTGAGCATTTATCACTTCCTAAAATACAAATTACTGATATTCCTGCCTCTGCCTTTTTAGAGCTCTTACTAATGCATCAATGGGAAGTTGGTACAAACACTTACAGTCATTACAGCTCTATTTGCATGGAAATATGGCAGATTTAGTCACGTTTTCTCCATGTTTAGAAATCTTTTTGATATTTTAAATTGACTTAAAGGAGCAGGACAGGCACATGTGGCCCCTGGGATGACAGTTCTCAACCCCACCCTGATGATCTCTTCTCAAACAACTTGTTTTAATCCACTGATGACAGGCATTAATTCCACGAATGCCTCATAGATGTCGAAAATCCAGTGTTTAAAGAGTATTAGGAACCAAATGCTGGAAACTTGTCTGTATTCTTGCAGTTTATTGGTTATAAGTGACAGAAACAGGCCTACAAATCCTTTTCACACCAATATCTCACATAGTTTTTCTGTTATACTGTCAGGTAGATGAAGCTAATTGGCAGCAGGATGGAGATGAAAAGACGACTTATTGATATGAACAATGACCATGAAAGCAGAGAGCATCACATTAAAAAGGTAAAATGGGCACAAACTGGTCAGCTGCATGACAAAGTGACATATGTCTTTGTTTTTACTTCATTCACTGATTCATTTCTGCTTTCGTTGCACTTAAGTTGGATTTTTACTTCAAAAAGCTCAACACCAAGTGGTGAGAATGTTTTTGCACGTGTTCAGTCCTTTACTTATGTGGATGTACTCCAGCAGTATTTGGTCCAGACTCTGAATCCTGGTGTCGTGTTAGAGTCCCCGGTCTGCTGATGTGTCGAAGCAGACGTGAGTTAATCTCCCTCGGGCTCACTAACAATAAAACTCTTAAAGCTCGTCTTGTTTATTTGGTTTGGTGTGACTCAGCATAATTAGATTGGATGTTTCAGTTCTATGACATCAGTGTGTGAACAATGCAGCAGTTAAAACAGGGAACAATGATGACCTACTGTGACTTCTGCTTAATGCTCCTCAACGATCCAGTAGAGTCTTATGGATGTTACTTACAGTAAAAGGGTATCAAGAAGGTCTAGACCCTTATCCTGGGTACTTGTCAAACACAAAAAAAACATGATGTTATTTTCTCATGCAGAAACAAAAACTGATTGCACAGTCAGCGCCTGCTATCTGTGTTTCCAGGGAGCTTACATCAGTTTTGTTTTCTGATGCTCAGCTTAACCTGAACCCATGAGATAAATTCACATCTCTGGAGGCAACATCCCAAAGATGATGTTGGGGTAGATGGTTAGAAGAATGACAGTGATTAACCCACATTTGGAGCTACTAGGGCAGGGTCATTCCAGCAACCTCACAATAAGATATGCATAATAATATAAATAAATGATGTACAATAATATGCCTTTTACAGGTTTACTGACATTTTTTGTTCTGTCTAATAGAAACAAAAACAGTGAGAGTTTGAAGGATTGACCACTTAAGGCACTTAAATTCAGGTCTCCAGGGATCTTGTTAGTTGTTAAAAATTAGAACATTCACTGCATCATGGTAAATGGTAAACAGACTTGAGCTTATATGGCAGTTTTCTAGTCTTTGACTACTCAAAGCAGCTTTAAACCACAGGTCACATCTGCACATTAACACCCATTCACTGACTGATGGTCTTTGTCAGTTGTCCATCAGTATCAGCTAACACATTTACGCCATTTCCTACCCAATGACACAGCAGTGGGGGCAAACTGGGGTTACGTGTCTTGCCCGAGGACACATCGTCATGTGGCAGCTGGAGTTGGGCTCTAACCTGTAACCTTCCAATTACCGACCAAGCGCACCATCAGACTGTGCCACTGATACCCCGACATCTTATGGTGCGTTCACACCGAACGCGACTCTAGCGACCTCGGCGGCCACTCTCCATGCAGAGTCAATGTACAGCCACGATCAGCCACGACCACGCGCAATCAGATCTCACGCGACGCGACGGACGTGTTCTTGTCGACTTGGTCTCATCTTTGGAGACATGGGGGCGGCGCCCCGTTGCTGCAGATGGGAACTCTGGGGTCGCTTTGGACGTGGAGCAGGTCGCCGTGCCCTGAGTCCAAAGTTGAAATATTTGAACTTTTCAGGCGATGTCGCGCCGTGAGAGCCAATCAGCGTTGTGTGGGTGCGTGACCACACCTGTGACAGACTGTTTTTATTCCGGTCCACAGAGTGACAATCTATGTCCGTGTGGGGAACTTTAGTTAGTGAGAACATTAGTTCCGCCTAGACGGACCGCATTGAACTCACAGAAGATGCTGCTGCAGGGCCATCAGCTGCAGTGTTTTGTAGTTGGTAGGTGAGTGAAAAGGATACAGTTGGAATAATGTCAGCTAATACGTCCTATTATATGATATATGATATGATCGCGGGGTGAAACTCGAGCAGGCGTAACGTCACTGTGCAACAGCGACAGTGACAAAATGAGCAATGCACAGGCGACAGGGCTAGGGTTTGCGGCGTGATCTTGGTCGCCAAAGTCGCGTTCAGTGTGAACGCACCTTTACAAGTCTTTCTTCTTGTTCCACCTCCTGAGCTGCACTGTGGGTGACATTACTAAAGGTGGATCTCAAAGCTGCTGCTGTCACAGCATTAGGAGCCACACTGATTCAGAAAAATTGCTGTCGTTTACTTCCTTTACCTGAAACCAGCTGCTGTAGTACCACAATTTCTTATCTATCTATCTATCTATCTATCTATCTATCTATCTATCTATCTATCTATCTATCTATCTATCTATCTATCTATCTATCTAAATCTGCATCTGGTTTTTGAACACAAACATTGTAGCTACAGCCTCATCCTCCTAAAAGAACTCAAAAAGCTTGAATATTTTCAGACTGGAATGAATTATTTCAGCTTGAAGCTTTGTAAGATCCATCTCCCTGATCAAGGATAAAGAATCTGTTGAATCCTGCAGGTGTGCAAGCTTATGCTCAACCACAATTACATGAGACAGTTACATCGACAGCAACTTGATAGTTTAGACAGGCTGGTGACGCCCTACACCAGTGCTTCTCAAATGGAGCTTTGTTGTTTTGGTTTTCCGTTTGGGATTGTACCTTGTACCTGGCTCATTTTTAAGTATTGCCTCCAAGGGGCCTCAAGCAAACTGGGCCAAGACCAAACATGAAGACACTGCTGACCTCTGAATGGTCAGGGTAACGCCACAGGGATTAGCATAGATGCTAACAGCTTCAGTAGCAGTTTTATCAGAATGTGACCGCATTTCTTAAACGAAGAACAAATAAAACTACAAACTTCTCTATTATAAGGATATTTTTGCTCCACTTCTGACATGTTTTGACAAGAGTTGTTCTATGAAGTGGCTCATGTTCTGTAACCCAGTAGCTCCTGTCTACAACATTATCTGATTGGCCTGTAATAAAGGTTGAATGATGGAACGATCGTCCAATCACCTACTGGATATGCTTCCAAAACGTTCAGCCCATTCCCAAACACTGTCTATGGGCTCTTTCCCAGATGGAGTAGTGAAATATATTGAACAGTCCATCTGGTGTGTCAGGTAAGGAGGTAGAGCCTTCAGTTGTCAGGCTCCTCTTCTTTGTAGTCATTTACCAACCACAGAGCAGGAGGCAGACACCCTCTCAACCTTTAACAGCAGCCCAAAACTTCCTGATGAAGCTTTTAGTCAGTATAACATGAAGAACAGAAGTAACTAAGAACGGCACGTTGTAGCTAATGTGCATGCCTCTGCATGTGTTTATTTATCATACTTCATGTTGAAATTCAGCTCTAAAACGCTGGTGTAGAATGACGCTGCATGTCTCTCACATCCTGCAGACCTAATGTGCGTCGTTCTCTCCAAACACACTCTTTGAACTTGCTTTATGGAGGCATTTTTGAGACATAAACTCTCGCTTTGTTCCAGAACTTTGTTGGTGTTGAAGTTCCTCTCCGATCCAAAACCACGTCCAGATGTCTCTGCATCAACATCTCCGCATAAACACACGTGTAAAACAAGTTTACAGTCTGTGGGACATAATGACGTTCTGCTGCACTCGCTGTCAGATGGTATCACTCGCCCGAGGAGGAATTTCCACTTAACAGACCCTGATGGTATCTCCCCCGCCCCCCGCACCCCAAGCCCTCACCACACCAGGGTAATCCATCCCTGAGACTGAGCTAAAACAACAATAGCCATCTCATAAAAACGCAGACACTTCCCTTCAAATATTTAGCCATTTGGAGGCTCAAAGAGGAGACCATAAAGGCGACAGTGGGGGCAGTGAGGGGGGTCATTTACATTTTATTGGCTCTCTGATAAGCGAGTGCATACCAAGCTCGACCTGTGGAGATCCATAGAAAGAGAGGGAGCTGTGGATGTAGAACAGAGCGTAGATGTTTCTCTGTTTCCTGCAGGAATGTTCAGCAGGAAGTTAAAAAGAGCAGAAAGTAACATCAGTTTTTAGCTTGTTTTCTCCTCGGCCCCTCGACTCTGAGCTATGATTAACGAAGCATCTGCAGAGGAGGAGGAGGGGGCGTGACGGCCGTTAGTCTGACAGGACTGTTGTTAACATATTTCCACAGAGCCGTGGACGACAGCAAAGACGACCGCCGCTCGCTCGAAGCTCTGAGTGTTCGACTCCCCTCACTTCACTTCGACTCCATCAACACAAACGCTCTTCACGCTCTTCTTCAGACAGATTCTGACCCAACATCTTCCGTCTCCTCTTTCAGGTTTACTGAAGCGAACAGTCCATTAAACGCTCGGAATCAGACACCCTTTGGTCTTCATTTACTGTGGCTTTAAAGGATCTGCAGCTTTAATTTGGCAGCAAGTTGAACTCCTGCAGGACACATGAAACAGAGTGCATGGAAACAGGACTGTTGGTTGAGGTTTGAGCTGCTGATTCTTTTATTTTTAGCTCCATGACTCAACAATAAACGTAGCTACTAATTTAGTTTAACGACAACAAGACTGGAAAGTTAAATTTAGGTCAGACGTGAAGCTAAATCCACTGGTCTGGTCTGCTGCTTAAATAACGTTGATTATTTTAAGGCTTTATGGAGCAGAGAGCGCTTCACAGGGGAAATTTTACAGCTATTATAATCTTTAAATTATAATCGTTATGATTCATTGCATGTACATGATTATGATGTATGTAAAGAAAGCCACAAAAATGTCACCTGACACACATGGAGAACCGTTCAATATATCTCCAGAAGCATATCTGGCAGGTGATTGGACGATCTTTCCTCTAATCAACATCTATTACGGGCCAATCAGGTAATGTTGTAGGCAGGAGCTGCTGCACTTCAGGACGTGAGGCACTGTGTAAAACACGCTTGTCAAAACGTATCAGAAACGGAGCGAAAATATCCTTACTATAGAGAAGTTTGGAGTGTTATTCGTTTTTTATTCAATAAAAAAATGCAGTCACATTCTGATAAAACTGCTTCTGAAGCTGTTAGCATCTATGCTAATCTTGAGAAGTGCAGTCACTTCCTGCTGTGGTCTCGCTCACACTTGTTGTAGACTGGAGCTTAACGAGATGGATCAGCTTGATCACAGACACTGAACCAGGTGGATCCAGCTGCTGTGCAAGGTTAACAAAAATGCACGTCTGTTTTAATAAAGACATAAACTTTCATTCACCTCAACTGATTTTCTTAATTGATTAGCAGGATTAACATTCATAGGCCACATTATTAGGTACACCTTGCTTATCCCAGGTTGGACCCAAAGTTCCTTCAGCGCTCCTTAATTCTTCAGGGTGCTGAAACTTCCCTCAGAGATGTTGGTCCATGTCTCAATGCTAACATCACACAGCTGAATCTTCTGCTCCTCTGCATCCCAAGTGAAGCCCTTTGCATTGGCTAAGGTCCAGATCAAGAGTGAAGGTTATGGTGCAGCTTCACCTCAAGAGTAGAATCACACTAACAGCAAACCAGTAAACATGTCACAGTTTGGCGAAATATCTGTTCAATCAGCACTAACCAGGCTAATGTTACAGATATTATGAGCAGAGATAAATCACATTAAGTTGTGTTTCCACGGGGAAGCTTGGTTCAGCTTAGCTCAGTATGCATTTACTGGCGTCTGTTGATTGGTCACAAATAACTGTAATTCTCATGCAATCATGTTCAAGTAAGACTCAGATTCAGAGCAATATGTCCACGAAACTAGGCTCTACAGCAGGGATCATCAACTACGTTTGTACAAAGGCCAGTTTTTTTCTCCAGATTTAAGAAAAATGGTAATAATAATTCTAATTTTTACCCCACACATTATCTCATTCTAGTAACAAGGAAGACCATGAGGGCAAGAAAAGAAAATTAAAGGTCGAACTTGTTTTTTATGTCTGTGAAAAAAGTCCAAACTGTGGGAAAAAAAGTCCAAATTCTGAGATTAAATTTAGTGTTTGGGGGGAAAAAAACAAAACATTCTAACATAAAATGTTAAAAGTCTGGGGGAAAACTCAGAATTCTAAGATTAAATGAAGAATTATGAGAACCAAGTCATACTTGAATTCTTACTCTAGTCTTAAAATTCTGATTTTTTTTATAGCCATAAAAAAGTCTGACCTAAAAAAATATCAGCCTTCCAGCTAACAATGCTAGCCAGGCTAATGTTACAGGTTTTATGAGCAGAGATAAATCATATTAAAAGGAAGCAGAGGCAGCAAAAAGCACTTCCAATGTTTTCAAGTCCACCAGGGGCATGCTGGGTAATAATAATAACATGAGGCTAGAGGAAATCTGTTGGGGGTGACCCTGCAGAGCCCCAAATCCCAGTGAATGGTGCCTCTTTTGAGGAATTAGGATCCTCTGTTCTTGAGCTATGATATTGGAGCATTTTCACAGCTTCTTGTGTTTGTTTTCATGCAGTCAGAGAAGTCTGAAAAGCTGAGGCAACGAAAACAGGCCTGAACAATATGCTAAAAATGCAATGTGTAATAATATTGCTCAATATTGCGATGGTATTATAATAAACGTGTCAGGACACTGAGCTCGGTGTCCAAAGCCATGCTGTTAATGTTTTTTAACGATTCTTGTGGTTGCAGTATCTTTGCTCTGGATCTAAAAAGAATCCTAGAAACTTTTTTCTAGAGTAATTCAGTACAATTAAGTCTGAACAGCAGCTTCGGCTTCATCTAGCTGCAGGAACATTTCAGGATGATGTTAAAGCTGTTTTCTTTTTTAATTAAGGGTAATAAATTCAGATTTTTCACCAGGATCTTTCTGTCCTCGAGTTTTAATATAAGATAATTTTAGCTCTTGCATTAAGTGTTAGGGGGATAAATCAGTTGCACCATAGTTTGTACAAATGAGATTTGAAGAGTTGCTGAAACACGGTTGAGATAAATCTCCATATTTGGTGATCTTCACACTCTTCTTTCCTCAGTTTGGCTCATTAAAGTCTCTTAAATGTTTTCATCTGAATCAATCTGCATCCCGGCAGACTCAGACATCTGTTTCTCTTTGTTTCACTGAGTTCAGATTTTTCCGAGCAAAACAAAATCAACATGTTTGGAAGGAGCCGCACGCGTTTGGAAATCATTCTGTTCGTATTAATCCAGTTTAGGAGGAATGTGGATCAGAAATCAGCACAAATACAAATGAGGGAGAAGAACCTCCGCGGACGCTTACACCGGAGCAGAAGTATGCAGCATTAAAGCCGAGAACATCCTGGGACATTTTAATGAGATAATTATGAACAGGCTCGATAACAAGGGTCGATCCAAACATGGAATAATCCAGAAAAAGAGGAGCCCAGGAACATGAAGGAGGATTAAAAACATCTTGAAGCACGCCTGGTTCTCCTGACAAACACACGGATCTATAATTAAACTCTGTGATTAATACCTGTCGGGATAAAAGCCTTAAATCTAAAACTAATGGAAAAAAGGTCTGGTACAGGCTGACCTTTGACCTCACAGTGTGTGAAGATGGGGAAGCTGTGGGGGGGACTAGGAGGGGGTGGGGCCTCTTACACTGAACAGACAACATGGTTTATGTAACACGGCTGAAAAGGTGCTGCAGGAAACTTTTAAACCAAACAGAGGATAAAACTCTGACACAGAGAGAGTGAGAGACCGCCAACACCGAGGGAGGAAGACAGAGACTGAGTGAGAAGAGTCTGACTCCACTGCTCCAAAGTCTTAGGGCCCGTTTACATGACAATGTTGTCCCCAGAAACGAAAAGGGTTACCTTTGCATTTTCAAAAGTGCTCCGTGTTCACACGAAGACAGTGTGATAGCAAATCCACATTTTGTTGGAGGAGTGATAACAAACCAAGCACAGTCAGCAGAACACATGTTGCTCTGTAGTCAGCCATAGCTGTTGTTGTTTTTGTTGTTTTTGTTGTTGTTGTTGTTGTTGTTGTTGTTCAGAGGTGTGAGCGCTACCTTCATCTGAAAGAGTACTGCGCATGTGCCGCAGGTCCCCATTTTCCTTGACAACGGAGATACCTGTTTACACAGAGACGACAACAAAAGCATTTCCAAAAAAATTCACTCTGGACCTTGGTTTCAAAAGTTCAGGCACTCTGGGCACTGCTTTCGTGTAAACAGAAGGCTCAAACACAATGAAAACCCCCAGTTTTCGGCCATTTTCTTGTGGTGGAAACAGGCCCTGAGAGTATCTGCAGAGTTGAGTCTGTCCCACTGCTCCAAAAGACATGTTGCAGCTGCAGGTGTTGTTGAAAAAAGAGATGATAGGAAAGGCTTTGACTCAAAGTTCTCACTTAAATGCTTTCTGAATCTTTAGTTTCCAAATCCATACTTTCATCACCGTATTGATCAGTGTTATTGCTCACTGCATGTGCTTGTGCAGACCTGGTGAACACCTCAACTATGATCCAACAGGACAGACAAGCATCTGCTCCTGACATATTCATGTGAGGTTATTTACCAAAGTGCTAAAAGCAGCTGAAATCAGCTACCAGTATAAAACTACAGTATAAAACTAATGCACATCGTAACCCCTGACGCTCCCTCGCTGTAAACTCTCCAGTTTCTCTGAATGAACTCCTAAAGTCGTTACAAACCAAAACAGGAAGAGGTGGATTAACTTTGAAGTTACAGACCCTCCCTAAATGCTGAAGGAGATAACTCTGATAACTGAACACTTAAGCACTTAAACTGAACTCCATCTTCTGACCACAGAGGAGCACAGAGTCTCTGAAGGGAGAGGTGGAGGGTTAGCCGACTAACGCGGCCCTCAGGCTCTGATCGCTGTTATTTTTTGTATTTTCTGCTTTTACCTTTTGAGGGCGGCTGCAACACGTCACCACCTTCCTCCACTTATTAAACCAAAACAGACAAACTGTAAAGAAGACTTAATGGTTTAACACAAAAGTGTTAAACATCCACCAGAGGCAGAGAACTGGCAACCCAGGGGCCACTTGGCCTACCTGCTCCATTATTGCAGCCTGTCAGTCAGTTTATGGCAACAAAAAATGTCTGATCATGAGTCAAACCTGCCAAACCTGCCATGACAGCATCAACTATAGCAGTATCTGGAAGAAAATAGAGCTTTAATTGGCTGTAAATGTTTGATCGAAACTCCCTTTGATGCATTTTTATCTCCGCTGAGGGGGTGATGTTTATGCTGGCATTTGTTAGTTTATTTATTCATCTGCTGGTGGGCAAGATAACTTAAGAAGTTCTCCAAAGAATTTGATGAAATTCTTGGGGAATGTTGCTCATGACATAAGGACGAAGTGATTAAATTTTGGGTGTTGATCTGAATCAGATCAAGGATTATGTTAATGATTCAATTACGTTGCAAGATAGGGCAGTTTTAGACATTTCCACTAATTACTCCGCAAAGACATAACCAGACGGAAGTTAGTGAGTAATTCTGGTTAGAAATAGAAATAAGTACAAATCTTCAGACAGCACAAATGTCTGATTCACGGTTCATCAGAAGTCAAAATCGAACACTTTCAGGGTGCATTTTCAAAAAATTGAAGCACTGTGCAGCTGTGGAATTTACAAATATAAAACAATCCATGAACAATCAGGATGATCATGCCACTTCTTCATCATGTATTAAGATCATATAATGAAAAATTCAAGCACCTTGAAAATATAAACAAAACTAGAAAAGCACTCAGAGAGCGCAGACCTCCGCCAAGCAGCTTCAGTCCACTTTGGCGACAATGGTCCTATCTGGCAATGTTACAGAATCCTTAAAAAAATTCCTGTATCCGGATGGTGATCCGGATCAGTCCCAAAATCTAATCATTTCTTCCTTATCCCATTCCACACATTTCCTGAAAATTTCATCCAAATCCGTCCATAACTTTTCAGGTTATCTTGAACACAGACAGACAAACAGACAGACAGATAGACAGACTAACCAACGCCGGCAAAAACATAACCTCCTTAGCGGAGGTAAAAATTCAAGCTCATTCAAGAGTTTGGAGCACCCATGCAAACCCTGGACATTATTAGCTGAGTCATAATAAAAAATGTTGGAAACAAACATGTCTTTTGTACTGACTCCTAAGCTTGGCTGAAAATAAATATACTGTTCAAATCTTACATTGATTAAAATGTTGTCGAGTCCGGACTGTTCAATTAATGTTTATCATGTTACATTTCAGCTGTATATTGGCAGTAATATCGGCAAAATACACAAATATAGCATGACGCTTCACCTATTTGTCACTGCATGGGTACATTTAGCAATCAAGATATTCATTCTTCAAGAGCTAAATGGTTTTCTTGTTTTGAATCTGTTCCTCACACAAATAGACTCTCATAATTGAAGGCTACAAGTCAGTATTCATAAGTCAAGTCTTTGTGTTCTTGTTGAAAAATATTGGTATTGGTGATGAGTTCAGAAATATCAGCAAAAATCCAATATGGTGCATCCCCAATTAAAACCTCAAAATACACTCAGGAAGGCGTCCCCCAAACTTAGCCGGTGTTTGCTCTTTGACTGACCATTTGCTGACCCATGACCCCATTTTTAGCGCCACCCACATGCCTGGCTTCAAAGGATCTAGATGGTGTGGCAGTGGAGGCCAAACTAAAGGCTTCAAATCAGAGCTCAAAGACCAGTTGGTGATGTTATGGTAGCTTCACCCACATCTTTGATGAAGAGTTTAACACTTCTAATCCTGACAACCCCTGAAGTTTTCCTTTTGTCTCACTACTTCTGAATCTTTAATTTTTGCTTCGTAATGTTGGCGAATCTCTGAACTATACTCTGTAAAGTTCTCTCTGACTCTGCTCCCTCTGCCTCCGAGTGTATCAACCCTCCTCACATAAACAAACTCTGGAGGTTTGAGAAACACAATGAAGCATCGGAGACAAATACATGAAGCCTGTTTCTGTTTACAGCTCCTCTAATCATCTGCATATGTGAACATGTGAGCCTTAGTCATGAAGTATGGATACATCAGGATCAGTCAGCACAAGTTATTAATGCATGAAGCCTCTAAATCTGCAGAACATTCATTAAACTCCTGATCCCAAAGAAACCGGGAAGTTTGTCCAGGGGGCTTTAAATAATCGTCCTAAAGTCGCGGCTTTGGTCCATCCTGTCTTCATGTCGAGCCGCACCGAGCTCCGTCCATGGGAATGTCTCCTAATGACTCCCAGATCCTCCATCATAATTAAAACCAGACGAGAAACATACCAGCGAACAGCAGAACAACTTCCTGTCTGTAATTTCTCTGCGTGTTGTCACCTTCACGTCAACAAACTAAAGAAAGAGTTAAAAACGGCTTTGTGTTTAATGTTTACTGTTTAGTGGTTTGACGCTTTCTTCATATCCCAGTTTAATCCCCATACTGCAGATGTTCATAGGGCTGGGAAATATCAACTGTAGGATATATATATATATATATATATATATATATATATATATATATATATATATATATATATATATATATATATATATATATATATATATATGTATGTATGCATTTCTCAGACAATATAAGGAAAGCCCATGTTGTTAACAGTATAGTTTATGTTGTTAAGTTTCTTTAATTGTACTTATCAGTGGATTTGTTCTGAAGTTGTTTGTTTTGCTGACCATATCAATGCTCTTGCCATGTGAGGGCAGCCTGGGTCTAAATCTGGCCTGAGGCCCACTTGCTGGGGGCTCCCTGCTCTCTGCCCCCCTGTCCAAGTCCATCCACCATCTCTCCACTTTCAACAACAGCTAAAACTAAGAAATCTTTTAAAAAATACAGCAGCAAAGTTTCAAGCTATACCTGGATGTTTGTGTGTGCAATGACAATAATGATTTATACTAACTGATAATGATTTTCTATTGTTTGATTTTTTTTAATATAAATTGATGTTCCAGTAAAACATAGTTATGACCTGAAGCACTGACTCAGAGATACGAGGCAGCTTCATAGTCCTGCTGCTCCCTCAGATGGGTGCTAATGTCCAAACTGACTCAGTGATGTCCAAAGATCCTCTGCTGATGTGACAATTTATACTTTTCAGGAGTTCACCTTTCATTCACGTCTGAGTAAATCAGTAAATGTTAGCTATCTACATATGAGATTTTATTACAAAATTCATCTTTGTTAGGGTTTGATTTTGTAATTTATAGGCAAAGCAAGTAGCTGCTCATGTTTGTAAATAGATTCTCCTTTAGGTGAGGGGAGGGGGGCGCTCTGCTTGGTCAGTCAGTGCTCAGTAAGACTCCACAAACAACACAAATATGTTAAGAGTGTCAAATGTTCTCACTTTACATCACCATAGGACTTACAGGCACAGTAAGCAGGGGAGTCAAACATAATCTTTTAATTGATGAATCATTATGCAGAAATATATGAAGATGCATCAATACAGAGACCATTAATACTGTTTTAACCCTGCAGAGGTTGCTGCTAGGCTACAGCATCAGTTTAGTTAAGGAAGAAGAAAAACACGTATAGAAAGGTGAGACTTACAGCATTTGTTTGTTTTGGTTGAGAGTGAAAACACATAATTTGACTCAAATATCCTAATTCCTTCCTTTAGAAAAAAATACACTGGAGAGGCATACTCAAGATCACTTATTCCATAACTTTTATCATTCATTATATGCTTCCTGTCACACCTTCAACAATAACACAGGTCTGTAGTTAAAGTGGGTCAGCAGCAGCCTGCTGGTAACAGAGCAGCTCTGGGGTTTATTTAACATACGGGGGTTAAACAGAGGAAATAAACTCTCATTTACTGTGAGCAGACATGTTTCAGGCCACTGTTAGAATAAAAGTAAACAGACTAAAAGCTATAAAATATGGTCTGCTGCTCATGTTGAAGAGCAAAATCCTTGATATCATCACCATGAAGAGTCTTTTTGGAAGGCTTCAATTACGCAGTAAATCTCAGTTTATTTCAATTCTTGTATTTACCTGAAACAAACCAGACACGTCTAACGCTTTACAGTGACTAAACTTGGTATCTGGAGCCAAAATATTATCTGGGTTTCATTGTAACATGAAAATGAGTAATAAACTCTTCACTAAGAATATCTGAGAGCAGATAATTAATGAAACATAAACACGTTTTATACCACGGCCCGTCCAGTCAGTCAGCGAGCAGCATTTGACCAAATTTACATGTAGAAAACACACTCTGGAGTAACAAGGTACAAGATCATTAGAGGTCAGAAAACTAATCTTTTAATTAACGGAGATGCATCAATGCAGAGAAAGTCAATAATAGTTTAATCCTGCAGAGGCTACTGCTAGACCGCAGCATCGGTTTTGTTTTTGACAAAGAAAAATAATTGTATGAAGATGATCACATTTATTCATTTTGGTGTACAATGATAGTACATTTTTTGCTGCCGTTGATCTCAAAAGCATTTCTAATCAATAAAAGGAGTTCATATATATCTAACTGCTAGTATTTATTTATCTAGAAAGTGGACTGGTGTAGTGTTATGGAAAATCAAGGATACTTCTCACTGCATTTAAACATGATGGTCACAAAGTAGTTAGTGTGCATCAAGGACAAGCCAAATGAGCACGTAAAATATCCAAGCAGGATAGTCACCTCTAGAGGAAATGTGTCAAACATCTACCGCACAAAAACCCAAATCTACAGAAAAACCAAAACCAGAAGAGGGAGATGATCCAAACATTTCAGAATGTGCCACTTTATCCTGTAACCCCTCACTGACTCCCATCTTGGTCCCTCTTATACTGCTGTCACACTAAAAGTCGCGGGTCAACGCTGGTTTTTTCAACGCTGGTTAACCCGCGAGGGACTCCTTTACCACTGCCAGCAGACCCAGGTCTACTCAACAGCAGACGAGCTGCGTGGCTGTTTTTTTGCCTCTGGCGCATCAAGCGGATGTCATCACGTTGAAGACGTCATTGGTGCGACAAAACACGACCACGTAAACAATGGAAAAGAGCATGGACGCCGTGGACATGGTTTTCTGTACTGTGTACTTTTGTCCCTCTTTAAAAATGTACAAACTCGGCGCTGAGGATACAAAGGCGGATGGAATTTGTTGCTGAGATGGCAAAGAGTCACGTAAGTTACAGACAGAGGGGGCGGGCGCGATGTTATGCCGTGAGCACGTAACGCCGACGTCATCCGTAACTTAGCAGCTCGACCCGGGTGTGACGTTCCCACTGAAGCCGGTCGGAGACGAGCCGATAAAAACCCATGTTGCTTGCAGGGTAAGTCGACCCAGGTCGAAATGCCGAGTAGACCCTTTCAAACTGCGAACAGGAGCTGATTGTTGGAGGATTTACTCAGGTTTTTTGGCCAGTCTGAAAGGGGTATTAATGTCTTTTCTCAAATTGCTGATGCCAGCCACCACTGGATGAAAGAAGACCCGAGGATGAGGAAAAAGTGGAACATGAGGAGAACAAGGGCTTCATGACGGCTGGGACAGCCACAGAACCCCGAAGGTGGGCTGCAGAGGTATTACTGATGGAGTGAGGAAAAACATATAAGCCTAATTTATTCTGAATTTTAAATGATCATAAATGGTGCATTAAACTTTCTAAAGCCCAATTCACAGTGCCTTTAGAGAGAAGTGCTGCATCGAGGTTCGGTTATATTTACATCTTGAGACATTTACACTAAAATTGTCTGCCATAAAGTCTGTGCCGATTGCTGACTGCAATATGGCTTGGATGCACGTGCAGTGTCCCCAGCATTCACACAAAAGCACAGCCACTCACTTGCAGTGCTTCAGTCTCCCCCTCTAATCCTCTTGCCTCCCTCTCTCCAATATCACACCTCTTTTACTACCTCTGCAGACGGAACAAAGAGGGGATCAACTCACAGTGAAGGCAAAACGTCACAGGGGCGTAAATAGTACACCTTGACACAGCGGTGTGACGTTTTGCTTAAGTCTAACCTCTAACAAAAAGACTGAAAGAATTCAGATTTTTCTTTTTTTTAATCGTCTAATAAATTTAGCTGACATCATCGTTTGACTGGTGGCATTTCAATAAATGTCTCATCAGTCTGTTTTTGTCCTGATCTGAAGATTTATCATTGCTTCTGAAGACAAAAAGGGTCCCCAGGAAAGAGTTTGCATGATCACAGCATCTGTTTATAGAGAGAATATTGTTAGTAATATGGCAGCAACACTGAGCATTTATATTAAAGGGACAATGTCTAGCATTTTAAGTAATTTATGAGCTAAAATCAACGTCTACATTCATAAATTTGTCCTCATTTGTGTCAAACTGTCTCTGCCAACAAAGCAACTTGTCCTCCTGAGTGAAGAACTTCTCATCTGTATTTACATAGAGCGGGTGAGTCCTATAGAGGCTTCCATGTGCTTCTATAAAAACTATGAACATCCGAGAGGGACATAAAGCACTACGTAGTACTACTGGCTAAAGCTAAACGCGTTTTCGCCCAGAGCCAGCGTGACTGAAACGGAGAAGAAGCACAGTGAGACGCGCTCGTCACTGCCCTGGCAAATTTGAAAGCCTAACACTAATGACTCAATGCAGTTTGCACTTCGTTTGAAATAACGTCCCTGTTCACCAGAAAGAAAACTCGAAGTGTTGGATGACATGTTGTCATAGCTTCTAGGCACATACAGACTACCGTATAGTTCAGTGGTTGCAACGCACATTTGAAAAAGTGAGGCATTACAGAGCGCCATTCGTTTGAAAGCAAAATACAGTTTCACCACGAGATGGGAGAACAAACTACACAGTGTGGCTTTAACGTGTATTTAAAAAATGAGCAGCCTTATGTAGAGCCTTGTGTTTGGTTGTGTGAGGGTTTTGATGGGGACCTGAAGGTTTGGGGGAGGTTGGTCAAGATGAAAGAGCCCCAGTCCACCTTCATGGGAAGTCTGAGGTCTCTAATATCAAACTGTTATAAGCTCATATTGAAACATGCACACATGAAGCATTAAGAGCAACCACGTAGTATCTAATAACAATGTTAATGATTCATCTGAACCCGGCCTTTAAGTATCCAGTGTGCCGTCACTGATTAGCATGACTTATCGTTTCCTCTTGTCTTTAAAATGACGCAATAAGAGCTCTTATCCCTTGAAGTTCTTCTGCAAAAGTGGCTTGTTGAGCCTTTTTGTTCTGTGCCACATCACAAGTGTCATCAAATTAATATCTTATTGTGCTTTTCAACAGCTCAAGTATAACCACATCAAAAACTCTGATGGATTATCTGAGGTCTTTAAATGCTCCACTAAAGCTTGATCTGTCTTCAGGCTGAACAAGAGTCCTATCAGAGGAGTTTCCAGTTTTGCACCAACAGAGGAGCTCTCATGTTTGTGTCTGTAATCACTCTTTTTGTAATCCTGGAGTATCAAAGCGTTCATCTGTAGATGTATGAACCCACAGATTGTAGATGTTCCTCTGTGTTGTGGTTGATGAACACAGAAGGAGCCTGCAGCCTTCCTGCAGCAGCTCCTCTGCTCTGAGAGCTGTCAGCAGCCAGTAATCAGCTCCAGATCACAAACAAAGGAGGATTCAGAGAGGAGGCCGAGAGGATGAAGAGAACACCGAGAGGATGAAGGAAAGTTGGCAGAGGAAGTCCCTGATGAAGCAGCTGGAGAGGTACGGTTAGAACACTGAAGGGGTCAAACAGAAACTGTAGCAAAGGAGCGAGAGTCTTAGGGCCCGTTTACACGACAATGAAAACGGCCAAAAACCAAGAGTCTCTGTGTCTGCACCTTCTATGTCCAAGAGAACGGTGCCTGGAGTGCTAGAATCCGCAAACTTTTGAAACCGGGGTCCAGAGTGAAAAGTTTTGAAAACATTTTCATTGTTGTCTCTGTATAAACAGGAATCACTGTTTTAGGGAAAATGGTTATGTGCAGCACATGTGCAGTACTCTTTCAGATAAAGGTAGCACTAGCACCCAGGATCAACAACAACAGCAGCTCTGGTCGACTAGCGAGCAACACGTGTGCTGCTAAATGTGCTCGGTTTGTTATCGCTCCTCCAACAGAATGTGGATTCGCTGCGTCAATACTCTGACCAGCAGGGACGGATTTGTTATATTCGCCAAGGACACTACAAACTGACATCATCATCTACTGGACTGGCATGCATGCTACCGCATTATAAGTCGTTCTCGCAGATCCGTGTGGACATGCATCGTTATCACACCGTTCTGTGTGAACGTGGAGCACATTTGAAAATGCTAAAGGTGACAATGTAAATGGGCCAAAAGTTTTCTATCAAGAACCAGAATCAGGAAATGTCATAAAATACTTTGAAAACATTCAGTCAGAGGAGTTTGGTGACCAACTATGAAGTGATGGTGCAGATATCGAAGTTTCAGGGCAGCCAGTTAACCTGAATGGGCCCTTGAACCATCAACAATCACACCTGCAGCTCATTTTTGAGGCCAAGATGACACAGAGGAAGATAAAGAGGATGAACCTACAAGAGAAGTGCAGCGGTAAATGTTAGAGCTGGTGGCAGACCGAGCCAAGAGCAGTGCCGGTGACAGTTGGGCACAGACTCATCCCTGCAATGGAGCTGAGGCGTCAGAATGGTAGGTCGATATTACAGCAGTGATATTCCAGTAGGGCAGGATCCATGAAAGATCAAGGGGGGTGCTGAAGTGCAGCAGTTCCCAAAATGAAGGTCTGGGCTCCCGGGTAGGGGTTGCCAGCTACATTTGTACAAGGGCCAGTTTACGCTTGATAGATGTTACAGGGGCCAGATTTTAAAAACAATAATTATAAATATTTTGGTCTAACTTAATATTATTAGCTTCTTTTTTTTTCCCTAATGTGATGTATTTATAAGCATTCCCTATCACCCATACTGCTGCAGTGGGTGCAGTTCTTTCTAATGCTGTCCTGTTTTCATCACTGGATTTGAGTTTCAGCATCCTCACTCCCCTGGTGAAATACTGGCTGTCAGTTATCAGATGAATCATGAAGTCATATTTGATAAAAATGTTTCAGTCCTCAGTATTCTTGGACTTGTGTTTATAGTTAAAGTGATGGAATGACAAAAATATTATTTTAAAATGCATGACAGATCTTTCTCCCTCACATTTCCTGAATCTGATGATATTCTGGGGGTCAGATTGGAAGCTGGGGAGGGCCTGATGAGGCTGCCTTAGTGGTCTTAAGGCACAGAGGAGGAGGTCTCAAGATGCATTACAAGAAATCTCTGGGCTCATACAACAAAATGATCCATTATTACAAGAATAAATACAATTGAGAAAATCACCTTGGTGTTATTGAACTCTGTGTCTTTGTGTCTTTCTTCCCAAACAGCAGCAGTTCAGGGCAGGTATTCATGTTTTATCGTCTGACAAGCTCCCCGAAGTTCACCATTTTGTTGTCACCCATGTCTGGTAAAATATGGGGGATGAGTGCAGCCAGGTGAACATCCACAACACAAAGGACCTCTGCAAAGGCTCGTCTGTTTTTGTGACATGTCTCCAGCAGTACAGACACTCACTATCCTGCAGATGCCTCAAGCGTGAAACAAGCTTTCGCATGGACATTTGTGCAAAGTCTGCAGAAAACGCCTCAAAGCATTTTCTGATTATGGCATCAAAGGACTGGCTTGGATGGAAACTCGATATGAGTACACAAACAATACACAAAAAAACATACTGGCCACAATCCGGCTACTGCCAACATGGAGGCAGAACTATTTTTCTGTGATTAAAAAAGAAGTTTTAGGCCGAAATTCAGCCTTAAATAGACACAAATGAGAGAAATTCACCTAAAATCCTACTCCTACAGAAGGGTTGGTTTGCCCGGTTCACATATTTCTGTTCCCAGATCTCCATTAAAGTCAAACATGGACAAACATCCTCAGTACTTAGATTTAATATTCCCTTCAGTCGGGATGGAGAGGTCTGTGACTTTGTGCCGTTGGGTCAGACAAACAGGGGATAAAATGTGACACGGCTGCAGATCAACTGTTCTGCTCCTGCTCCAAAATAAACTTCCAAAGCTGAATTATATCCTCACTGTAAAAGTGGACGGAAAACTTCAGATCCTGAACGCCTCGCTCACTTTTCCATAAACTCTGGGTTATTGTAGTGACCTCTGGATAACTCCTCATGCTCCAAGGCCGCTGCTGCTCCTCGAGGAGAACCATACGCCTGCACGGTGTGTGCAATAAAATTAAAGTGTGTAACAGTTCATCACGAGAGCCCGTAGGTAAATAGCAGAGGCATTAGTTCATACTGGCCACAGACAGGCTCCACCCTCTGCAGCTGATGTTTTTATTAAAGCGGTGAAACATCATCAACGTTACGGCGTGAAGAGTTTGTTTCCTCTAATGCAGAGTAAAACTCCACATGAATCATCGCCTCCTGCTGTTTTATTTCAGTGTCAGAGGAAAAGAGAGAATGAGGAAACAGAGCAGCTCGGATGGTTTTATTTAAAATGAAGAAACAAGTTTATTATTAAAGGAAACAACAGCTTTAATGAGCGTTAGACCACAGAGAGACGGCTCAGGATAGGTCCAATGGGAATGCACTGTGATGGGAAAATAAGGAGAGTGCACCTGTAATGAGGAGCAAGTACACAAAGGCTTTACTTAATGGAAAGTTTGAGGAAATAAAGTTTAAATATACTTTATTACAGGTGAAAGCAAAATTAAACAAAATACCAGAACCAGAACCACTAAGGGTGCAGGATGTATTGCCTTGATCATTGCCTTGTTGCTGTTCTAGGATGTGATATTAATCGATTCAACATTGATAGTCTATATCTTTCTTGCTGTGAGGCTCATGTACTACCTGCTGTGCCGCCCTAATTGATAAATTGATGTTTATTCAATTTTTTTGCAATTTATTGCTTATTTGATTAAAACAGCCTCACTTATTTTAGCCATTGAGAGTATTATCAAGCACCAGAGACTTTAGGAAACAACATCAGGCTCATAAAAGAAGTTCTTTCTCCGTCCAGGAAAGTGTACAGAGCACTAAACAGACTGGACTTTGGGGTAAAACCTGGTTCAGATCTTCTGTGAGTCTTCCCTCACATTCTTCACACTGATTTGACCCCTATGTGAAGACCCCCCCCTGCTCTGTGATTCATGTGAATGGAGTTGGTCAGTCTTCACAGCAGGGGGGTCCACATCAGGGGGTTCTGACACAACAGTCATGTTAAACAGTTTAAGCTGCTTAACTGTTACTGTAAAGGGGAGGGGGAGACCCTGCAGAGGTGCTACTTTGGATAATCAAATACATGACAGAGCTCATTTTTGGTTAATGGTAGAAATCAGTCAAATCAATACCACCTCCTGAATTAACAACTCAGCCGAGCGAAAATACTAAAACCTGTTTTTTAAGCTACTTCCTTAAATATCAACAAGTTCTCCAGACACTAAAAAAACAGCAGGTCAAGTCTTCTGCCCAATCAGAAGTCTCTCTTTTGATTCCTCAGTCTGCTGTTACCGGTGCAGATGTTAAATTGATCTGAAACTAGAGACAAACACTCAGTAAACACATCAGTTCATGCTACAGTGGTCAACGTTTGCCAGTAGATCAACATGAGGCCAGCCCAAACTGACACATCAGCACATTCTTGAAAGCATTTCCAAAGTTGTTTATTGTGGGGGTGAGCTAGGGCTGGGAGATATATTGCATTTTTTTTTACAAATATTAATATATTTCCAAACAACATTTAAGTTTAGACAGTATAATTTATATCGATGTAGTCGCTGACATGCTAAGGAAGCAGTCAGCGAGTCATAATTTGTGGTTATTCTCTTGACTGTGTTTCAGTCCAGACTCTTCCTTTCTTTCTCTCCACAAAAGCAAAATTTAAAAAATTCACTTGTCCACCTGACCCCTGCTCACTACAACAACAGCCCTGTCAGCTGCGCCAACATGGAGGAAAAGAAGGACAAGGACTGCTGGAGAGGAGGAGGGTGGACGGTAAAGTGAAAAATCTCCGCTCCAAAATCTCAAATGAGCAGCAGAAAGATGCCAAAACAGGGGTTAAAAAAAGCTGGAACATGACAAATCTTTTCTACACTTCACATAATAACCACTAAGTGTAATATGACTGTATGATGCTGAGCTGCAGCCCTAAACCTCAAGCTTCTGTCCTACAAACAGTCTCACCTGAAGCTTTATTAAAGGGATATGCCAACAGTTTTCTGTTTTCCTGTCTTGCCTCACTCCAGAGTCCATGACAGGCAGATAGACACCATTCTTTAGACTGTGCGTGCAGTAACAAGGAAGAGACGGACAGAGCTCACCCACCGTTAATTAGCCTAGCTTAAACACTGGGAGTCAATGGGTAGCAATAGCCTGTCTTTATCTATCTATCTATCTATCTATCTATCTATTACCCCTTTCACACTGGCTAAAAAACCTCTTTAAACCTGGTAACAATCGGCTCCTGTCTGCAGTGAGAAAGGGTCTTATTGGCATTTCGACCTGAGTTGACTGACCCTGCAAGCGACATGGTTTTTATCGGCTCACCTCCGATCGGCTCCCATCCCCTCCGTCTGTAACTTACGGGACTGTTTGCCGTCTCAGCAACTAATTCTATCCACCTTTGGACCAGTCTGCGCCGAGTTTGTACATTTTTAAACAGGAACAAAAATACAAAGTACAGAAAACAGTTGGCCACCGTGTCCACGGCTTCCATGCTCCTTCCCATTGCTTACATGGACGTGTTTCGGTGCGCTGATGACGTCATCAACGTGATGTCATCAGCTTGATAAAGCAGAGGAAAAAAAAGAGCCACACAGCTCGTCTACCCGGGTCTGCTGGCAGTGGGAAAGGAGTCACTTGCCAATTGTAAGCAGGTTAACCCACGTTGAAAAACCCCACTTTACCTGCTAATTTAATTTTAGTGTGAAAGCGGTATAATTATCTATCTATCTATCTATCTATCTATCTATCTAAACAGAAGCAAAGCAGTGCAGATGAATCTGTGCTAAAGTAGTCTGTATTGTTTCTGCACAAGCTTTAATAAATGCTAGTTTTGAAAAATAAATGATTTAACAGCCAAAAAAAAGAAAACATTGCAAAATCAGCAGGTTTTCCAGACAAAAAGCTCGCCTGAATTAAATTAATTTATTTCTAAATTAAACATCAGTCCAGCTTCACACTCCCACTGGAGTTAAATGTGTTTGAAAGGCTGAGAATTAAGAAAAGAAATGGATTGAATCTGGATTAACGAGCTCTTAATAAGATTTAAATTTGTTTATGTAAACTATATTCCAGCCTCATTATCCTGCAATAATTCACATGTATACATATATATAGATATATGTCTCTTTGTTCTGCAGCTGTTAACATGTAAACATCGTGTCATAACATAGTGTTAGTCAAAGTTTCTCACAGAGGACGATGGAGGTCTCACCACATGAAGGAAACGCCTCAGGCAGCAGCACGTCCACTTCCTGAACACTGACTCACTCCGTTCATTAACACAAACCTCAACAGCTGCAGAAGCTCCAGGATAAATCTGATCATTCAGACGGTTACTGTAACATTATTTCAGATTATTAACCAAATATTCATAAATTAGACTCATTAACACAAACCTCAACAGCTGCAGAAGCTCCAGGATAAATCTAATCATTCAGACGATTACTGTAACATTATTTCAGATTATTAACCAAATATTCATATATTAGACTCATTAACACAAACCTCAACAGCTGCAGAAACTCAGGATAAATCTGATCATTCAGACAGTTACTGTAACATTATTTCAGATTATTAACCAAATATTCATAAATTAGACTCATTAACACAAACCTCAACAGCTGCAGGTGAGCTTTACAATAAATCTAATTATTAAGACTGTTAGTGTAACTTTTATTACCCAGATATCCACCAGTCAGACTTCTACATATACTTTTAAAGACCAGCTGAACTTTTCTTGCAACAACTTAAAATAAAATCATTTTCACTTTACCTTTGTAACCACGAGTGGACCAACAGATGAAATAATCTCTGCTTCTTAATGTGTTTCCAGCATGTTATGCAGTAGAGCTGTGACTGATCTGAACCATGGATGGGAACGTAACACAGCATCTAACTTAAAAAAAAATTCTTGATGACAAAAAACTGACTTGAAACCTCACGAGAGGGCGTCCAAAAAGCATCAAGTGCCATCCCTGAAGGACAATAAAAATATAATAGAGTTGAATGAAGTCAAGCACACATCTCATGATGGAAGAATTCTCCCAACTTATATGCGATTACTTAGTAAATGTGTTACTAAACTCATATAGTGTAGTTTTTATATTTCCAGTCTTTATATTTAAAATAACATACATACTTTTTTTATACTTAGTCTATTTTTTGTATCATTGCTGTCCCCTTTGCTGATGTCACACTGCAAATTTCCCCCGTGTGGGACGAATAAAGTTTTATTTTGTTCATCATCCCCCATATTTTACCAATACAATGATTTATTATTTACAACCATTTGTGATGATTGACACTGACTCAATCAAGGAATCTGTGTGGAAGCAGAAATCAATTAAGAAAAAGGAAAACATTCAAATGAATGAAGCTGTCCTGCACCACTGGGCCCTGAAACTTACACGTGAATGTCTGAAATGTGAAGGATTTCAACTAACTTCTACTGGAGGATGCAAAACTGAACATGCTGAAAGTCAAATAAATATTAAATCAGCTTTATTTCAAAGTACAATACTGACTGTGGATTCGTTTAAGAGCACGAGCCTCATTGTTCTGTTTCTGAACTAAAACAAAACTTCAGTAGAAACAAATACCTTTACTAAAGTGGGGGGTCATTTATCCCCTCAGCCCCGCCCCCTGTGCCCCCCTTTCACTTCATACCAAATGGTGAGTCCTCAGAGCTGAAAACAGGAAATCTCCCCCACTCCTCACCCCCCTGCTGGGGGAGTAAATGAATTAACGTGACTGACAAAGACGCGCGATCACCTCGAGCTCTGCGTCCAATTAACATGACAACGACACACAGAGGCCCTTTGAGCCCCACACAGGCACCTTTTACCCGGGGGCCAGGGGCCAGAGGAACACATGTCAACAAGCAGAGAGAGCAGCTTAAAGGAGTGACCGCAGAAACTCACCAGGGGGGAGAAACAACCCCCGAAAAACCCTCACCCATCCAGCCCCCCCCCTCTCCATTAAACCACATTTCAACATTTAGGTAAGAGGTGCGTCAAACAGGGACTTTACATAAGCTTACATGACCTCTAGGCACAAAATTCACCTTGTTTGCAGGATTTACTGAGTAATTATTCAATATATTACAAAAATACGTGCTGTAGGATTAGGCAACATCAGGTTTTTAGGTCTGAACCAGGACAAGAGGATTTTACGCACGGGAAAAAAATAAAATAAAAGACTCTTATATACTAATCTAATTGGTTACAAGCTATTTAATTAAGATTTACAACTCAAGTAAACCTCAAGCAACTTTTTAATGAGTTCAATAAGTCTATTTCATTGCTCGACTTTGGCTGATCCATTTTACAAGCACAACAACCACCCTGCAAGATGTTCCTCGAAAAAAAAACGCAAATATGAACCATTTTTCCTGCAGACTGGAGGTAAATTCTGCAGCTCAAGGCAGAACAACAGATCTGCTGAGTCTCTTTAAACTTCAATTTTACTTTCAGCATGAAACAGTGGGGCGTAAAAGCTTCAACCATTGAGTGAGAACAATCGAAAGCACAACCGAAAATGTCCAAAACTCGCTTTTACGCACGAACAATCGTGCAAGAAAGCGCACACACTACAGCATACATGATCATCCTGTGAGCTTTTTAAAGCAGTGCATCACATCTTAGACCAGATTCATTGTCTGCAGAGGGAACCAGTCTTACCTTCACATCTCAGGCATGGAAACGAGAGAAGCATCCACAGAAAAATCCTCGGCACAGAAGCCATAGCGCCAAACTTTTCCTCGGAGCGCAAGAAAACTCAAACCAAAGAAAGTTTCATCCAGGATTTAGGAGAGAAGTTTGCTGCTGGGTCTCCCTCCTTCCTTCCTTCCTCTCTGCCTTTCTTCTTGAAATTTCCCAGCAGCCCGCAGAGTAAATCACTCCTTCTCAGGATCCACTCATGGAGGTGCGGGACAGATGCGGGTTCACGGAGGAAAACAAAGACACGTTCATCCCAAAAAGTCTGCAGAGAGAGAGGAAGAGGGAGCTGCTTCTGCAGACCTGCTGATCCTCACTGACTCCTGTCCTCACTCTGAAAACAAGGAGCGTGGAAAAGTGGAGAGGACGCACGCGCCGTCCGAACACGCGCACCTGGGGAGTGTAGTGACGCTTTTAGAGAGAGCGCCATCTCGTGCAAGGGGCCGAAATTACCTCCAATGTCTCTTCCCTCAGGATCCTCTCAGATTTATGATATGATTTTGCTGCTGGTGTCATTAAAGTGACAGTCTTTACTATAAATCAAACTCAGCAGGAACATTTTCCCAAACCAAAGTTCTAAGTTTGAAGGGAAAAAAGGGAGCAGCTCTCAATGTGCAGAAAGATCCACTTCAAATTACAACAAAGTCCCAAATGCTTAATAATAATGTTAAGTATAAGTTTAAGCCAATAAATAATATTTCAGTCTGGACGAACAACACAGGGAAGAAGAGCCATTACTGCTTTAAATTATACGTACAGTAAATTGGCAGAGATGTTCGGGGAATGTTTGAAAATGATCTCGGGTAAGTTTATCAGGAAGCCAAAGGATTGAATCACCATCTGTAACCAAGAGGGCCACAATAACTCATCCTCAGTGCTCGAGGGCCAAATTGTTAAAACTTGAACAAACACTCTTGACTTTTAGAGTCTTTAATGGTTCTTAATTATATTAATAATCAGTTTTGTTTTGTATTTTTCAGTTTGTGGTGCACAAACTGCAGTTTTACAGAAACATATAGCCAACTGTATTTCTGTTTTGTGCGACACGGTGGCACCGCAGTGTGTGGAGTTTGCATGTTCTTCCCATACATGCATGGGTTCACTCCAGGGTTCACTCCGGCTTCCTCCCACCCCTTAGCAAAAAGTACTTTACTTTTTATTTCATTTATTAAGTATGCTTGAGTATAAGTAATGCAAGTATACTATGGGCCATGTACTTGAAGTGTACTAGAAAGTATACTAATTTAATACTCCTTCAGACTAAATTGGAACATTTTTAAGTCATAAAAGTATTCTTTCATGTATACAAGTACACTCATCAATACTAGTAGTGTACTAGGTATATACCTCTAGTCCACATTTTAGTTTATTGAAGTATACTTTAGGTATACTTTTATGAACTAAAAAATACTATTTTTTTACTTGTAAGTTCTACTTTCTTGTAATTCCCCTTCATGCACAGATTAAACAAAAAGTTCTGTATCACAGTCAAACTATGACAGACTAAAGAAGAGATACAGCAGTACTGTATGTTTGAAAGATGGTACATTTGGTTTAAGTAGTCACTTATTTTTAAGCACACGTGTTCACATCAAATTTCTGCTTTTTGTCCATGTGTCAAACTCTGTTGTGTTTTAGTTGAGGTACTTACTAAAGTAGACAGGCCTGTATGTGACAATGCACAGTGACTTGACCTTATTCTGTACCTGTATCAAAATATACTAAGTGTTAGTACTTTGTGGCAGAAAGACGTAAAAAGTATACTAAAGTACAAGTATAATTTTAGCTTTAAAGTATAAGTGTAAGTCTTAGTATTAATGTACTTAGTCTTAGACTTTTATTTATACTTTTAAGTATAAACCAAGTATACTCACCATACTATTCTTAAGTATATAAAACGTAAACTTCAAGTATACTGCCTCAGTTTTAGTATAAAATAAGTATATTCATAGTACACTTCAATAAACAACTTTTTTTGCTAAGGGACAGACTTCTGCGGGGGTCTTTGGTTTTGTTGCTGGTCTGTGAAGCCTGCAGGACGGCCCTGATTCTCGGTGTTGGTCCATACTGCTTCTGCAGGGGCACTGAGTCCTGCTGCCAGTCTCCAGTGCTCGCAGACTGACCACAAAGTCTAGATGCACGTCTTCACTGCTCTCTTCTGTATCCAGCCTCTTTAAAGACTGTTTGTTATTTTAAGAATGATTTTTTACTTCAGTCTCACGTCTTTGCTGCCTTAGTCTCCTGTTCAACTTGTTTTTGTTTGTTTTAAATGTCAGGACCTATCCGTTTGGTGTTAATAAACACTGAACTAATATTTTTATTTAGGAGATGAAAATGATTTTTCTAACACTGATTTAGGCTTTGGCCCTGACCTTTTGACCTGCTCATCCCCGCAAGGTCATTTATACAACATGGTCCAAGAAAGGTATCATAAAGAAGTGCACAAACACATATATAATTTAAATTACATATATTTACATTTCATAAATGTAAAGTCTTCAGAAAAAATACAACAAAAAAAGAAATAACATCAAATAAAAAGTGACCAAAAAATCCAGTTTTAAAAAAGGTTTCATAAAATCAGGACCCTCGTGTGCAGCCCAGACGCTCACAAACTGCAGAGATTTAAACAAAATAAAAATGTGTGATCATTCTGTGTTTCTGGTCAGAAGCCTGGAGTCGTTTGGTCCGTGCTCTCTGCTGTTTCTGCATCAGTGTCTGTTTTTATCATCACCTCTCACCTCTGAAGGTCCAAACTCACTTCATATACAAACAGGGAGGAGCTGAGGTCTGTTCATGGCCCATAATTCACAAGAGCAGAGCGAAATTATCATAAAAAAGACAAGAAATCAAATGTTGGACTTAAAGTGTGAAAATCAAAGCAAGTCCTCGTGACACATTCAGGGCGCAGCGCTCAGTCTGGACATGAGAGCGCTGGGTCTGGAGTGTTCGGCTTAAAGCACCTGTAACTGTTAATGCTGACAAAGAAACATCCTCATCTTCATCATCCTCATCTTCCTCATTTAATGAGCGCTGAGGCTGCCTCTCTGATACAGGAAACAGCTTTCTGGATGTCCTTGTCCGTCTGCTCCACCGTCACCACCACCCTGATACTGAAAACACACACACAGACAAAGCAAGGAGTCGACAAAAATATTCAGATACTTCAACTCTTTTAAAGTTAAATCATGTTTAAGATTAAGACACTTCAACTCTCTTAAAGTTAAATTATGTTTTAGATAAGACACTTCAATTGTTTCAAAGTTAAATTATGTTTAAATTTAAGACACTTCAAATCTTTTAAAGTTAAATCATGTCTAAGACACTTCAACTCTTAAAGTCAAAACATGTTTAAGACACTTCAACTCTTTTAAAGTTAAACCATGTTGAAGACACTTCAACTCTTTTAAAGTTAAACCATGTTTAAGACACTTCAACTCTTAAAGTCAAAACATGTTTAAGACACTTCAGCTCTTTTAAAGTTAAACCATGTTGAAGACACTTCAACTCTTTTAAAGTTAAACCATGTTTAAGACACTTCAACTCTTTTAAAGTTAAATCATGTTTAAGATTAAGACACTTCAACTCTTTTAAAGTTAAACCATGTTTAAGACACTTCAACTCTTTTAAAGTTAAACCATGTTTAAGACACTTCAACTCTTTTAAAGTTAAATTATGTTTTAGATAAGACACTTCAACCCTTTAAAATTAAATCATGTTTAAGACACTTCAACTCTTAAAGTCAAAATATGTTTAAATTTAAGACACTTCAACTCTTTAAAGTTTAATTATGTTTCAGATAAGACACTTCAATCCTTTAAAGTTAAATCATGTTTAAGATTAAGACACCTCAACTCTTAAATTCAAAACATGTTTAAGTTTAAGACACTTCAACCCTTTTAAAGTTCAATCATGTTTTAGATGAGACACTTCAACTCTTTCAAAAAAAAAAAATAAAATAAAAGAGTAAATGATAATCAAAGAGATTTCAAAAGTAAACTGATGAAACTTCAGCCACCAGGGGACTCTCAATCAAAACGATGCATGAAGATAACATGTAGAGACATGCTGCCAGCTCCGCCCACCTCCACTGCTTATTTGTTGTTTTCAACTGAGGACTGTATTTGAAAGAACCTGCACTCTGTGATGGACACACATTACGTAATGAGGGAGAAAAGCTGTTGAAAAGAGATTTCTTTCTGGCTCCACGGGGGCTCAGTTTGGTATCCTAAACCAAACTGTGAAGCAGGCAGTAGGGGTGTCAAAAATAATTTTTTAATAGATGCATCGTGATGCAGAGACAGAAAATCATTTTAATGCTGCAGAGGCTGCTGCTAGACTGCAGCATCAGTTTTGTTTCTGAGGAAGAAAAATGTAAGACTAGGAAGACGAGACCTATGAAATTACTGATTAGCCCTCTCCGAGGGAGTGATCTAAAAAATACTGACGATCAGAAGGAGACTAAGTGTCAGCTTTGAGACATCACTGCCACTCTTGTGCGGTCTGCTAGCCCGTGTGAAGATTCATGTTTCCCTCCATTCTGTCATTGTGATGTAAGTATTCGGGGTCTCACCTTGGTGGGGGGAGGAAACGCTCGTCTTTCTCCAGGTAACGAGCCAGAGTCAGAGCCACGTTTCTGTCTAAACACTGAAACGACAAAAAAGTGTCAAGAAGCTTAGAGAATTTAAAGATAACATTTAATCTGTGTTTATGATGTAAACACTTAAAAGAAATAAATCATTTTGAGCATCAGCAGGAGGGATAAAATCAAATGAAACAATCCAAGACTCGGTGGAGCATTTGAGTCTGAAATGTGACAGATTCCTAAAATTACGAAGTAAAGCTTATTGTTTTAACTCATCCACTGTGCATTTGTTTTCATCTAAAAGGGTACCGAAGATGATAAGTTGTGTAACATATCTTAAAAGAGTTAAAAGAGTTGATTTTACTTCTTCTATCATCAAGTAGAAGTGAATCTAAAACCTCTTACATAATCTACGATGGAGCGCAGCAGCGTCATGTCGCCGTCTCTGGATCCTGAAGTTTTCTCCAGCTGAAGGTGAAGAGCCGGAGCCAACGGGACGCCCACTAACTTTAACCTCGGAGTCCTGGATGGAAAATAAAAGAGAAAAAAGGCTTATGCATCTATTTCAGAGTTAAAGTGCCACTCAAAAACTTTGCATTAACCTCCAGCTCACTGAGAGAGAAGTGTTTGGGGAGGGCAGAACCTTTAAGGAGCATATCCAGCAGGTGTTTGGACGATCATTCTGCCAATCAACATTTATCATGGGCCAATCAGATAATGTGGTAGGCGGGTGCTACTGCGCTACAGAATGTGAGCCACTTCGTAAATCAAACTCTCATCAAGCATGTCAGAAGTGGAGGGAGATTATCGTTACTATAGAGAAGTTTGTTGTGCCGATGTTTGTTTTTCATTTAATAAAGAAATGCGGTCACACTTCAGCTGTTAGCATCTATGCTAATCTCTATAAGTGCAGTCACTTCCTGCTGTCATCTTGCTAGTATCTCCCGCCTCTTCCCTCTCTAAAGGACACTGATTGGGCTGTGCTGCTTTGGGCTGAGCATAATCAATGTAGATTGGAGCTGGATTAGATGGATCTGCCTGATTACAAACACTGAATCAGGCTGATCCAGCTGCTGCGCAAGGTTAGATCTGAACTGGCAAAGTGGACATCGGCTTCCTGACTCAGAGAGCAAATTCAAAATAACGGCACCTTAGGTTCTTAAAAAAGGGGAGGCCTCCACATTAAATAATAAATCAGGAGCTTAATGAACAGATGAGCTGGAGTTTGAGGAGTAATAAATCCGCAGGTGAATAATCTCACCACTGTAACGCCTTGTGAACCTGCTGGCACTTCTCCCTCAGGACGGTGAAAATATCTGAAAACAGCATAAAGAATATGAAAGAGTAAGAGGAAAGTCTCACTGACATCAACTCATCAAGTGGAACAGAGGAGCCGAGCTGATCCACGTACCTGGATCCTCCTCCATGATGCTGAGAGCCTCGATGGCAGCGGCAGCCAGCATGGGGGGCAGGGAGGCGGAGAAACAGTAACCCTGACCTGACAGGCGCTGGAAGAGACAGAGGGAATGTTTAGACGAAAGAAGGGTCTGATGTCAGAGACAAAACAGGGAGCAAAACTGGTTTATTATTATCCCTTTATGTCCATAATCAGAGGGGACATCTGCTTCATATGATATTTAGGTTTGTGAATGAATAATAAAAGATGGTCTCAGTATCAGACTTCAGAATGCACAGATATGCTGGAAATGTTCCCAAAGACACTGGAAGAAAAGTGAAGATGATCTGAGCTCCTTCTCCACTAAAATGCTCCAACTATAGCAAAGTAAAAACTGCAGTCAGATTCTTTGTATGTCCAAAAGCTCTGGCCAATAAAGCTGATCCTGGATCTGTACAATCCTGCTGATGCCGCACCATTAAAGAGACACACCAACATTCTTTTGTTCGTGTCTTGCCTCACTCCAGAGTCCATGACATGCAGATAGACATCATTCTCTTGACTGTGCGTGCAGTAACAAGGAAGAGACAGGCAGAGCTCGCCCACCACTAATTAGATTTGCTCAAACACTGGGAGTCAATGGGTATTGTTAGAAAAAAAACATAAAGTGCTAATCTTGGTCTAAAAATAGATAACGTAACATAAGGGGATAAAAAAACGAGTCACTACAAGCACGCAGGACTGTTTAGAGTTGCTGAAGAGTTGATCTGATGACTGTAGGCAGAGGCAGGCTAACACTTCCCATTGACTCCAAGTGTTTGAGCTAAGCTAACTAGCAATGGGCGAGCTCTGCCTGTCTCTTCCTTGTTACTCCACGCACAGTCAGAAGAATGGTGTCTATCTGCATGTCATGGACTATCCCTTTAAACCTCAGCCTCCATTTTATCATTCATGGTCACGACCACGAGATCCCCGAGTTCCTGAACTCTGGAGACTTCTTTAGAAATCATTTTCCTGCAGAGAACCGTGACCTCAGGATGTGAGGCGACGACTCCACTTCGCCCTCTGTGGTGGTTACCTGATGGTCGATGACGAACGAACGGCCACAGCAGAATCCTCCGATGGACGCCACGGCGTTCTCCATGTTGGCGCTGATCAGATCGATGTCATCAATCTGAGCGAATGAAACGTCATTAGAATCACAACACAAACACTTTATTTCTGACTTTATTTACTCAAAGTGTTCACACAGTGAAGACTTCAGTGACATGACCACATAAAGCTTCAGTGAGAGGTGGTTTTACATCTGAAGGACAAAAAGGTCAAATCGTCAAGATGAGCTGAAACGTCTGGAGATAGTTTAACGTATTAAAGCTCAACCTGAACCTCTCAACAGAAACTTTTTATTCTCCAGTATTTTCAGTTATTAATCAGACTTAGAGTTATAATCTCAACATTAAGACTTCATTCACTCATCTTTTCAGCTTCCTCTAAATATCTGAAAATGTTTAAACTTCTTTCATGACATTTTACTAATTTTTTCATTGTATTTGAACCTTTTCTCTAAATGTTTTAACTTTCTATTAAAATTTTACTTTGCATATATACACAATTCAACTTGATCACCTAAAATATTAACTTTTTCCGTGACATTTTACTTAATTTTTTTTCAAATTTTCAACTTTTTTCCTTAATTAGCAACCTTATTTTCATGACATCTGGATCAATTTTCCTTTAATTTTAACCTTTTCTCTTAATTAAAGACTTTTATCTGAATATTTTACTTCACTTTTTTCAAATTTCAAGTTTTACTCTAAATACTTTACTTTCATCAGGATATTTGACATGATTTTTCTCAATTTAAAACTCTTTCTCTAAGTCTTAAAATGTTATCAGAATATATTACTTCATTTTCCTTTCAAATTTAAGCTTTTTCCATTATATCTGAATCCATTTTCCTTTTAAATGTCAATTGTTTCTTTAAATTGTAAACTGTTTCTCTTGCTGTTTTTATTTATATCTTGATATTTTTTTCTGAATTTTTTGTATCAATATCAACTTTACCTTAAAGTTTTTACTCATATCATTATATTTTACTTTACTTCTATAAAAATATCAACTGAATCATCCATTATATTGCATTTTTACGACATTTGACTATTTTTCTTTAATTTCAACTTTTCTCAAAGTCTTTTAAATTTGATCATATTTCTCTTTTTTTCAAAATTTCAACCTTTTCTTTAAATTCACATTTATCTTAATTTTTTACATAGTTTTATTATTTCCACTTTTTCTCCAAATGTTTTAATTTTTCCATGGCTATATGACTCTACTTTTCCTTAAATATCAACCTCTCCTCCCAATGTTTTTACATTTATCTAATTATTTTACTGTACTTAAACTTTTCCCACTCTATTTTTCTCAAAAGTTTGACTTTTTATCGAAATGTTTTAACTGTCATGTTAACATTTAATTGATTTTTCTTAAATTTTAACGTTTTCTCGTAATAATTGTTTACATATTTGATTCTAGTTTTCCTTAAATTTCAACTTTTCTCTCATTATTCAAACTTTTATCTCAATATTTACTTGATTTTGTTTGAAGTTCAACTTTTTCTCTGTATGTTTTCACTTAACTGTGTTATTCTTAAAATTTCTGCATTCTCTTAATGATGTAACTTTTTTCAATGACAGTTGACTAGTTTTCTGAGAAGCTTGACCTTTCACAAAACACTTTTGCCTTTTCCAAAACACTTGACTCTGTTTTCACCAAATTTTGACTTTTATCTAAATGTTTTGTTTTACATCTAAATATGAAGCTGGTTTTTCTTATAAATAAAATTTTTCTCTTGATAATATAATCTTTTTCCATGACATTTAACCTTATTTTTCATACATTTTTAAGCTTTCGCTGTTGGTGTTAACTTTTTACTTGGTATTTATCTTTGTTTTTCTCAACGTTCTACTTTTTTCTTTTGGTTATTTAATTTTTTTCAATGTTTCATCTTTTTTTGAAATTTCAAAATATTTTCCTCAAGACTGAAGCATTTTCTTTAAAATCTTTCAGCAATTCTTTATTATTACTTTTTATTTAATTTTCATTTCTTCTCAGTAAATCAATAATTTTGGTTTCTTAAAGTGCAGAATAATAATAATAAAACCCTGTGCCCTCCTCTATGTCTATAAAGTTTAGCATTTAAACAGAGCTTTTTTTAAATTAAAATAAGGTCCATAGACGTTTCTGTGCCAGTGTCCTCTCTGTAATTCATGAACTGATAATCTACGCCCTGTGCACTCACATTAACACCGAAGTGCTCCGTGACTCCTCGTCCGTGTTCTCCTAAAACTCCAAACGACATGCTCTCCTCCAGGAAGATCCGCACCTTGTACTTATACTTCAGCTTCACCTGCGGATTGAACACAAAACAGATGTTCACAAAAATATAGAAATAAAAGAAGTTAAACCCATTTTAATGACAATTCAGCTAGATGCTGCTTTATTCACCAACATCTTTCCTCTCCAGATTATGTTCATTTTAGATATTAATGTTGATATTAGATTGATCTCTCTGTCTATGGTTGTATTGATTAGACATCCATAATGACTATCATTACAACCATATAGACATGAGGACCCTCTCGAAAATGAGATGCCACATCTCAAGGGGCTAACCTTTAATAAATTTATATTCAACAAAGATAAATATTATATACAGATAAAGATTGATTGATTGAATTTGTATTCAGCAGAGACAAATGTGATTTTAGTCCCTTTGTCTCTGCCTAGATAGACACATCTCTGGATGTCTGTATGTGTATATACAAATATATATATTTATATGTATTTGTATAGATGCATATGTGTGTATTTATAAAATGAAGAGTATGGCTTCAGCCTGCTCTGTTGTAGAGTTCACTGTTCAGAAATGGTTCTGAAACAGTGAACCTCTCTTGTTTCAGCAGTGTCACTGAACAATGATGAGGATTTGCTTTATGTGAATTCAGCAGATTTCCTTTGAGGATGGTCGATGGCTGAAGGAGAGTTTGTTTATTCTGTCGTAGATTTAAGGTAGACCCTTCATGTTGGTATTTCATTTACCAGTTCGGGGAGCGGGCAGATGTCGGCTGTGTTGATGTACAGACCCTCCACCAGGATGAACTTGCGCGTCACTCGAGCTTTACGAGGATTCTGAAACACAAACAGGAAGTGTTGATCAGAGTCTGCAGGACGCATCCTTTGGATTTTATTTCAAGTAAAGACCTCGGTGTCCTGACCTTCTGGTCCTCAAGCTCCTGCTCCTTCAGCAGCCGCTCCAGGTCGTCCATGTCGTTGTGTTTGAAGTATTTGATGAAGCTGCGAGACGCCTGCAGACCTTTCTGGATGGAGAAACAGGCGGCTTCATCCCTGATGACAATGGGGGGGGGGGAGGGGAGTAAATATTACAAACAGTCCTGTTAGTAAACTAGTTATATAAAAACACTTATATTACAAACAGTCCTGTTAGTACATTAGTCATATAAAAACACTTATATTACAAACAGGTTGAACCAAACTGAGCCCTGGATGTTTGACTCACTGATGGACTCAAACGTTTGTGGTGAAATTGTAAAAAAATAAATCCAAATGATTGACAGGCATAAAAAAGCTGTAAAAAATAATAAAGAGGGAAAGACAAAAACACGTAATGATCTGGTTTACATATTTGAAAAGAAAAAACCTCCTCAGAAAATGAATCATTCATTATTTAGATCCTTGAACAAATGTCTTTTACAAGGATTAGAAAAGTGGCGCAACAGGTAGCGCAAGCACCCTCACAGCAAGAAGGTTGCTGGTTCAAACCCTGTGTCGCTCTGTGTGGAGTTTGCATGTTCCCCCCCGTGCATGCGGGGGTTCTCTCCAGGCACTCCAGCTTCTTCCACGGATCAAAAACATGCTCATTAGGTTGACTGGTGACTGCACATTGCCCTTAGCTATGAGTGTGAGCATGAATGGTTGTCTGTCTCTCTATGTAGCCCTGAGATTGGCTGGTGACAGGTTCAGGGTGTACCCCACCTCTGCCGTATGAGCAAACACTTAAAAAACAAAGTTCTGGATCCACATCGGGTTCGGATCACCACCAAAATCTGATCATTTCTTCCTTGTGCCAGGACCAACTCCCCAAAAATGTATACTTTTTGAGTTATTCTGTTCATAAACTAACAAAGAGCAGCCAAAACATGGCGAAGGTAAAAATATCATTCATTGATGATACTTGACTTTATCAAAATATAATATCTATTTCCTTTTCTTATCAAAACATGAATTTGTGATGAGTTTGTTAAACTTCATACATACACTTCAGTCCAAATATATGATTATTTACAACAACAATATATCATTTGGTCAAAAGTACATGTGACGGTCACATTATGGTGGTGCATAATACATCCACTAAGAAAAACATATATGATCACAAATCACAAAATATGCTCTTTCTAGGAGTGCATTTAATTGAAATTTTGCCAATATCTGATATGCTGATATTTCTAAACTAATTATACAAATGATACAGATATTTTTCATTAAGAGCACAAAGACTTTACTTCATAAAAACTGACTTCTTGCCTTAAATTTGAGTCTATTTGTGTGAGAACAGATGTTAAACAAGAAAAACAACAATTAACTCTTGATTTTAAATGTACCCATGCAGTAATGATGAGGTGAAGCTTCATGGTACTTTTGTGTATTTTGATGATATTACTGCAAATATATCAACTAACATTGTGCATCCTTAGCTCTTTCAAATGAACATCAGTATTTACAGAAGAAAACAACAAACTTTTTTCTTCCTTATCTCAGTCTCTAACATATATTACAATTTATTTCTATCACTGATCTGTTCTTTTGTTTTTTCTTTCTTTCCTCCCACCTCCACTTTGTTTACCTCCTTTCATGTGCCGACCTAGATCACTCTGTGTTGCACCCCTGCAGTGTCCCTCCCCTTTTTTTTTTTTTTTTTTTCATATATTTATGCATTTCATTCTCAGTTTGGACTTTTGGCCCACCACCACACCTCTCTATCCGTAGTGTTTCCCAGGAAACAGATGCTCTCACTCACCCACACACCCACACACACACACATATATACACACACACATACACACACCTATACACACACACATACACACATATATACACACACACATACTCACATACTCACATACTCACACCTTCAAACAGGATATCTAAAGAGTTAATGAGTTCCTGCTTTGCTGTTGTTTTAGTCGATTCTTTGCTGTTGTTTTTTTTTTTTTTTTGGTTGGTTTGTTTGTTTTATAATTATTAGTGTAAATTTTGGTATTATCCTATTATTATTATTATTATTATTATTTCTTTTTTTGTTTGTTTTTTTCCTTCCCCCTTGTCTGTGTGTATCTCGTGTTCATTGTCCCACTTGTCAAGAATTGCTTTGCTTCCCTTAATAAAAAAAAAAGAAAAAAGAAAAAAACAAACTGAAGTGAGTGTCAAATATCAACTTTATTTTAATGTTTCTACTTTTATCATTATACTTTACTTTACTTATATTAACATTTTAACTTAATCACCCAATATAATAAATTAAATAAATAATAAATTCTTCATGACATCTGACTCTATTTCTCAAAATTACAACTTTTTCTCGAATTTTCAAAATCTTAATAATATTTCTCTGTATTTTCCTCCAAAATTTACATTTTCCATTACATTTGAATATTTTTTTCCTTATCATTTCAACTTCTTCTCGAAATTGACAAAATGTCTTAATTTTTAACTTCACTCTTCTCAAAATTTCAACTTTTCCCCCAATGTATTAATTTTTCTATGATATTTGAACCTTATTTCCTTTAATTTCAACTTTTCCCCCCAATGTTCATGCATTTATCTTATTATTTTACTGTTATTAACTTTTTCAAAAACACTCAACTCTATTTTTTTCAAGTTTGACTTTTATCTTAATTTTTTAACTGTTTTCTTAAAACTTACTTGATTTTTCTTACAATTTCAGCTTTTGTCTTAATAACTGAATTTTTCATATTTGACTCTTTTTCCTCTAATTTCAACTTTTCTCTCGATATTCAAACTTTTATCTTAATATTTACTTACTATCTGTTTTAAATATCATCTTTTCTTCTAAATATTTTCACTTTAATCTTGATATTTTAATGTATTTTTATTAAAGTTTCTGATTTCTCTTAATGATTTAGCTTATTTAAATCACATTTCACATATTTCTTCCTCTTTATGTTTTCACTTTAATCTTAATATTTAAATGGATTTTTATTAAAACTTCTGATTTCTCTAAATGATTTAACTTTTTTTAATCACATTTGACTTATTTTCTGAAGATTTTGACCTTTCACTACATAATTTTAACTATTCTGAAACACTTGACTCTATTTCTCACTAAATTTTGACTTTTATCTAAATGTTTTAACGTGTGTCTAAAATTTTCCGACTTTTCTTATAATTTCAATTTTTCTCTTAATAATTTAATCTTTTTTTAGTGACATTTGACCTTATTGTTCATAAAAATTTTAACTTTTGCTCTTAATGATCATTTTTTACTTGATATTTCTCTTTGTTCTTATAAAAGTCCTATTTTTCTGTTGATTTTATTTTTTTTCAACGTTTTGACTTTTTCTGACATTTCAAAACTCATTCCTTGAGACTTCTGAGCACTTTTCTCTAAAATCTTGCTGCATTTCTTTCAGCAAAGTCTTGATTTTAAATGTAACCATGCAGTGATGATGAGGTGAAGCTTCATGGTACATTTGTGTATTCTGACAATATTTCTGGAGATACAACTGCTGATATGTGTGGCAAGTACATCGACTGTAAATACTGGCAACAAATTCAATATCTTTTGATACTGATATCATACTGATAATATTGTGCATCCCTAGCTCTTTCCAAATGAACATCAGTATTTACAGAAACAAACCGGTCAGATCATGAACTCACACAAAGATGATGTCTCCTCTCTTGGAGTACGCCGGGATCGCACTGGCGATGGTTGCAAAGCCGTACGAATAAATGATGGCTTCTTCTGTCTTCATGAATTTGGCCAAACGGCTCTCCAGCTCCAGATGAACGTCTGAACAAAGAAAACAAACCTTCAGGTCAAACAGGAGCTCCCCGTTTAAGGTGACGATGGTTGATGAGATCATGGCCTTCAAAACTCTTATTAAAGTTTAGTGGAGAAATATTAACAAAAAATAAGATGAACAGCATCAGGACAAAATCAATATTCTCTACTCCTGACAGGTACTGCAATATTTTAGGTGGTGGAGTCGTGCAGACAGGAGGCTCTGAAGGCTGGAGAGAACATCAACACCCCTCCGCCAGAGAGATACACCTCAGTCCCAACTGTAACCCTTAGCCTTCCCTTCGTCTTACCCCCTCGTCTCCCCCTTCCCCTTGGCCCTCTGTTTTGAGGTTAGAGCTACAGCTGCAAAAGCTAGCTCGCTATAATGAGCAATTTGAAATACGACCAACAATTCAAAACATGATTAATATTTACTGAATGACATAATAATAACAACTTATAATTATGAGCCTCCTTCGGTCTGTGCTCTGCCATCGTGTCAGCAGGCGCGGTGTATTATGGGTAATTTCTCATGCCCCTTCCTTTCAAGTGAGGTCCTGGTTTGGCTTCTCTCCCAGGGCTGTGCCTTATGAAGAATTGGGACACTCCTTCACTAGACATGAACGTGCAAAACCAAGAGCTAAGGGGTAAACCAAGGGCTAAGGGGTAAGACAAGGGCTAAGGGGTAAACCAAGGGCTAAGGGGTGAACCAAGGGCTAAGGAGTAAACCAAGAGCTAAGGAGTAAACCAAGGACTAAGGGGTAAACCAAGGGCTAAGGGGTAAGACAAGGGCTAAGGGGTAAACCAAGGTCTAAGGGGTGAACCAAGGGCTAAGGAGTAAACCAAGGGCTAAGGGGTAAACCAAGGGCTAAGGGGTAAACCAAGGGCTAAGGGGTGAACCAAGGGCTAAGGGGTAAGACAAGGGCTTAGGGGTAAACCAAAAGCTAAGGGGTAAACCAAGAGCTAAGGAGTAAACCAAGGGCTAAGGGGTAAACCAAGGTCTAAGGGGTAAACCAAGGGCTAAGGGGTAAGACAAGGGCTAAGGGGTAAACCAAGGGCTAAGGGGTGAACCAAGGGCTAAGGAGTAAACCAAGGGCTAAGGGGAAAACCAAGAGCTAAGGGGTAAACCAAGGGCTAAGGGGTAAGACAAGGGCTTAGGGGTAAACCAAAAGCTAAGGGGTAAACCAAGGGCTAAGGAGTAAACCAAGGGCTAAGGGGTAAACCAAGGGCTAAGGGGTGAACCAAGGGCTAAGGGGTAAACCAAGGGCTTAGGGGTAAACCAAAAGCTAAGGAGTAAACCAAGGGCTAAGGGGTAAACCAAGGGCTAAGGGGTGAACCAAGGGCTAAGGGGTAAGACAAGGGCTAAGGTGTAAACCAAGGGCTAAGGGGTAAACCAAAAGCTAAGGGGTAAGACAAGAGCTAAAGGGTAAACAAAGAGCTAAGGGTAAACCAAGGGCTAAGGGGTAAACCAAGGGCTAAGGGGTGAACCAAGGGCTAAGGGGTAAGACAAGGGCTTAGGGGTAAACCAAAAGCTAAGGGGTAAACCAAGGGCTAAGGAGTAAACCAAGGGCTAAGGGGTAAACCAAGGGCTAAGGGGTGAACCAAGGGCTAAGGGGTAAGACAAGGGCTTAGGGGTAAACCAAAAGCTAAGGGGTAAACCAAGGGCTAAGGAGTAAACCAAGGGCTAAGGGGTAAACCAAGCGCTAAGGGGTGAACCAAGGGCTAAGGGGTAAGACAAGGGCTAAGGGGTAAACCAAGGGCTAAGGGGTAAACCAAGAGCTAAGGGGTAAACCAAAAGCTAAGGGGTAAGACAAGTGCTAAAGGGTAAACAAAGAGCTAAGGGTAAACCAAGGGCTAAGGGGTAAACCAAGAGCTAAGGGGTAAACCAAGAGCTAAGGGGTAAGACAAGGGCTAAGGGGTAAACCAAGGGCTAAGGGGTAAACCAAGAGCTAAGGGGTAAACCAAGGGCTAAGGGGTAAACCAAGAGCTAAGGGGTAAACCAAGGGCTAAGGCGTAAACCAAGGGCCAAGGGGTAAACCAAAAGCTAAGGGGTAAGACAAGGGCTAAGGGGTAAACCAAGGGCTAAGGGGTAAGACAAGGGCTAAGGAGTAAACCAAGGGCTAAGGGGTAAGACAAGGGCTAAGGGGTAAACCAAGGGCTAAGGGGTGAACCAAGGGCTAAGGGGTAAACCAAGAGCTAAGGAGTAAACCAAGAGCTAAGGAGTAAACCAAGGGCTAAGGGGTACAGTTGGGACTGACCCCAAGTCTCCTCTCACCCAGCAGTGAGGGGACCATGAGGGTTGACCTGGGGACACAGCTCCAGTTCCCCAGGGAGAGGGTGGGAACATCGCTCCAGCCAGACCTCGTACTGCGGTCAGAAGCTCATAAGACTGTCCTGCTGGTGGGGGTGCTGGTTTGGCGAAGAGGTAAGCAACCAGGCACGACCCATTTACATGCTTCTGCTGGCCCGGGTTCAAGTCCAGCCTGTGGCCTGTTTGCAGAGTGTCCTCCCCTACTCCCCCCCACAAGTCTATCCACTGTCTCTCTCTCTCCTGACAATAAAGGAAAAAAAATCCCCAAATCATCTTAAAAGTGCAGGAAGGCTGGCTGGGAACCATCACCTGCCCTGTGGAGGTGGGGTGTAGGCCCTGCTCGCCTCCTCCTGGATATGGGATGGAAGGAGTGAAGTGTCTGAAAACCGTCAAAGAACCGGCTGAGGAGGGGGAGACAGCAGTTTCTGTCTGTGTCCAAGGAGGAAGCAGAAGGGTCAGGGGCCAAACAACACCTGGGGCATCAGCAGGAGGTGGCAGGGAGAGACCCCTGCCATCGCTCCGCCATCTCTTCTTAGAAGGGTGAGGAACGATGTATAAATACACTTGTACATAAAGTGGCTTGATGTAACAGTAGAGACAGTATTCCTTGTCATGTTTCTGTGTTATGTTATGTTAGTTCTGGTTGTTTATGTATTTATTTATTTTGCATTTCTCTGTTAAATGTCCATTTTCTATGTTAAAAAAATCAATAAAAAATCTTAACAAAAGAAATAATCCAGTTTTAAATCAGAAAAATTGTTGCACAGACAAAGGCACAAGATTTAATAGTTTCCTTTTATCTAATTGAGCATCATGCAGCATGACTATCACACATGCACACGCTGCAGTTACATTGTTTAAGGTAACATATTATTAGATTAGACAGAACTTTATTTATCTTAACTTTATTTATCCCTTTGGAAGACTCCCTCAGGGAAATTAAGATTCCAGTAGCAGCATTTATAGCAGATAAGAAGATTTATAAAAAAGATAGATATTAACAGAAATATAAATAAATATGTATAAAAATAGAAATATGGCTACTGGCTGGCTGCTATTATCTACTGGCTATTGTTTAGCCCTAATTGGAGATGTTGACCAAATAATGGAACAATTGTCAAGTAGGTTGAGGGGCGGATGTCAAAGTAAGAGCCAATAAGGCAAAAATCAAAACACGGACCTGAAGAGCATGAAAATGTTCACCTCTTCACCTGGACCGTTCAATTTAGTTCACCAGTCCAAAGTGTTTGGGAATGGGCAGAATATTTAAAAAGCAAATCCAGCAGGTGATTGGACGATCGTTCCGTCAATCACATTCATTACGGGCCAATCAGATAATGTAGCGGCAGGTGATACTGCTGCAGTGTAAATACAAAATGTGAGCCACTCAGTGGAGCAGCTCTCGCCGAAACATGTCAGAAGTGGAGCAAAAATATCCTTTCTATGGAGAAATGCTTTCGGTGTAGTTTGTTTCAGATCTGATAAAACTGCTACTGGAGCTGTTAGCATCAATGCTAATGTCTGTTCTAGCAGTGCTGTCGTCTTGCTTGTAGCTCCATCTCATCCTGCTTTAGAGGATGCTGACTGGACCAAGAACAGTCATCATAGATTGGAGCTTGGCAAGATGGATCTGCTTGATTTCAGACATTAAATCAGGCAGATCGAGCTAACACCCTCAGTTATAAAAATGTCTCAGATGATCACATTCAGCCTGTTTGTTAGCTACACTCACGTCTGACTGATTCCGCAGAATGAGCATCTTTGGAAACATCTGGTTTGCAGTCTCAGTGGGTTTACAGTCTTTGAATCATCTGGGTGTCCTAAGCAGGAATGTTAATTAAATGCTGAAGCAGATCAAGAGTTTTTTCCTCACCAAACGTCCCGTAGAATCCTCGAGGTCCACATGTGCCAACACCGTATTTCTTCAGAGAGGCCAGAGCTTTTTGCTGTGAGAAGAGGCAGTGGTGTTAAAACATTTAACTTACCACAAACTTTAAGACATTATGAAAAATGTACTTCAGGGAAAAGAAAGCAGAGGGTAGTCCCCTCTCACCTTGACCCGCTCGTTGTCCAGGAGACCCAGGAAGTTAAAGGAAGCAAAGTTGATGCACTCTTTTCCGTTTATGATGATTTTGTGGCTGGGTGGCCTGTTAATGAAAAAAACAGAGGTTGAGCTGCTGCTGCAAAGTGGCAGTGCCCACAAATCTGGCACAGACTTCATCGTAAACATGAGCTTTTACCCGGTGACGACGTCGTAGTTCACTGAGGGGTGGTCTTTGGAAACAGGAGGAACCAGGGGCTCGGGCTGCCACTCCTCAATTAGGTCCTCTTTTTCCTGCAGTCACATGACACACAGCTGATGAGGCACACACTGCTACTTGTTTATAAGTCTGTGGTTGGGTTGTTACCCGATACCAGAATTTTGAGCCTTGATATGACTCCTAAAGAGTTTCAAACTTAAAGGGATACGCCAACATTTTTTTTTGTTTGTTTTCATGTCTTGCCTCCGTCCCGAGTCCATGACAGACAGATAGACACCATTCTTTAGACTGTGTGTGCAGTTACAAGGAAGAGACGGGCAGAGCTCACCCACAGCTAATTAGCTTAGCTCAAACACTGGAAGTCAATGGGTAGTGTTAGCCTGCCTCTGCCTGCAGTCATCAGATAAACACTTCAGCAACTCTAAACAGTCCTGTGTGCTTGTTGTGACTCTTCTTTTTTATACTGCGTTTAGTTATCTATTTTTAGACTAAGATTAGCATTTTATGTAATTATTGAAGGAAATACATCAAAAACAAACTGTTCCACGGCCTCAGCTTCTCTTCCTGCACGCTCAGCTTCTAAAACATGTAGTTCCTCCTTCGTATATTCTGGTTAAAAAAGGTAAGGATGTGAATCTTTGTCAGTCCTGCAGAAATCATCCTGGTCCTCTCTTACAGTCGGCCATAATCCTTAGTACCAATCTTCTGTTACTCATAAACAGAGGCTTTGTTTTGTTGACCTACGTATAAGCACATCTGTGGTGGTTTGCTCATGCGCTCTACAGTTCAGTTTCGTACATATTTCTTTCAAAAATTACATAAAGTGCTAATCTAAGTCTAAAAATAGATAATGTAACATAAAGCGGTAAAAAAAACAAGTCACAAAAAGCACACAGGACTGTTTAGAGTTGCTGAAGAGTTTATCTGATGACTGTAGGCAGAGGGAGGCTAACACTACCCATTGACTCCCAGTGTTTGCGGTGGGCGAGCTCTGCCTGTCTCTTCCTTGTTACTGTACGCACAGTCCAAACAATGGTGTCTATCTGCTTGTCATGGACTCAGAAGTGAGGCAAGACATGAAAAGAAAGAAAAAGGTTGGCGTATCCCTTTAAACAAGTATAAAACTCTGCCTGCAGATCTGAGGCCTTACTTTAAGCTTTTCAAAACTTATGATTGAGACTTTTCAGTGCTTGAGGGCCACTCGGTAACATTGTTGGGGACTCTCAATGAGGGGAAAAAAAATATATATAGCAAATATGAGCTTCAAAAAATCATTATACCAACATTAATATATTTTAACTCAAACACAATTAAAAATTCACGATTTAATGACACATAACTAAAGCCAATTTAAGCTTCTTTTTAATGCAATATAAATGTTTACTAGTTTTTAAAGTACAAACATATTATGTCTATCATTATTTTCAAATACAGTTTTTACTAACACTACATATTATATTTCAATGCCTCATAAAAGACATTTAGGGGCACAGTCACAGAAAAGTAAGTTCTTTAGTGACTTTCAAAAAACAAAACATGTAATAACAATCGATACCTATTCTTGTTTGAGCATTATGTAGTGCTGGTAACTCACGATCAATCATATTTAGCAGTTGTCAATTTTTCTCCTTATTTACAAATTGTTGGGTTTTTTTTCAAATGATTGATGGGCTCCACAAAGTGAGGTGAAGGGCTGCATGTGGCCCTCAGGGCGCCAGTTGCCCACCCCTTACCTTCTCAGTGAGTCTGTAGGTCTCATGTAGTTTGTAGGTTTTGGAGAAGAGCAGTCTGATGATCCACAGGATGAGGATTCCCTCCAGGATCAGATGATATGCAGGAGCCTTTAAGGAGACACAAATGTGAGGACAATCCACGGTTAAACAGATAAAATACCTCACATTTAACGTTTGGACAAGTTACTCTTCAGGGCTTAGTTTATTTGCATCTTTTTAACCCTCATACCCGATACCAGAAAGTCCCTGATTTCTGAAAAGGGGACATTCAAAAAGATTGAATACTTGATAGTTATGATCAGCAGTAAAGTAGATTCAGAGATTTAAGAAGAAAAAAGCAGAAAAAAATTCAACATGATATTTTCAGGGACTTTAAGTACTGGACAAACAGGTCCCCTTTTCAGAAATATACATTTCTTAATTCTGACCGAGCATAAAAACTACAAATCCATAAAAAACAGATTTGTTACTAATCATTGACATGTCCAAGACTGTAATAATCCCATCCAGAAACCTTCACTTTGCCTTTCATATACTGTACATACATGCACCTAAACAATAAAATTGAAACTTAAAAAGTTCAAATTGGCATCTAAAGGGTTAAAACTGTGACAAACAAAAATGAATATTTGTTAGTAACAACCAGGTCTGAAGTGGATTAAAAGATTTATTAAGAAAAAAGTTGGAAAAAAATAGTAACATATTATATTTTCAAGGCATTTTAGAAGAGGACAAAAATGTCCCCTTCAAGGCTCTGTGTAACAATTATTAGCTACACAGTGAAGAAATGTGTGATGGAGGATTTGGGTTTAAAATATGAAAATTAGAGAAAAAATTGTCCCATTAAGGTATGAGGGTTATATTGTAGTGATCCTCAAGGTTCTCTCTTGAGTGACAAGAGCGAAATATGCATCAGTTATGGATATGTTGTTTTTTATTCCTGTATCTGGAAATAAAAGGACTTTGAACATGATTTTTATTGTAGACGAATCTTTAGTTTAATGTCAGCTTACTTCTGCAGAAGCTCCAACCCACACAGTGAGATGGTGAAGTTAAATTGGTCGTTAAAACGTGTTAATGTATAATCAGTTCAATGAGAAGGACTGGGGGGTCGCCAAGGTCAAAAATTAACTTTTTAATCAACCTGCCACGTTTTCGAGTAAATCTAGAAAAAACAAGAGGCCAAGCAGAATTTTTTTTACCATCCGAGAAAGAATCTGAGATTTTGTGTCACACATTTGTCTGAGTATGAGCTACTTAATTTGGTGCACCTATTTAAATGCTTAACTCGAATAGCTTATCAGCCAGTCACATGGCAACAACTCAGTGCATTTAGTCATGTAGACATGGTACAGACAACCTGCATCAGAATGAAGAAGAAAGGTGATTTAAGTAACTTTGAACATGTTATGGTTGATGGTTCCAAAGGGGCTGGCCTTCATGGGAGTTTCATGAATAACCATCTCTAGAGTTTACAGAGAATGGTCTGAAAGAGAGAAAATATCCAGTGAGCAGCAGTTCTCTGGGTTAAAATGTCTTCTTGATACCAGAGGTCACAGGAGAAAGATCAGAGTGTTTGGAGATGACAGAAAGGCAACAGGGACTAAAGGTCTGCAGAATCAGATCTGAACTCACAACACCTCCAATCTTAAAGCAGATGGACTACAGCAGCAGAAGACCACACCTGGTGCCACTCCTGTCAGCTAAGAACAGGACACTGATGGTCTAACTCACCAAAACTGAACAATAGAAGATTGTAAAACAAAAGTCAAATGTTCTGGCACAACTTCACCAACTTTCAAGGCGCTTGGAGCAAAAGCTTGAAGAAATCAGAGGAGCTCCAGCAACACGTGCAGTTCAGGAAACAACTTTTTCAGATATAACGAAGTTGTTCCTGAACTACAAGTGCCAGGAGAAGATTGTTAAAATGTCTCCTGGTCTGATGAGTCTGGATTTCTGCTCCACATTCAGACAGTAGGCTCAGAATTTGATGTGAACATCATAAAGTATGGCACCATCCTGCCTTCGATCAACGCTTCAAGCTGCTGCTGGTGGTGTGATGGTGTAGGGGATATTTTCTTAACACACTTTGGGCCAATTAGTCCCACCTGAGCATGGTTTAAACCCCACAGCCTACCTGAGTATTGCTGTGGACCATGTCCATCCCTGTATGGGACCATCTTCTGATGGAGACTTCCAGGAGGAGATGGTCCACATACCAAAGCTCAGTACTAACACTCCTAAGAAGCTGCGCAATTTAAGCTTCTCATCATTTGAGGTAAGATGGACAGTTCCATATGTCCATCATGGAAATATTTCACTAGTCCATCTGGAGAAGAGCCCATAGAAAATGTTTTCAGAGGCAGAACCTTCAAAAACAACTGCAGCTGGTGATTGGACGATCGTTCTGCCAGTCACACTCATCACAGACCAATCATATCAAGCCACAGTATGACGTAGCAGCTAGGCCCTGTTGTTAGCCGTTAGCTTAAGTTATGTTTCAGTCCTTAGACTATCGTCTTACATTAAATTATACAACACAGATGTATCATTTACCACTTATATGTGACATGAACCTCATCAAAGACAATCTCCACAAAGTCCTATCAGTAATTCTGAGGAGAGCAGATTTTGCCAGGTATCACTGAGTAACCATGATGACCACAGACTAACTGGCATCATTCGTTGAGGATTTCCGCATCTCTCCCAGTTTCAGGAGAAGAGAAAAACCTAATTTCTTGTAAGAAAAGCCTTAAGTGACGTTCTTTGCTCCTCTTTTAAAGAAGAAATTGAGTCCATTTCTGATAAAATCACAAATATTGCTGCATCCACAGAGGCCGCTTCAGGAGTTGCCATTGTTTTCAATCATGCAGTCACTTCTCGCTGTCGTCACGTCTTCAGTTTCTGCCTCTTTCCCCTGATTGGGCCGTTCGGCTTTTGGCCGTGAAGTCACAAGAGATTAGAGCTTTGCAAGACTGATCTGCATGATTTCAGACAATGAATCAGGAAGGTCCATCTGCACTGCAAGGCTACATTTGAGGAGGCGGATAAATTATTAGAGAGGATGTAAAACAGGAGAGCAAACTATGGACTGATAAACTAAGAAGACGAAGGCTGAGGCATCCAATAAAAATAAAAATATCATAACTATTACAACCACTTTAAGGACTGTTGATGTATTATTAGGTAGTCATCTTTGTACTAAGATGATTTATGCTTGGTCTTAAAAGTGTGATCTGAGCATCTCTATTTACTCCAAATGAAGCAGAGAGGTGACATCAGAACAGCTGCATGTGTGGAGATCATCTCTGTTAATGAGTATTTTAATCATTACCATGACATTAATTTACTTATAAATCACTTACTGAGCTCTTTAAATTTACACACGAACTTTTTGGTATAAAATATGAACTCTTTATTCTTTACACTGAGTGGGTAACAGCATGATTTCACAACACTTAACTCTTTACCAACATTTTCAAGCTTTAATAACTTTATCAAAGCATAAATATATCTGGTTATTTTGTCTCCTTTATGGAGATATTCAGGCGAACAGAGGCTCTTGCAGGTTCACCAAACTCCATGTTCTCGTCACTTTTCTCCGCACTGCTCCTGATGGAGGGAGTGTGTCAAACCTCCCCAGGCCACGGATCTGACTTCCGGATTGAGAAGTTTACACCAAACATTCATCGATAAACCGCTGAATAAAAGCACTGACGCTCATATGAACGGATGAGAGGTGTGTTAGAACACTTAATAACAGGATTAAAGAGGTATAACGGTTAAAATGCTGACACTTACCTCGTAAAACGCCTGAACCATCTCCACCAACACCCATTGCTGCCCAGGCGCCATGTTTGTTTTCCTGCTGCAACGTCATCTGGAGTGCTGCGTTCAGGGTCCACAAGAAAAATCGTACATCTCAGCATCCAGAAGAAAAAGCCCACAATACCATATATTAATTTAAATTATTTATTTCAGAGGGGACAGAGTTCATGTACATCACTATACAGCAAATTAAACGAGACAGATTATAGCCATTGGGTAATTTCCATCTGTTGTACCTGATAGATGTTCCCTGGGAAGGAAAAGCTGAAAGATAGATTTATACTCATAGGAAGAGAATAACTGATAAAACTGAAACGTAACAGGACCTTACTGAAACAGAACCCTACCATAACCCATGTTATTGCACATTCTCTGCTCTGTTGCACATTATCTTAGGGATCATCATCCAAGATGGCACCACGGACGGCTGCCACGGTGTGTTGGTGCGCTTTGTTTAACTCTGTATATATTTTAGTCTATTTTATTTTATTCTATATTTCTATATCTGATTATTCTTATTACAATGCTTGCACCTTATTTTTATCATTATCTTTTTACTTATTGTCTGTTTGTACTTTGCACCAAGATCACCAAAGCAAATTCCTTGTATGTGTAAAAACCTACTTGGCAATAGATCTGATTCTGATTCTGATTCTGATATTGCACATTTATTTGGGTGCATTGCACATTCTCTCAGTCTCCTGTACATATTCTCAGGTATGTTGCACATTGTCTTTGGCATACTGTTTACTTTCTTTTTTTCTGTTTTCAAACTTATTTATATTGGGGTTTTGTGTTTTAAAAACAGAAAAAGATATACAAATGTACAATGTACAAAAGTTTCATACATTCTGTTATTCTGGAAATTATTAAAAAAAAAACAACTAATAAAATAGAATTGGGTGTCATGTTACATCAGTTCTTTCAGTCATTCTCTCCATCATGGGTTTGTCTAGGCATACTGCATACTTTCTAAGTCTATTGCACATTCTCTTAGGTCCATCACACATTTTCTTAGGTATACTCCACATTCTCTAAAGTCTGTTGCACATTCTCTTAAGTCTATTGCACATTCTCTTAGGTTCATTGCACTTTTTCTAGGTATATTGCACATTTTCTTAAGTGTATTGCACATTCTTTAAGTCCACTACACATTCTCTTAGTCTATCACACATTCTCTAAAGTCTATGCACATTCTCCTAAGTCTATTGCACATTATCTTAGGTACATTGCCCATTTTTTTAGGAACATTGCACACTCCCTTAGGTATATTGCACATTCTCTAAAGTCTATTGCACATTATCTTAGGTACATTGCCCATTTTTTTAGGAACATTGCACACTCTCTTAGGTATATTGCACATTCTCTAAAGTCTATTGCACATTATCTTAGGTACATTGCCCATTTTTTTAGGAACATTGCACACTCTCTTAGGTATATTGCACATTCTCTAAAGTCTATTGTACATTCTCTAAAGTCTATTGCACATTATCTTAGGTACATTGCCCATTTTTTTAGGAACATTGAACACTCTCTTAGGTATATTGCACATTCTCTAAAGTCTATTGCACATTCTCTAAAGTCTATTGCACATTATCTTAGGTACATTGCCCATTTTTTTAGGAACATTGCACACTCTCTTAGGTATATGGCACATTCTCTAAAGTCTATTGCACATTATCTTAGGTACATTGCACAAAAAAAGCACCAGATCTATGTTGGGTAGAATGTATGATTGGGAAAAAAAACATCAGAGTGCTTTATCACGAAGGTTTGTGGGTATATGTTTGTAGGTAAAGGTAAAGTCTGATGATGATGAGCTTCGACAAAGCATAGACAGTAAAAGAAATGTCATCATTACTTATCTCTCATATTGACTCATAATAAGGAAAAATTTAGTTCTCAAAAATGTTTCACCCAATTGTACATTGAATCCAACATAGTTACGTGGCTTGTTTTACATAGAACTCACACAATTAAAATAACTGTACCCATTAACAGCAGTGTACCTCTCTAGTGGTCCCAGCTTGTTCTCCTTAAAGGTACAGCGCTGCTGGAGCCCTTCAGCCACTTCACTGACTGTTGCAATGTACGTGATGCAACCCAACATCAAAAACACTGAACTATCCCTTTAAATCTTTGGATAGTGTTCATCATGGAGCTTTAAGGTTCATAACAAATGTTAAGGCGCTTACTCATCACTGATCTCTGTATGAACGAGCTCGATGGGCCTCTCTGACCATCTGTAGACCAAATCACTGGCACATCCTGATTTATAAGGCTATGATTGGCCTGCTTCCATCATACTTGATTGACTGTATTCAAGTGAAAGTTCTGGAAGCTTAAGTCTTTGTTCTGTGACTGAGTCACTAAACTTACTTTTGCCGTCTGTCCCGAGAGTTCATCTGTTAACGGGTGAAAGAAGTTTCAGACCTGCTGCTCCTGCAGACTGGAATCAGCTGCAGGAAAAGTTGGGTCTTAGGGAGATACTCTCTTCAAATCTTATTAAGCACAGGTTAAAGATGAAGCAAGCTGTAGATACTTCAACTGATGATTCTCTGCTCTGTGACTCTGAGTTAATTGGCTGATATGTCTGTATTTGTAATTGTTTTATTTCTGTAACTTTGTAAATGTGCTGCTGCCTGTCTTGACCAGGGCACTCTTGCAAATTTGATTTTTAATCTCAATAAGGCTTTTCTGGTTAAATAAAACTTATTTTTATTTTAAAGTTGTACAAATTCCCAAGGCACACCAGGACCTGCTGTGAAGCACACCATCTTGCCATGCTTCACTATTTGAAGACCACTGGTTTGTCTGCAATGTTCTAATGGCAGTTTCTTTTCTAATGTGTTTTTATTCTAAAATGTAGTTTTTCTTATTTTAGTATTTTTAATAGTGTCAGGAAGAGGGATTGAGGGCAGATGTATAGTTAGCATTCAGCTGGGAGAAACATTTAGTCAGATTGTAACATCATCATTTTCACTCTTTTTTTCTGTGGTCAAAGTGATATCTACGGTGGCTGACAAGGACAAATGGCCTACAACAGCTCGATACAGGAAAACATCTGCAAGAGCAGAAACACAGCAAAAACAAGAACAACAACAGAAGAGCTCCAGGCCAGGAGAGGGGCCTGGAGCAATACGAGTGCATGGGAGAGACAGAAAAGAGACTGTGGACAAGCAAGATGCTCCTAAATCTAGTGTAAGTGTTCATGTATTTGGGCCTTTACGGTAAATGCTCCATACAGAGAGAGAGGGGGATGACAGGCAGCCTGAGAGACTTTATCATGTTCCTGTTTTCCTTTTACCATCAAAAGTGTGAAATAAAGGAGTCTTACCTTAACGCTGGCTCTAAGATGCCTCTTTTTCCAACATAAATGAACAGATAATAATATTGCACCAAATAAAGGTCGATGATGGATGGCACGGTTTATTTTGAGCGCTTTGGACAGATATCAAAATGAAATAAGATCATTTTCTTCCATTTATACCTGATGAAACTAGTATCACTGTATAGAGGACCTCCTGGACAGTGTGTGTAAGCAGTATGCAGTAATTTTATGTTCTTTTTGAGTATGTAATATTTTTGAGCACTTTGAAAACAGATCACTCAAAAAGTTAACACAATGTCATTTGCATTCTGTTCATTTATGTTGGGAAAAAAAGACATCTTAGATCCAACTTTAAGCCAAGACTCCTATATTTCACACTTCTGATGGTAAAAGGAATTCAGGAACATGATCAAGTTGCGCTGGCTGTCTGTTGTCCCCCTGTTGTCTGCACAGAGCATTAACCATAAAGGTTCAAATACATGCGCATTCAAATTTAGGAGCAGCTGATTTGACCACAGTCTCTTCTGTCACTCCCTCCCTGCTCCAGACCCCTCTCCAGGCCTAGAGCTCTTCTGTTGTACTTGAATTTGCTGTGTTTCTGCTCTTGCAGGTGTTTCTTAGGTTTGATTGTTATGGTCTTTGTTTTGTTTCTAACTTTGCAGCATGTTTTTGCTCTTGCAAGTGTTTTCCTCTTATTGAATTGCACTGAGCTGTTATAAGCATTTGCCCTTTTCAGCCACCGTAGATATCTGATCGCAGACTGAGGCGGGGCCTGATGTGATAAATTCTCATGCAGCCCAGAAACCCCGGGGACACTCCAGCAGATAAATAAGGAAATGATCCTCTTAATGGTCAGAAAAGAAGTTTCATAAAACTTTTTTTAATCAGCAGTTGAAGCAAGATAAAATAAAATGAAATGCACACTGTGGTTAAATAAAGTGAATCAAAAGCAGTTTATTCGAGTCCATGAAAAGCTGTGAAGGAAACATCTGCTCCATCCAACAGAAGAAACTGCAGAAAATAATTCAACAAATATTAACTGAGGCTCTGCTGTTTCACAGATTGTCTGTGATTTTAAACGGATCATGAGCTTTAAATAAAACATTAGCTTCATCTTTAATCATCCAGCATCAGACATTAACACTTTTGTATCCCCTCTATCACAAAACTTAAAGTGTTAGTGAACCTTGAACATGTGATTTCGATTTAAAGGCATTATATCTGCCGGCATTATAACATGAAAATCAGACCCTTTACATTCCCCCTGTTTTTGGAGTAAAGTGTCTTGAGATGCTATTTGGTAATCTGGCGCCATACTAATAAAGATTGATGGAGTGATTGATTGATTGATTGATTGATTGAGTAGCCTGTGGAGAGTGGGCAGATTAAAATAAGCAGGACCTGGGAGGCTTTTTAGCCATGAATGATTCAAAGTATGTGATCTCTCCGGCCCAGTATGTCCAGCTGCCCTCCAAAAGTGCAAACATTCACTTAAAAACTAACCAAAACACTTCAACAGGACATCACACTGCAATAATATCAAACTTCAGTATAATAAGCAATATTAATTCATCATGGTGACACAGAAGAGAGACTCAACATCAGGAACATTTTCTTTTGAGTCCTTTGTGGACCAGATCTGCAAGAGCCTGACAGGGATATTAGATTTATGCTAATATTTCTGTTACAGATATCAATACCCATATGTTTATCTAGAGCACAAAGCCTCCACTTAACTGAAGCTGGCCTGTTCCCTTCATGGTGACAATCTGTGGCTCGAAAAACATTTCATTATTTAATAAATGAAAGTGTTGATGTATAAAAGTGGACATTCAGCGATGATGGGGTAAAATATTATGGTACATTTGTACATTCGGACAACAACAGCCTATTCATGGAATATATATGGACAATTTGTACGGCTTCTTTATCAGCTGTAAATATTGTCAGCAATAATCACCCTATTAGAAATGTCTGTCCCAATACCAGTATTGTACAACCCTAGTACTGAACCCCAAGCTGCTCAAGGAAGCACCTAACTGAGAGCATCACTGTGACGTGTTGCCATTAACGCACGTGTATGAATATATCAAACTGCGTGACAGGCTCCGACAAACAACAACCAAAGTGAATATGGTTAAAAATGACATTTCCCCCTTTAGAGGCAATAATGCAAACCTTCAAATGTGTTGGCCGAAATGTTTCAATACCAACATTTTCAGTTTAGGCAGCCTGCAGGACTTTACCACGAAACTGGTGATCAAATACAAAAAATGTCCCAATATTGAGAATCTAAAAGTCATATTTTCTTTGGTTAATACACAAAATCCCTGGCCAAACACTGATGTTGGTTGGAGTTCGTCTTCGATTCTTAATGGATTTATTCCTCTTTTTTTGGATTTAAAATTTTATTTCTTCTTTCAAAGTTTTGGTTGTTTCTGATCCTGTTAATCATTGAAGTGTTAATATAGTTCAGAAGCAGCAAGAATTTTGACATCCTTATGGTGTGAGAATATTTTTCAAATCCAAACAGAGCAACTTTTATTTTAAAACATATGAAAAAACACAGTCATAGGATATTCCATGCACCTATTAACAATCTGTCTTCTGATATCCTTTTCATGAACAGCAGGAAACACTCAGTGCTGCTAAAGTGTGGTCCATGGCCCTCTGCTGGGCCCTGGAGATGCTGCATGTGGGCCACAGGTAGGGTTGCCACCCGTCCTGTATTTGAAAAATCAATGTTGCATCCTGGTTTGAGCCATTACTGGAAACGATTAGTTCTGTATCTTAGGCCAGGTACCCTGCTCAGCCCCTGACTGATTAATACTCATCAGATTCCTCGGCTGACTTGGCTAATCTTTAGTAATCAAAGCTGATGAGAAGAAGAGTGAGTGGCGGTCCACAAGGAGACTAATTTATGTGCATCTCCACAACTTTTTAATCGTATCGGTGTTTCTTCCACACAGAAAAAGCGTTTCAGATGCCCGAAAACGCACATTTTTAAAGACAGGTCCCAGAGTGGATGAATCTGAAAACATCGGCCTTGTGTTTCTGTGTGGATAAAGAACACGGATAGCTTCAGAAACAGTGACATCATAGCCCCATCCGATGCTTAAACTGCAAGTGCCAACACTCACAACAACAGGAAGAATGGTAAATATGGTGTAGCGTTTGTGCTGCAGAAGATTCTGAGCTTGTTTTGGCTTTTACAGCAAAACCTTCTGCTCCTCTACGACCACTGTGAACATTAAGAGGACACAGAGAGGAACAGACGTCAGAGTTTGATATCATATCTCACGATATGAGCCCACTCTATGTCTTCTCTGATTTTAGTGTATATCTGTGGCAGCGTTACAGCGCCATGTACAGGCCTAGCATAATACTACAAAGTTTTCAGTGCTTTTACAGAAAGCGTTTTCAGTACGAAATAGTTTTTGTCTTCGTGTGGACAGGGCCTTAGGCTGGTTTTCTCTCTTTGGGATGCGGGGCAGGAGTTTATCAGCTCTTTGAACACCTCCCTCCCTACCAGTGAACACACACTCAGAGAGGAATGAACATGGGCAAAAGAATTTAACTTCAGATTCGACAACGTGGGCAAAAAAATAGTCTAAAGTCGGGTGTAAGGCGTTTTGATGAGTGTTTTCTTTGGCACATGGTGGCCTGGCATAAAGACAGATGTTGAACCACATGACTCCAGTCAGAGGAGAAACACACCAAACTACAGCACTCAGCCAAACACTGGTGTCACAGCTCATAATGCTCCAGGCATCTCCTGAGAGACTGAGACTGTGATAACAGCTTTAAAAGTCCCTTTTGGTGGGGTTTCAGTCATGGGACATCATTGATCTAAATATCCTCATGAATCAAGAGCCCATCAGTCTCCATCAGAGGAGAAGCAGGACAGCAATGAGGCAGGGCCCCTGGATGTCTGAGCCTCAAAGAGAGGGAAACAAATATGGTTTTAAACGAGATAATTCTTTAATTCTTCTTTAACACTACAAACATAAATGGTACTCTGTTCTTTGGCCGGTGGTGGGCGTAGCCTCCAAGGTCTCATGCATCCTTTTTTATGTAGGAAAGGTGGAAACTGTCACCACAAGGGGCCATTTACTGTGAATACAAACCACGATTTCTCAAATCATAATCATGGTTTCATGTTCAAAAACAGTGTATTGTTTATATTAAAATCTCAGACCTAATGAAGCACAGCCTGTAGACTGAATTCAGATACTGCTTTTCTCATTTAATTTGTCTCTGTGCATAATAGTAATCAATTCTTATTTGTATAGCACAAAATTATTAGAAATGTGATTTCAGGACACTTTACAAAAGAGCAGGTCAATGCCATACTCTTCTTATTGATCATATTTTTTATTATTTATCTATTTTTGCATCTTCATCTCTAGAATGTGCAGGGACTGCATTTAGACAGGATGCTCATTGGAAATACCAGAGTCTAAAATAGATACATGTAGGTGCAAGTTTTGGGCCTTAGATTCTGACCATGTGAGGGCCCAAGAACATTTTCAGCTTTTAATTTGCAACGCAGCACACGAGAGTTTAATAAGGACGATGGACAAGCAGCTGTGGCACGAGTATCTGACCAACATTTGACTTCAGGGGTGATCTCTGGACAGTTTTTCTGACTGAAACGGTTCGCTGCAAAACTTTAAACACTGACATTGAACAGTTAAGTATTTTTGTTGCTTTAGTGAGCTGTAGTAGGTACTGAGCTTCAAAACAAGGAAGTTGTTAAAGCCAAAGTGGACTGTGTCTTTACTCAGACGGCCCCTTCATGATGCTGGGCTGCAGAGAGAGTTCCCTTTGTCACCTCCTTGGGTGGCCTTGGCTCTGGGTAATAATAAAGTGCTAAATTTCCTATGATTTGGCAATGACAGGATGGCAAAATTTACTTAAATATGAAAGTTTAAGAACAAAAATCAACATCAGGCTTAAAATTATCATAACTAAACAGGAGTCAGTGGGAAGGAACCTCTGAGTGTCACGTCAGGGCACTTCTTTACATTCACTGTGAGATTTAGATTGTATGAAATGGATCAGATATCACACTCTTACGTACCTACACACATTTACAAAGTGTGTACTGCAGACAGAGCCGCTCAGCAGCTGTCCACACTTAAATACCACCTGCAAACTGAGCACAAAATTTACCAAGAAATGCAGCCCTCAATGTGTTTATGATCCAGCTACAGTATTCTGCTAATGATCCATTTTATTGTAATTTCTAAAGTGATTGTGTACTGATTGAAATGACCCATTACGTGATTTGGGTACCATCGCTCTGTCTTTGGGTCATTTTTAAAAAGAGTTACGAGCTTTGGACGACCAAAGGTAGACTTGTTATTTTGCATATTTAAAGATTAAACACAGAAAAACTCAGTAACAACTCGTTTCCACTTGTGTATGTGCACATAGGAGAGTCAAACAAAAGTCTTTTAATTTCTATTACTTTCCATGTTGTGCCTGCAGAACTCCTACAGTTAAAAAGTTTAACTTTTGTGCTAGATATTTAAGTAGGGCTGAACAATTAATCAACATTTCTTAAAATCTCAACATGGCAGTTTTCAAATAGTAAGAGCTGTGATATTTCTTTAAACCATCCATCCATTATCTATACCACTTATCCCTTTCTGGGTCTCAAGGGGCTGGAGCCTATCCCAGCTGACTTTGGGTAAGAGGCAGGGACACACCCTGAACTGGTCGCCAGCCAATCGCAGGGCCTCATAGAGAGACAGATTCATAGTCACACTAAGGGGCAATTTGGAGTCACCAGTTAACCTCATGAGCAACTTTTTGGTCTGTGGGAGGAAGCCAGAGTGCCTGGAGAGAACCCACGCACTCACAGGGAAAAAAACGCAATCGATGCCACTTCCTCGTAAGCAAAAATTGCAATCTTACATTCTTTTTTAATCATTCAGCCCTATTTTTCAGAGTGCTCAACTAGCTAACAGGTCACTTCATAGTTTGTAGTCAGGTGATTGTTGAGTGAGTTTGTGTGATTCAAACTATCAAACTATTTTAAACATGTTTAAAACTGTATTACTTTATTCTGATAATTAATGTCATGCTGTTATATTTTCCATCAGAGTGTATTCATAGATTTATTAAGGAATACTGGCAGACAAATCAGTCTAATTTGAAGCACAGGCAGATAATCTTGGCAGTCTGATCAGTACTTATTCATTTGAGTGAGAAACTAGGTGTTGACAGTTAAAAGTAGGGATACAGGATATTGGATTTTTGCCAATATCTGTTATGCCAAGTTTTCTGAACTCATTATCAGCGGTATATATTGTCAAGAGCACAAAGTCTTTACTTTGTGAAAATGGCCTTGCATAATGTGACGGTCTATTTGTGTGAGGAGCAAATTAAAATCAAGAAAAAAAAACATTTAACTCTTGAAAAAATGAAACTTTTGATTTTTAAACGCACCCATGAGGTGAAGCAGTATGGTACATTTGTTTATTTTGCCGATATTACTGCTGATATGTGGCCAATATGTAAGGCTGATATATTGGCTGTAGATATTCACAAAGATTTCAATATTGGCCGATATCCATGTTTAATTTTTTGGACCAATATCTGCTGATATCGATATTGGCAGATATTGGAATGCCGATATAATTGTGCATCCCCAGTTAAAACAGATTAGCTAACATACAATGTTTGGATTTTATGCTGTGAGGACGTGACCTGTCAGCCATTCTTATGTCTTTTTAACGAAATATTTCACACAACAGCTTTAGTTATTTTCTACCATAAAAAGAAAGTTCTTGTTTTTATCTGTTAGTTCTCTAAATGCTCATTTCAACAATGACGGCAAACTTAGCATCACGTCAGAGGGTTATGGTAGCCGTTCTGCCAGGCCTGTACTCCCCCATAATCAAATGCATTTTGTTGCTTTGGCCACTTGGTGGCATCATCCAAACATTAACAGATCTGTGGACATCAGCCACATACACAAGAGGAAATGAGGTGTTCAAACAAACCCTTAAGGAGTGAGAGACGGTCTCAGAGGATTGTATTTGCATCATTGGCACTGAAAATAATACATAAATGAACTTGGAAAACAGAAAAAACAGTTTTATGTTTAAAGTACCAAACAATAACCACTGATGACTGAGTCAGTGGTGTCCCAGCTGGTTTCGAAATGGCTAAGGTAGTTGACTTGTATTGTTTTATGCAGATTTTTCATTGCTCAGCACAGTACCGTTTTGGCAATATTCTGTCCTGACCCCTTAGATGTGGGGGGCCTTTTGCAGTTTGGTTAGTTTGGTTTTTGTTAGTTTGGTCCCTTCCTGTTTCAGCCAGAAAGTCTTCACTCCTCTCTGGACTGACTTTTCAGTCTTTAAGACCTCTGCTCAGTCCTTTCTGCTTTAAGCATCTGCAGAGTTGAGGTAAGCTTGCATTAAGAGTCCAGCAGAGGTGGAGTGTCAGGATGCAGTTCTGTTATACCCCACCTCGATGTGTTTCTCCAGCCACAGCTCGGCTAACTGCATCGTTGACGCAAACGTGCTCGCTTTGGACCCGAGGCACATCTTGTATTGCTTCTGCTCCAGGCTTGAGTTGCAGTGGACTGGGTGATAAACGTGGACGATGCCTGGCTCCTGACTGCGTAGCACATTCAAACCAGAGTTTATCACTTTGGTGAACAGGTCCACGTCCTCCAGCCCCCAACCGAGGATCGACGTGTCAAAACCTCCGGCTTTAAGCAGGTCACTCTTAAATACACAAGTGATCCCAAAGCCGTAGTCCCTCCAGAAACCGCTCTTCTTAGTGAGAACAAACTTGCTCTCTCGTGGGGTTTTCTCAGGATAGACTATTTTGGGATTGTACTGGCTGAAGACCACAGGGAAGTAGACCTGTCTCCCCTGGACAGTGTTGTCTCTGCAGCGCTGCAAAGCCTCACCATTAAAAATAAGATCAACATCGCAGAAGAAGAGCAGTGTGTTGTTGTCCAGCTGTGCGGAGCCCAGCTCCAGAGCTAATCCTCGAGAGAAGTTCCCCGTCATGGGGATGACAGACATGTCTGCTTTAGGGTACTTCCTGTGGTAATCTTTAATCAGCTGAACGTGTCTCCCTCCACCCTGATTGATCTCACCGTCCACCAGAATGACTGACAGCTTCACGTTTTGTTTAGGTATCAAACACACCTTCTCAAAGTTCTCCATGAAGCGGACGAAGGTGTCATAGCGACCGGAGAGTGGGACGAGGATGTTGACCTTCTTCTGACTCTGCTCCCACATCTCCACGGTCGATTCGTAGACCTGGAAAGGGGACAGGAACTTCAGAGAATTGGACAGGAAAGACAGCGACTGGGATTCAGAGTTGATGGCGGCCACGAGGTCAGCCACATCCAACTCCTCGATCTCATTGAAAAAAGGTCGGCTGAAGGACTGCTGGAGGTAAGCATGTCTCCTCACGGGCACCGTTATCTTCCGTCCTTTATGTTTCTTGTACAGCAACAGTAAGTCTAAAATATACTCTGCTCCGTGCATCGGGTCCACCCTGTAGTATCCGTACTGGATTTCTTTAAAGTCGATAACACGACCACGAGTTTTTGAATTCTCATTAATCATCTCCATGACCTGCAGGATGATGTCCTCTAAAGCCGCCCTAAACACATTCCCGAGGTTGTGTCGGGCCATCTTGTTCTCCACAGCAGAATAAATATGCCGCCCGGTCAGGAAGTCCCACTCGATGACGTCATTCCTCTCGTTGGGTCGATAGAGCATGTATGACGGCGGCGATCCCAGCTGCTGGTCCTCCCACAGGACTTCAGTATCGCTGAGGTGGCTCATGACCAAACCCTCGCGGTGGAGCAGGATGGTGCGGTAACGGAGCCTGGAGACCTCTCTGCTCAGCATGAAGTTATGGAGTCTGTACTGGTAGGCAGGGGTTTTTGTTTGGGTGGAGTGTGATGGCGTTGTGGATCTTACTGCTGTGAAGGTCCTCAATGAAACCCTTCTTGTTGCGTTCGTAGTTCTCATAGAAGAGCTGCTGCATCTGTGGACGGAGAAACAACATGGGAAGACAAGAAGAACCAGAATCAGAAATACTCTATTAATCTCCAAGGGGAAATTCGGTTGTTTCAGTTGCTCTTACACAGAGTTGAGCAGTAGGAATAACAAATAAAGACATTATAATACATAAGAGCATAAAAAAGTAAAAAAATAAGAAAGCAGGTTGCAACATGTAGAAATTTTAAGCTATATCAACTTCCTTATGAAGGAAAAGTAAAGAAAATAAGTAAAGTGACACTATAAACAAGGCAGAGGAATTTACAGTATTAACACTGACAATATTTACAATATGAAAATAAATATGACAGCACTGAGTGACAGCAGACTACATTTGACTTGGTATTGCACTGGATATTACGTTTGCTTATTAACAAATATTAACAAATATCAGAGGTGAAAAAAGTGAAAAAACATTAAATCTCCAGGACCTGATGGAGAAGAAGAGAAAAGGAAGAATACATGATCTTCTTTCACACATGTGCAAAACTCCTTAAACACAGCAACATATTTTTTTATACCGCTGTTTCCTTATTTTAAACGTCTAATTATAAGTATATGATGATCTGTTCTATGCACTGAGATGTGTCTCATGGATGTCTGAGCTTTTACTTTATCCACTTAAACAGTGCTGTGTTGAAGAAAGAATTTAATACCAAACTTACACAAACTTATCAGTGTGCTGAATGCTGAATAACAGACTATCTATGCATATTGCTCACTCTGGATCAAGGGGAGCTGTGAAGCGTCAGTGTAAACAGGAGCAAAATTGAGTAAGAAAAAGGAAAGATTGTGAGCGGGTGTGACACTGCAGTCTTTTCCAGCGTCTCCTGAAGCAGCCCATTATGTGGTAACAGCATTAATCATCTTTAAGCAGTAAGATCAAATTCTCTTTTATTGCCATCTATCAATCACTTCAGTCCAGAACACCTTGTGTTACCTGCATTTCCGTGCACACATACTCGTGCTGTCAAAATCGTTTCATCAATCACATTCTTTACAGGCTAATCAGATAATGTAGTAGGCCGGCACTACCCCCAAGGCTTAAAGTACAAAATGTGAGCAACTTTGTAGAACAAACTCTCACCAAAACATGCCTGAAGTGGAGCAAAAACATCCTTTCTATCAGAAATGCTTTCAGTGTGGTTTGTTTTTCATTTAAAGGAATACACCAACATTTTTTTTCTTTTCATGTCTTGCCTCACTCCTGAGTTTATGACAAGCAGATAGACACCATTCCTTCGACTGTGAGCGCAGTAATAACAAAGAGACGGGCAACGCTCCCCCACTGCTAATAAGCTTAGCTCAAACACTGGGAGTCAATGGGTAGTGTTAGCCTTTCTCTGCCTACAGTCATCAGATCAACTCTTCAGCCACTCTAATCGGTCCTGCATGCTTGTTGTGACTCTTTTTTTTTTTTAACCACATTATTGTTACGTTATCTATTTTTAGATACGCACGCGGTGGATTGCACATGCACCCTGTGGTTCAAAAATGACATTAAGTGCTAATCTGAGTCTAATTTGCAGGCAATTTGCATTTAAGAATGACTTGCAAACTAACAGCTCACTCACAACTGCAAATTGGTTCTCATTGTTCTCTTAAAAGAGCCGATAAATAGATTTGACTTGTTTGCGGACGTCACATCTCTAGTTCAAACCACCGCAGTAGAAGGTCAACAAAACAAAGCCTCTGTTTACGTGTCGAAGAAGATAACATGATGACAGTGGAAGATAACATAATATAATGTGGTAAAAAACGAGTCACAACAAGCACACTGGACTATTCAGAGTGGCTGAAGAGTTTATCTGATGACTGTAGGCAGAGGCAGGCTAGCTATGCTCGTTGACTCCCAGTGTTTGAGCTAAGCTAACTAGCAGTAGGCGAGCTCTGCCTGTCTCTTCCTTGTTACTGCACACACAGTCGAAAGAATGGAGTCGATCTGCTTGTCATGGACTCGGGAATAAGGCAAGACACGAAAACAGAGAAAATGTTGGCCTGTCCCCTTGAAGACGCTTTTGTGGGTGTGGACATGCTCCATGGATTGGAGCAAAGCTGCAGCACAGACAGACTGCTGTTCTGACAAACTATGTGGAAGTTTGTATGTTGGTGGGCTGAGCATGAGGACCCCCGTTTTTCATCATAAACTTTAAAATGAGTTTGATTAAAAGTCTAAAAGATCATAACATAACTTGTATCTGTAAGAGCATGCCGATGAAGTCAATCTTAAGCCCTTTGTACTTACTAAGCTGATAAAAATCCTTTAACAGACATTTAAATGATGTTTCATTTCAGGCACTAGCAGAAACAGAAATCCCTGGTAACAACGAGACAGCTCTCATTCCACAAACAGTCCTCCTGCAGTTTGTTTAAATCATGTTTTCTACTTCACGCCTTAAAGAAGCCCCTAAATCAGGGGTCTATGATCTTCCAGGCAGCTCTAAGAACACACATTTACCTCATAAGACCAGACACACTGTGTCCCTCCGAAGCGCCTCACACAGCGTCCCACCTCCACATCCTCATGGGTGGTGTACATCTCCCTCAGACAGGTTCCTATGTGAGGGACCATCCTGCGGAGAACCTCCCTGCTGAAGATCATCCCGGGCCCCCCCATGCAGAAGTTCTCCCCGGGCTCCAGAGCCAGTCTGCCCAGCTCCTCTGCCATGCCCAGGCCGGTCTGACCGATGTAGAGCGGTTTACTGCTGTTCAGAGAGCGCAGGAACAGCTCCAGCTTCTCCCCTGAAAGAGGAGATATCGTCAACACATCTCTATCCAGGGTCTAAAACATCTGGGACATGTTCATTTACAACACTTGTTACATACAAATGATTAGAATTTTCAATAGTGAACTTCAATACTTTTCAATATGTGTTCTAAATTATTCATTTAATGATCTTTGGCATCGAAAAGCACCAAAACTTAAAAGAGAGTAAAGCTACTTCAATGTGATAAGATAGGTAGAGAAGACACTTCAATCCAGTTGAGACTTTTCAAGAAATCTTTGGGATTTAAACAAATAATAATAACATTTTATGTCACTTCTGTTGAAATTTCATATAGTACTAGGAATAGGAGTATCAATACTGAGTATCGAGGTATCCATACTTTTTCAAGTATACTTTTGGTATCGATTCAAATATTGACAAAATTTTAATCTGTGAAATTTTATGGACTGTTTTCAGTCTTCATTTTAGCCAAGGAAGCACAACTTTCCATGTCATGTGACTGTGGGGACCAGTCAGACATATCAAACAGCACTCAGCTGGTGGAATATCTTCTAGATGTACTTCCTTCAGATAACCTCACCCAGATTTATTGTCTTGAGTCTGGACTACATGTTTCCTTTATGTGCTTTTAGTCAATGAAAACGCTAAATTCATAAACATTATGTACGAGATTATTGGTATCAGTATTGGAATCTAAAATATGACAACAAAAAGTATCATATCTATTAGAAAAAGTTTGGTATTTCCCATCACTAAATTGTACCTCATGAAATTACTATATATCCCTCCAGTGTTCAGTGGCTTGGAGAATTAATGTCCTTAAAATTGGAAAGAATCAGATACTCTGTCAGAGGTAATAAGAATATTTACCACATGAAATGGGATTCTTTCATAGCCTGTGTACGTTCTTGAAACCCCTGTAAATCCCATAAGTCATACTTTATGTCTTAAACAACCGTTTTTAAAAGTCTAAAAGCTTTTTTCCTCTTCTTGCAAATAATGTCTTAAATTATTCATAAACATAAGAATTACTAATTTAGGATATTTGATGACCATTAATATCTAAAATGTCCCTGGGAGGAGTCCAGAACAAGCCTGCTGAGTCTAGATTTTTTAAAAACATACTGGCAACATTTTGGTTATTGCTGATGATGTATTTTAAACATTAATAATGCTTTGCATCCTCACTTGTCCCACAATTTGATTTAATTTATCATCACGATGATAAGTATCCTTGATTTTCCATATTACTGCCTCAGGCTACTTTTAGATTTAAAAAAACAAGCAGTCATATAAATATAAACTCTGTTTATTAAGTTGAATTGGCTTTTGAGATCAACTGCAGTAAAAATATCTTTTCATTGTAAACCAAAATAAACTGATGCTGCAGTCTAGCAACAGCCTCTGCAGGATTAAATGATTTTTCACTGTCTCTGCGTCTTCATCTACATCCACATCAATTATAAAGTTATTTTTGACACCCCTACCTAGCATCATATTAGTCTGTCTGGGATCTAGTAAAAAATGACAAATCAGTGTAAATGCTTTTGAACTATCAACAAAGTTACACCAGAATTCCTTTGGGTTTTTTAAATGTCATAAATTCAGCAACACACATTGACAATGACATTTTTAGTTTAGGTAAAACTAAAACAGAGGAGACAGTTTCTAATAGCAGCAAAAGACAGGGCCCTCGTCAGGTGTTGTAAAGTTTTTACAGGTACATTTGCAGTTTTAAATGAAATTTAAAGCACCAAATGTATGGATAAAGTAGAGCTGGGCAGTATATCATTTAAATGTATTAGTTTGAATTACTTTCTGCAGAAGAGATTTAAAAAGAGAGATTTTTCTTGACTCACTTAAATTGTAAGTATTTGCAATATTTGAAAATATAGATACTGAAAATTAACTGTTTCTATGATGGTAGGCCTTGTCAGGTTTTGCCAAAGCACATGTTTAGGCTAATACCTGTTTTATAACTGAGATTAATTACTGATCAGAGAGCTCCAGGTTAATATACTGCGAAAATAGCTCAGCTTTATGTAGACAAACCTTCCTACATTTGAACTACATAATCAACATTTTATGACACACACTTTAATTTTAAGAGGGAAATTCTGTTTAGTTTAGGAATATATTTTAATAACATAAAGGCAAAACTTGATTCATGTATTTTTTTGGGTCACAGTTTCTTAATTTTTGAGAGAGAAAAAATCTATTAAAATCCTAACTCAAGTGTTGTGGAAAATAATAGATTTTATTTTTAGGCCATACAGAACAGCCCTAGGAAAGTGTGAGATAAAAAATAATTTATACATTGTTTAAAGTTAAAACTTATACGTGTACATTGTCAAGGTATTCACAGATTTACCTCAAAGTATATGAACATGCCCTGCAGCACATTTTGAGAACCACTGCTGTAAACGTTCAAGCAAAAAAGGCGAACTAACAACAAGGACTATACAAAATATAAAACCAAGCAAACATTTGATCAAGTATTCAAACATGCCTGCCTGCTAAAATGTAAGACCTCTAAGAAGTAGAATCAGACTTTTTCAGCTATTTCAAGACTTTTTATAAATAAAATGTAATTTGAGATCATTGAAGTCTCTTAAAAATCCATGGAAGCACTGATCCTGAAATAACAAACGCCTGCTTTTGCGTTTTCTCAGTGTGATTTACAACATGCCTGATGAATGTGGGTGTTTCAGTGGCTGTTTCTCTCCCTCTGACTCACACACACACCCACACACACTGACACACTCACAGCGCCCTCTGATTCCCGGAATAATCACCTCGTATGTAAACATCGTCGTCCGCCCTCATGAACCACTCGTATTTATCCAGGTAGTGGTCGTGGATGTACTTCAGCATCATGAATGACTTCTTCTGTGGTGGATACGAGTCGTCCACACCTGCCAGGGAAACCACAGGGAGGGGGCCCGGAGCATGGACCGTGCCGGACCCTTCGCTGGAGAAGAACTCCACCTTCCCAGGTATGGAGCTCGCCCAGGTGTTGAACGCAGCCACGGCACGAGTCCTCAGGTACTTCTTTGCGGTCATGACACCGACGTAGAGGAAGCGCGTGGGTCTGTTCACGGGCCTCCAGGTGTCCCCGGTGTTGTTCCCCCCCAGGCCGAATCCTCGTACCGCCTCTGGACCGACCTGTGGAGCATCTCGCTCCCTTACAGCCAGGTCAGCACCTTTACCTGCCGAGGTGTCGCTGAAGTACAAACAGTCTGAGGATCTCTTCCGTTTACTGTCCAGGACCTGGGGGACAATGAGCCAGGAGGACGCTGTGAATCCTAGGAAGACGCCAAAAATCACAGTTGTCCATGATCTCCTCGACCTCAGAGCCATGACTGATTGAGGTAGGGGAGACTGGGGATGGTTGTAACAAGTGTTAAAACACCAATCTGAGACATGCCAGGGAGATGACACTCATACTGCACATGCTCAGTTGCATCTACTCTGATTTTTTTTAAAGTAAAAAAAAAATTATACTAAAGAGTATTATTAATAGTAATATCGCATATTGTTGTAAAGTGACCTCAAATATTTCTTAAAATATATTAATCAAACTTTTGTTTTGATCACTGT
>JBAMNC010001665.1:75000-94174 GCA_037902135.1 Cetoscarus ocellatus | reverse complement strand
TTTCATGAACCTCAAGAGAGACCATAAAATAGGGTCAAAATCAGTAATTCAAACCAATAAATAAAATTCAATCAAGAATTATGGGACAAAAAAGTATTTTATATATAAATAAAAAATACAAAAAAAATGCTGTCAGACTGAAGAAAAACTATTTTTCCATTGAATGTTGAAATATGGTGACTGAGATTAGGCATCTGCTCCATTTGTAAATGAATTTAAGTTAGGTCTTTAGGTTAACACTACTGAATAGGGCTTGGGAAATATATAAAACTATCAATATATAATCAAATAAGATATTTTGGAACAAAATATATGTTAACTTTATATTATTTATGTTTTTTTAACAATGCAAAAGTTTTCATTCAATCTGAATTTTTTTATTTTCATGCATTTCTTACTTATTTTTAATTGAATTTCACGAGTGACTTGGTGAGTTTTATGTCATTTTTAAAGCACATGTCTACTTTACACAGCAGGCTGTTGACTTAAGAGTTAGTGACATTGATCTCAGATTTGGCTAACTAGAAAGTGACCTTGTTGGTGATTTTTATTTACAGAAAAAATGATATTTCATGCATTGAAATTTAGCTTAAAAATATCAAGAGATTGTTTTCCCCAGCCCTACAACTTAATAATACAAAAGTAACAAACTAACACGTCAAATAATAATTAATAACAACACAAACAAAAATAAATGTCCTTTTAAATAAATATGGCTATGCATAACTTAAAAATAGTGCATATTTTGACTGATATGGCTTTAATGACGATTAGAAATAGTAACAAAATAAAATGTTGTGTATTTTTACAACCTAACTGCTACTCATATAATAAATTAAATCAAGTAAACTTCCCCTTTTTGGAGAAAAAGTAAGTTAGGAGTTCCAATATTGTACTCAGCAAATTGATGCGAGTTTAATAAATAAAAATGGTTTCGCTTGGTCCTAACACTTCCTGGTTAATTAATGAAAGAGTAAAGTATCGTTACAGCCGTCTCCAGCCTCTTCTCTCCGGTTTAATCGGTGAAAGCAGCCGTGAAGTCCTGAGGTGCTGACGTGGAAACGTCCCCGCAGAGCGTTACACCTCAGACGAGGAAACAGGCGGAAATTAAAGCGCTAAAAATACACCAGAACAGCCAGTCCCGTCCTCACGGCTCCTCTGTCCCGACCCTTAATGGACCTAAACACGAGCGTAAGTTCATTTATATCCGAGTTTCAGCCCGGAGAGACGGAGCCGTGCCTCCTTCAGACGTCCTGGATCCAGACTCCGACCGTCCCAGCTGCTCTCCGTAATCCTCCATCGTCCTCTTGTTGTCGCAAATTAGCATTTTTAACATGAAGCTACTTTAATGATGATGGACGAACAACAGGCCGCTATTTCAGCTCCATCCACACCACTGTGGACTAACACTTACGCTCAAATTAACAAATAAAAGATTCTTATTTATCCAGCTGCACGACGGACCAGGTAACTGCTCATTTAATGATAGTGTTCCGTTATTGTCAGAACATGAAGACTTCCCGGCAGGGTTTTCAGAATAAAAGCCCAATGTATCACCATGACACCAGAACTGGAAGACTAATACTTCTCACGAGAGCCAATTGATCAGAAAGATATTTTACAAGCATATTATAGATTATATCCTGGAAAAATAAAGGCTTTTAAACAACAACCCTAACATCAGCATGTTATCTGTTTTATTTTGAAGGCTGATTACAATCCGCAATCTTTTTGTTTTAATGGTTTTCTAATTACAAGCAGACTTCCGGTTAGGTTTTATAACAAACAAAATTTGATTTGCTGATTCAATCCACTTTATTTATACAGCACATTTTCAAAAACAATCAAGTTTACCAAAGTGCTGCAAAATGAATACCAAGTAGAAATAAAATAAAATAAAAAAACAATAATCAAAAGTAAGACTTTACAACTCTAAGGCAAATATAGGCAAAATAGGTCATTGTAACATTGAGTAGACATTATAAGCAGGCAGAAAACGATTATGCAATGAAAAAAAAATCAAAAGAAACAAACAATAACTTTAGGAAAAGAGGAAAAGGAAAAAAGATACTTACATATTTTGACCCTCAGCCCCTCTTACAGCCCCTTTAGGATATCAGATATACTAAGAAAGAAAAAATAAAACGGAAAAAAAAAAAATTGTTTTGGTCATTAACCCCAGTCCCCATCAAGTATAGCAAACATGAATTTTTTTCAAATTGTCAGACCTCTAAGAGCTTGTTTATTTACGCAACTAAACTTTTTTATACAACAACAACAAAAAATCCTATTTGATGAAAACAAAGTGATAATTTTTTGCAAGAATTATCAATCTGGAATATATCATTGATTAGCAACAACACTGATTTTAATCCAACTCTTTTTTATTGAAATTTTCCATGTACAAATAATGTATAATTCACAGTATAAACAGGAAATAAGATATTTGCATGTTTCCCACAAGAACATGTTCAGGTGAGGGACATACATAGTCATTGTAAATCCATTGTTACATAAATAATGAGTCACAGAAATGTATATCAGAGAGTGGCAGCTTGTAAGTAAGAAATTACTGACATAAATACATTTAAACAAACAAGCAAGCAAGCAAGAAAAAATGGGAGGCCTGCAGCTGGGGCATGGCTATTTCATTGTCATCACTCATTCTTCCTCAGAGTCTGGGGAGAGGCTTATAGAGTAAAAAAATGCCAAAAGAGGGTTGCATATGCTGAGGGATCCTTTTACAGAGCTGGCTAATGAAAATCTGAGTTTTTCAAGTTTAAGATTATGAAGATTATGAATTATGAGATTATGAATTTTGTGGAGAACCTTAAACTGGATGAGGCTATGTCGGGCATATTTAGAGGAGAAGTGGACCAGTTTCAGAGCTGAGTCCCACTGTGGGTCAGTCAACTCTAGATTCTATTCATTTTCCCAAGAAGTTCTTGGTGCGACGAGCAGGTTTGAAGATGTAGAGCTAAGAAGGTTGTATAGTGTGGAGATGCATTTCTTTTGTAGAGGATCCAGGGGTGCTTCCAGGGATTTCAGACCCTGTGAAAAGAAATCTTTCTGGGCCCCCTACAGCTGGCCATAAGGCCGGCAGAAAATTTTGTTACTGTTTTACATACAACTGCATTGTAATGATATTTTTGACTATCATTCCCATGTTTGTGAAAAGAACATCATGGCAGTTACTTGGTAGGGGAAAGGTGTTTTCAGTGATTTGACCAAAAATAACAAAGGAAATGTGATTTTGCTACCGATACTCCACTGCTCACCATCTCCCTCTTGTAGTCCCACGTGTAGGTTTAATTAATCTCCAAAACTGTAGGCTCATAGGAGATGACATTAGATTTGTGGTGAAAAATACATATATGAGGCTATGTGGTTGTTGCTATTTAATCTTCTGATTTCCAGAAAATGTAAACATTTCTCTGATTAGATTGAGAGCAGTCTTCAAGTCTGCAGCACAAATGTTCTCTGTTTCTGCTGCAGAGCAGAGTCCCAAACTACTGACCATACATTATACTTCAGAGAGAGCTGATGCTTTTTAAATGATTAAAATTGTTCTGAAATAAATGCAGACAGTAGGGTTTTTTTAATTTCAGAAGGATATTTTTTATGTTCTAATGTTTTTTATTTTCCCATAATGGTCAATTAATGTAACACACAGCTGCTCACCTCCTTCATCAGGGGGTACCTGGGCTTGTTCAGGTGGGGCAGGGGGACTGACAGACAGCTGCTGCAGCTGCTGCTCCTCTTGGCGTGTCTGTGAGGGAAACTGATTGACTACGGGCATAGCAGCTTGCTAAACGTTTGCCTGCATTGATTATTTCAATTGATCAAACAATCAAACTTTATTGAACACTTTTCATACAGGACTTTGTAGCACAAAGTACTTTACATAGGAAATAATATTAAATAAAAAACAATAAATGAAATAAAAAGTAGAAAATTGCATAAAATAAAAATATATAACCCCCCCCCCCCCAATCCACATGCAATATACACTCACTTACTCAAACACCCAAAGACATAAAATGGAAATTCTGACAGAAAACAGAATAAGAGGACTGAGGAAACGTCATCTTGAATTAAAAATGAGGAAACACAGGAGCTAAGACTAAAATGATAATTAAAAATCATGATGAGACATTAGATAGAAATACTAGAGGGTAAAATAAGTAAATAAAAATAAAATTTAAATAAATAATATGGTAAAATGAGAAAGCCTAACACCAGGTGCATAATAAAATCAGCTAAAATGGGATAATAAGAAGAAAAGAATTTAACAAAGAATAAAATCACAAATCTGAACTGAAATGTAAAAATAAAACAGAATAAGAGGGTTAAAATAAGTTAAAATGTAACGACAAATAATAATTAATATAATCAGCTAATAGCCAGAGCAAAAAGGTAGATCTTGAGTTTACTTTTTAAAAATATGAACAGTAGGTGCTGCTCTCAGGTCTTCAGGTAGTCTGTTCCATAGTATTGAAATGATACTTCACGGTATGTTTTAGTTCTAACTCTGGGTACCATTAAAAGACCACTACCTGAAGACCTGAGGGCTCTACTGGGTTCATAGGGTAAAAGCAGATTGGATAAATATGAAGGAGGGGGACCATTCAGGGATTCAAAAACTAGTAAAAGAACCTTGAAATTAATTCTAATAGATGCAGGAAGCCAATGCAGAGACTTTAAACTTGGTGTAATATGGGCTCTCGTTCTGGTCTTCGTCAGGATGGGTAGAGCTGAATTTTGGAGCAGCTGAAATTCTGTGAAATTTTCTTTTTGGAAGACCAGAAAGAAGAGTGTTACAATAATCAATCCTACAGGTCACGCCAAGATTTTTGACCTGCTGACATGGATTAAAAGACAGTGCTCGCAGTTCGCTATCCAGTTTCTCTCTCTGTGGACCTACCAATAACTAAAACCTGAGTTTTGTCCTGGTTGAGCTGAAGAAAGTTGTCTGCCATCCGAAACCTGACGTCTAAAATACAGTTAAAAAGGGCATCAATGGGACTTCCGGTCTAGCGTTTGATATGTGAGGCTGTGAGGTCCCGTGCTCTGCAGACAGCTTTCATATTTCTATTATTTTAGCATTTGAAGTATTCATACTTTTTCACTTAGTCTTTACTCAACACTCCGTTTAACCCACAAGAAAGTAAGTGGTCGGGGAGAACGCTTTTTTCCCCCTTTTTACTGCAATTCTTCTACAAGCATGGCTAACCGGGACAAACCTAAAAGCCAGAGGGGCGGTCAAGCTAGCACATCGGCTAATGTTGCTACAGGCGAAGTGGATATGCTCTCACAGACCTCAGTGGATAAAATTATGACGGCGATTGAGACTTTGGGAACGAAAATGGACTCTCAAGCTGCCGTCCTCCGTCAGGAGGTAGCGTCTATCCGGCAGGAGCTACACACCACTGTTAGCTCCCTCCAAGCTGCTAGCTCGAAGAACCGCAAGCGCATTGACAATTTGGAGCTTTCTGCCACTGAGTGGAGCTTGTCAGTGATGGACTTGGAAAACACTGTGAAACGCCTGAAGATGGACGTGCACACCTTGAAGGAAAAATGCTTGGATCTAGAGGGACGCAGTCGCAGGCAGAATGTCCGCCTTGTCGGCATTGAGGAGGGTAAAGAAGGAGGCTACCCACGACAGTTCTGCGCTACTGCACTGAAGGAGATATTGGATTTGGAGGCCGCCCCTCGTTTAGACCGCGGTCACCACTCACTGGCACCAAAGCCTCGTGAAGGAGAGCCACCCAGGCCGTTTATAATTCGAGTGCATCATGGAGATGTGAAGGACCACATCCTCCGCCTTTCTAGCCAGAAAAGACAGCTCTCTCACAGCGTGTTTTCATCTTCCCCGATTATGCGCCGGAGTCGGCCAAAAAGCGCGCTGCTTTTATGGAGGTGAAGCGACTTTTGAAAGACATTCCTGATGTTAAATTCGGATTACCTTCAAGGGGGAGGAACGTTCTTTCGAGGACCCGGAGTTGGCCATGTCCTACGTGAAGGAGAACATTTTACCGTGATTTTTTCCATGGACAGTGTCAGGTAATGGACTACATTCTTGAACTGTGTTTAACTCCTTCTACTGTAAACCCTTTTGGAGTTTATAGTAAGAAAAAAAAATGTATTTCTGTTGTTGGACTGGGATGGAGGACTCTTTGTTGTCGTAAAGTTCAAGTTATACGATACATCACCCAGTAGAGGGAGCTACTGTCATTCATAACAAAAGACACTCGTTCAATGGACCCCTACTGTTCAATTACAAGTTTTATTTTGCTATTTGTTTGGTTTTGGTGATGTTGGGTGCAAATTTCTCTATTCATGCAAGTATGTGTGTGTGTATGTATGTGTGCACACGCACATGTATGGGTGCAAATATGAATATACACTTTGGTTTCCCTTTTGATGTTTGATATTTCACACTGCAATTCGATTTCTGATTTTAAGTATAGCTGTCTGCTAAGTTTTGGGTGGGTTAACTTTAACTGAGAACCCAAGCAAGTGTAGTTGGGCCTTTTGCCCAGGGGTCTTTGCGCTCTGTTCGGGGCAGTGCTGGAGGGTGGGGGGTAAGTATGTTGATAAATGCTGTTTTTCTTTTTCCTTTTCGTTTTTTCTCCTTTTCTTACCTATTCTTTGTTTTTATTTCTCATGCAAGTTCTGTAGGCCAGAGTCACAGGATCTACCTGAAAGTACATTAGGTGCACATGTTGGGCAGTATCTACCTCATAACTCCTATCTAGATAGCTATGGCTAACCTAGGAACAGCCCAACACAGAAATAGGTTGGCAGTTAACTTCACTAACTGGAACGAAAAGGGTTTGAACCACCCAATTAAACGCACCAGAATACTTTCTCACCTTAAACATTTAAAAACAAATATAGCTCTCCTTACTGAGACACACATACGGAGTTTAGACTATGTCAGGCTGAGACGGGGTTGGGTGGAACAGGTATTTCATTCAAAGTTTTCAAAACGAAGCAAGAGGGGCTGCAATTTTGATTCGCAAATCATTGCAATTTACAGCTACAGGAACTATCTCTGATTCTAGTGGACGTTTTGTTATTGTAGTTGGTAAGCTCCTTAATACGCCTGTGATACTGGCATGCGTGTATGCCCCAAACTGGGACGATTCCCAGTTCATGAACAAATTTTTATCCACCATACCACATTTGGATACCCATAAGCTTGTTTTGTCAGGAGATTTTAATTGTGTTATTAACCCACTACTAGATAGGTCTTCCAACAATACTTCTTCAAAATCTAAGACATCTGACTGCATAACAAATTTTTTAGAATCCTGTGCATTGTCTGACCCCTGGAGACATCTCTATCCAACTAGAAGGGAATATTCCTTTTTTTCCCCGGTTCATCATACTTTTTCACGCCTTGACTATTTTTTTCTGGACAAAACCTTACTTTCTTACGTTCAGTCATGCACCTACAATAGTATAGTGATCTCTGATCATGCTCTATTAACACTAGAACTCGCTCTCTCTGACTATAAACCTAGTAGATCTCAGTGGAAACTTAACTCACTCCTTTTATCTGATGAGTCTTTTATCACCTTTATTAACACACAGATAGATATATTCCTGGAATCAAATTTAAACAGTGATACATCCCCATCTCTAATATGGGACCCTCAAAGCTTATCTGAGGGGACAGATTATATCTTATAATGCCTCTGTTCATAAATCCCGTACAGCTAGACAAGCTCATTTAGTACAGCTCATCAAAAAATGTAGACCATATGTACGCCACAACCCCAAACCTGGAATTGTTTAAGAAACGTTTGATATTACAGACAGAGTTTGATATCCTTTCAACTGGTGAGGCAGAGCGGGCACTACTTAAGATTAAACATCTAAAATATGAACAGGGAGAGAGACCAAGTCGTGCACTTGCCCATAGTTTGAGACAAACATTTGCCACTCATGTTATCAGTCAAATTAATTCTGAGACAGGAGTGTCATCGGATCCTTTAGATATAAATAAGCAGTTCCATAAATTTTATTCTAATTTATATACATCTGAATATCCGACAAATTATGGTTTGATGGATAGTTTTTTTAACAATTTGGAAATCCCCACTCTAACTGAAAATTTTAAAGAATCTCTAGATAAATCCATTACTTTGGATGAAATTAAGAAAGCAATCATGTGTATGCAAAGTGGCAAATGCCCTGGGCCAGATTGATTCAGAATTTTATAAAAAATTTTTTACCCAAAACTGAGTCCATTGCTTTTAGCTGTCTTTGAAGATAGCCTAAAGAAAGGTTGTCTCCCTTCAACTCTCCGTCAGGCATCAATATCCTTGTTATTGAAAAAAGATAAAAATCCTCTTAATTGCTCTTCCTACCGCCCCATAAGTCTCCTTAATGTTGATGTTAAAATCCTGGCCAAAGTGTTAGCTCTGCGCCTTGAATCAGTTTTGCCCTCTGTTATTTCCCCTGACCAAACAGGGTTTATAAAGGATAGGCATTCTTTTTTTAATGTAAGACGTGTATTCAATATTCTTTACACGCCGTCTACTTCTCAGCATCCAGAGATACTTCTATCTCTGGATGCTGAGAAGGCATTTGATTGTGTGGAATGGGGTTACCTGTTTTATCTTCTCGAACGCTTTGGATTCAGCGATACCTTTATTTCCTGGGTTAAGACTGTTACTTCACCTTTGGCCTCAGTTAAAACAAATGATACAAACTCGTCATACTTCTCTCTTCAACGTGGAACAAGGCAAGGGTGTCTGTTATCCCCATTGCTTTTTGCATTAGTTATGGAACCTTTGGCAATCTCAATTCGCCTTTCTGCAGATATTAAGGGAATATTAAGAAGAAATAAGGAACACAAAATTTCATTATATGCAGATGATGTCATTCTTTTTGTTGCTAACCCTCTCTCATCTATTCCCCATATTCTCAACACTATTAATGAATTTAGTAGATTCTCTGGGTATAAACTCAACCTTGATAAGAGTGAACTTTTGCCCATTTCTACTACTGACAGTTATAATTCTTTACAAACTTTACCTTTTAAAATCACAATTAATAAGCTGAGTTATCTTGGTGTTAATGTTACAAAATCCTATTCCCAGTTGATTAAAGCCAATTTCATTGCACTCCTAGATCGAACCCGTAAGGACCTCCTTCGTTGGGCCACCATGCCCTTATCCTTGGCTGGCAGGATAAGTACTATTAAGATGAATGTTCTTCCAAAGTTCATATACTTGTTTCAGTGCATTCCATGTTTCCTTACAAAAACCTATTTCAAAAAGATTGACAGCCTTATCACCTCATTTATTTGGAATAATAAAACAGCTCGAATACGAAAATTATTTTTACAAAGGTCAAAACAGAGAGGAGGGATGGCTTTGCCAAATTTTCAAATATATTATTGGTCTGCAAATATTAAAAAATTATTGTACTGGTTACTTGACACAACCAACCCCCAAATTCCCGCTTGGTTACAAGTTGAATCTAACTCTTGTGCGCCTGTTGCACTGTCTGCCCTTCTATGTTTGCCGATTCTGCTACACCCCCCTCAGTCCTGTCAGAACCCTGTGGTTTTGAGTCCCTTGAAACTGTGGTCTCAGTTTAGAAAGCACCATGGTTTGGTTTCTTTGTCCATCTATGCCCCAATTACAGCCAATCACCTTTTTCAGCCTTCCCTTATTGATAATGCCTTCGTTCAGTGGTTCAGAAAGGGAGTTTTGAACATAAAAATGTTATATAAGGACGATATTTTTATGTCATTTGAGCAAATTAGTAGTAAGTTTGATCTTCCCAAAAAACACTTTTTCCGCTATCTACAAATAAGGAATTTTGTTCAGTGCCAGTTTGCTCAGTTTCCCTCTCTAACACCCAAAACACCTCTTGATGTAATACTAGAATTTAAACCTGAGTCGAGAGGGACAATATCCAAGCTGTACACCACCATCTTTGACCTGGAGGATTCTTCCCCTTCAGTCATTAAGGAGAGCTGGGAAAAGGACTTAGAAGTTACTATATCTGAACAGCAGTGGTCCACGATGCTTAAAAATATTCACTCCTCATCCATCTGTGCGAGGCATGCTCTTATTCAATTTAAGATTGTGCACAGGCTTCATCTGTCTAAAACTAAGCTTTCAAAAATCTTTCCCGGGGTCAGCCCCACTTGCGACAGGTGCAAGCAGGCTCCTGCCACTCTTTATCACACATTTTGGTCCTTTACGAAATTAACAACATTCTGGTCTTCAGTATTCTCTACATACTCTGAGATCCTCAGGCAAACAACTGAGCCGTGTCCTTTTGTCGGTCTTTTTGGTGTACTATCAGGTAATCCTAATCTTACAAAAGTCCAACAAAACAGCTTGGTTTATTCATCACTTTTAGCAAGGCGTCTCATTCATTTAAACTGGAAGAATGACCATCCACCCTCTTTTGGTAGGTAGATCTGCGAGGTCATGCATTATTTGAAAATAGAAAAGATAAGATACACGCTACAAGGGACCACCAATAAGTCTGATGAAGTTTGGCTGCCTTTTATCTCTTATGTGAAAAATAAGGCCACTGACATTTGAGGTGGACGTTGCTCCGTATGCATAGTTGTCTGTGAACTGGCTTATGATTGCTATTATTATGATATCTTTTATTATTATTATTATTATTATTGTTACCATGCCTTTCCTTATGTATGTTATCCAACTTTATTATGTTATCCGACTTTATTCTTCTACTTCTTTTTCTTCTTCTTCTTCATCTTATTCTTCCCTCAACTATTTGGACCTTTTCACAGCTTTCAAATTTGCACAGATTTTCACAGAAAAAAATTGAGCAGTGCAGCATGTTCAGGAGAGGTGGGCTTGTATTTTTCACACGTGTAACTGTTACAGTTTTTACAGTAAAAATGATTTTCTGCAGATATTTTGCATTGAAGTCAATGGGAGATTTTTGCAGTTCTGCTGAAAAATGCTTCAACTTTCAGGCTGTACAGCTTCGGCATACTTCCACCTACAGACTTCATTCTTGCTTTGACGGATTCACTGATCTCTCAACTATTTGACCATGTGTTCAGCTTTTTGCTGTCTTCTACAGTTTTTGAGATATCACTGTTTAAGCAACACTAAGTTTGGAGGATTTCTCTGTGCTTAGAGCGTGTCACGTGACCAGACAGAGCGTAGCTGCCGCTGCGGACACACAACAAATCGACACAATTAACCTGCTATAACATTCTCAAACTTTGTTCCACAGACATGATTTATACATCAAAATGAAGGTACACTTCTCCTCTTTCAGCTGAAATTCGTTTCAAACCCTACATTCACATCGTTTTGTCTCAGTGAGCTTCAGAGCCACGGGTGTTTGACAGCTGTCAAATTCTTCCATAGGCGTCAATTATAACTCTGCTGCCCAGAGAGCTGATCGCTTCACTTTGAAGCCCGTTTTTAAACTGCTCTCGTGTCAACATTTTCTACAGTACAGACACGAAGCTTACATCAGTCGTTTCAGCTGATTCTTGTGATGCTCACGGTGCAGTCCTTTTTTTGATAGCTATCACGGTTTTGCCACAGCATTAGCCCGTATACCCGGAAGTACCCAGCTTAATTCACCGCTCTGTACAAGCTTACAGCATCATTACATAGTCTGCTCATGTATGGGTGGGTGTGTCCCAGTGAGATATATGAGTTGTTGGCTGAGCGGTTAGTACAGTTGTACTTTTATCTGAAGACTGGGGTTCGATTCCTGGTGAAGACCTTTTTTTATACTCTCATGCATATTTCAGAACATACATAAACACGCATGCTGCTCATTACAGTCTTTGCCATTTTAGCCCTCAAATATTCACGCCTGCCAGCTGTCACGCATTGCTTGTGAGACCCACACATTTCATTGGCGTAACACCACCTCCATGTCCTCATCTTCTCAGTGTACAGCGTCATGACACAGACATGCGAAAAGGATTCTGGGAAATGTAGGCTGATGTACGCCGACACTATACGACAGCGCCGAGTCCGCTCCAAGCACTGCTGTCACACAAAACACTGCTTGCAATGTATTTTCACATCGATATTAAATGTGACACGAGCTCTGTCTCTTCATGTTACTGCTTTGCAAAGTCAGCTGGTCTTCGTCTTCACTGTCCAGCCTAATGACACAGACATGCGCAAAGGATTGTGGGAAATGTAGGCTGATGTACGCCGACAGTTTCACTTTCAAGCCCGTTTTTAAACTCCTCTCGTGTCAACATTTTCTACAGTACAGACACGAAGCTTACATCAATCGTTTCAGCTGATTCTTGTGATGCTCACGGTGCAGTCTTTTTTTGATTGCTATCACGGTTTTGGCACAGCATTAGGTCGTATACCCAGAAGTCCCCAGCTTTATCATCGACCCACATTAAATGTCACACTGCCTCCGCCTCTTCATGTTAGTGCTTTGCAAAGTCAGCAGGCAGAGCAGCTCCTCTTCCTCGACCTCAGTCTACAGCGTCATGACAGAGAAATGGAAAACAATGCGCAAGGTTAGTGGGAAATGTAGGCTTTCACATCCATTTCACAAGGAAATACTACGCGGCAGTGCGCTCGACTATGACAGCTCTGACGCCCGCAGACATTCTGCGCAGACTCTGCTCTACAGTCCGCCAGACTCTGGCTGCATACGCAGGTATACGCCATATACCCACTAGAAATGCCCCGAAATACCATATAACCACTACAAAATGCGCAAGGATACGTATAGCAGCATGCTTGTGTGACTTTCACTTTCTCTCAGCGTGTGTGTGTTTGCGCTCCTCCGTCTGCCGGTGAGCGTAAAGACGCAGATAGACGCACATCGCAGGGACAGTGAGGGATCATCAGTCACTCTGTGTGATTTTATCATTCACACGGTGTCTTGACAGCTCATGTGCCCGCTTTAAGTGAACAAAAGACTTCAAAAACTGAAGAGTCAGCCTTTCATTAATCAAAACTCTACATTCTTCATCAGTCCAGCTCTTGTTTTCACTCACTCACTGTTTTCTAAATAATAAATTCATCCTGAGGGATCCTCCATCACTTATTCTCCATGATATCAGAACAATCTTTGAAGGATCAAGCTTCAAATACAGTCTACTAGTGGAGCGGTTCCCAACCTGTAGGTGGAGGCCCATTGTGGGTCTCAGAGCTGTTTTCAGTGGACCGTGTATTAATCTGGTCAAATTGTGGTATAAATGTCTTCAGTGTATGGAGGCCCTAAGAGGACAAACATCATCAGAGTATGTCAGATTATACCCACTAGAATAAACCAGACTACACACAAATATTACACTGTTTTACATTTCTCTACTCAAATATTCCTGTCCAGACCTCAAAATTCATTTATGTAGGCTATTATTACTTTGAGTTTGATGTTCAAGTATAGATTTGTTGATTTAAAAATTAAGTAGTGACAGCTTTGACTTAGATGTTAACTTGAACAGATCCAGTTTCTAATGACATTCTGACTGTTAATGTCCACTCCTTATTGTCCTCCAATGAAAATCACCACTGTTTACATTAATGTTCAAGTCAGATACTTTTATACTGGACAGTTCTTAGTGTTGTGGACTTGTAGCCTACAAATTGAAGCCAAAACATTTTTCAGTTACTAAAGGAAAATGTAATCTAGGCTAATTATGCATATTCAATTGCACTTCATAATTTAACCCTTCAAAGCCTGAATGCACAAATAATAGCCAGAATATTATTTTTTTTTGGAGCTAAAATGTTTATTTCACTTCCTACTGAAATCCAACAAAATCACAATTTCCATAACATTTAACATATATATATTTTTAGCGGCAGAGTTGCTGACTCTTCCTCCGGGGACCCGGGTTCAAATTCTGGTGAAGGCAGTTGTACTTTTCAACTGTGTGTCCAACACAGACTGCTGATTACTACAGCTCCTTGCTGTATGCATCTGGCTGCTGTCCTCTCAGTCTGGATGTCACAGGCTGTCAGTGATTCAACCTTTCACTTCCATAAAACTTTATTCTTTTCCTGTCTTTACAATGCAAATTTGATAAAATATTTCACACTTCTGCTACTGATTACAGTCTTTGTCATTTTACCCCTAACAAATTTTACTCTTTTAATCATAGATTACAATTTCTTCATGGTGGCCAAACATTTCTACAGCTTTCTGCAATTTCCTTTCACGTTTATTCATTTTCAGCTTTCTTTCACAACTGTGACTATTGTTATTACACATTTCCCACATTTGCAGCTGTGCTTCACTGCTTCCAGCTATTTTATGTCACATTTTCACATTTTCAGCTTTGTTTGCATTGCTTTTAGCCATTTCATTTCACAGTTCCAGCATTCAGACTCAGCATTTCAACGCATTTGCTGCAAGGAAATGCAATTTTTCTAGTTCTTCTTCTTCTTTTCCTTCTTATTCTTCCCTCAACTATTGGACCTTTTCACAGCTTTCAAATTTGCACAGATTTTCACAGAAAAAAATTGAGCAGTGCAGCATGTTCAGGAGATTTGGGCTTGTATTTTTCACATGTTTAACTGTTACAGTTTTTACAGTAAAAATGATTTTCTGCAGATATTTTGCATTGAAGTCAATGGGAGGTTTTTGCAGTTCTGCTGAAAAATGCTTCAACTTTCAGGCTGTACAGCTTCGGCATACTTCCACCTACAGACTTCATTCTTGCTTTGACGGATTCACTGATCTCTCAACTATTTTTCCCTGTGTTCAGCTTTTTGCTATCGTGTACAGTTTTTGAGATATCACTGTTTAAGCAACACTAAGTTTGGAGGATTTCTCTGTTCTTAGAGCGTGTCACGTGACCTGTTAGAGCGTGAGCTTCGCCTAAAGATTCCAACAGTGTATCTCTGCAGACTGCAGCCTCTTGCCTCGGACCTCTTGTGTCACACCTCTCGTCCTGAGCCGTCGAAGCCACGCCCCTCTATCCTAGACATTTCAAAATAAAAGCACAGACCTCTTGTCTCACACCTCTCATCCTGAGCCGTAGAAGCCATGCTCCTCCATCCTAGACATTTCAAAATAAAAGCACAGACCTCTTGTCTCACACCTCTCGTCCTGAGCCGTAGAAGCCATGCTCCTCCATCCTAGACATTTCAAAATAAAAGCACAGACCTCTTGTCTCACACCTCTCGTCCAGAGCCGTAGAAGCCATGCTCCTCCATCCTAGACATTTCAAAATAAAAGCACAAACCTCTTGTCTCACACCTCTCATCCAGAGCTGTCGAGCAGCCCTTCTAGCCTTGACATTTCAGAATAGATATTAAAAATATTGTTCAATAAATATTATTATTAATATTATTATAATTTTATATATTATAATAAAATATTGTTCAACACTATTTAGAGGCCCACAGCAGAAGTTCTTAGCTGGAAGCTCATTTGGCACATTTAACACTTCTACTTCCAGGTAGATAATTGTAACTGAATTTACTTGAGTATATAATGTTAGTTGCTGCCTTAGAACTCTTGTCTCACACCTCTCGTCCTGAGCCGTAGAAGCCATGCTCCTCCATCCTGGACATTTCAAAATAAAAGCACAGACCTCTTGTCTCACACCTCTCGTCCAGAGCTGTCGAGCAGCCCTTCTAGCCTTTACATTTCAGACTAGATATAAAAAATATTGTTCAATAAATATTATTATTGATGAATTATTAATATTATTATAATGCTATTATTATATTATAACATATTATTAAACACCATTTGCAATCCCACAGCACCAGTTTCTTAGCTGGGAGCTCATTTGGCACATTTATTACCTCTACCTCCAGATAGATAATTGTAACTGAATTTACCTGAGTATATAATGTTAGTTGCAGATGTTCAGAACATGCATTTGTCATTACAAAATTTTATGTATTAAAATACCAGAAAGATGGCCATAGGAATGATAGCCATGCTTGTACCTCCAAAACTCCAAAATGTATTCTAAACTGAAGTGACAATATGCTGAAAAATGCTCCAAGGTCAACAGTTGGAATTGTTATTAAGGTGCTGAATGACTTAAAAATAGAAAAGTGCTATACCCAAAGTATACCCCACTCAGTCATTAGTTCTTACATTTGACATTCATTGGTTGATTACACTAATGCTAAATGCTCAACACCCAGTTCTTTGCAACAAAGAAGTCTGTTTTTGTAATGAATGTCTGCTCATATATAACCCTTTATAAAAATTCTTAATGCTTGACCGTCTCTGCAGGTGGTTTCATCAGTGTAGACAATATTTTGACACAATAAATACAAAAATAATTCCCACTCCACCCTAGAGGCTGCAGGACTATAGACAGTATATAGAATATATAAAAAAACAAGTCTTAAGTGCATTTTTCATATGGGAATCTTTATTAACCCAAATTTCCTCCTTGTAAAGGTCACATGTCATTTCTCATCTTCGCGCGCTTTGGTGGGGGATTCCCTTCTTTTCTGTATGCTTTGTCCAGTCCGTCCATGAAGTTATCTATCTCACTGATAAGAAGGGAGAAGGAAAAATGAATAATAAATGGTGAGATGACTATATAGAAACAGGATGTGCAGGCATGACAGTTGCAATAATTGGTAAAACCATTTCAAGTAAACTCAAATCCAGATAGGATAATTATAAACACATGTAAATCCTACATTAAACAATTTCAAGAAACCATGCTAAATATAGACAAGCTGAAATATATACTTATACGGATAATGTATTTAAGATAAATGTCATGTAGTATTTATTGTACCTTTGATGCAACTGTGGGCCATCTAAGAAAATGCGCTCTGCATCCTCAAGGTTTACACCTTGGTCATGTGCAATTGCACATATTGTGGCCTGTCAGGTAGAAAAACAGAAAAAGCATGGTCAAGCTTTTTGGAGATTTATCAATTTGCTGGATCTCAAGCTGTCAACATGTTACCTGTGAACCAGGAGGAAATTCATTCAGATTGTTTCGCATGGAAGATCTGGGGTATATCTATCATTGTGTTTGAACAGAGCTGTTGCTGATAGGGCATTTACACCTGGCATTAATATGCATTTTCTATTATCAAATAGCAGTCAATCACATTGTGCTTGGCCACAGTAGCATGATTTAATTTACACCTGGCACTAAAATGCGTTTTGGGTGATCAGATTGTAATTGGATTGCTTTGCATGCATTTTGGGGCTGTTTACAGCTCTACTTTCAAGTGGCCAGGCACAATTTGATTGCTTCAGTAGCATGGTATGAGTGAGGCATGCGTGACTAGTGTGAATGGATTTATTGGGCGATTCTAGGACACCTAATTGAAACCAAAAGATTGTAGTGCACGCTCTTCTTAGGTACGATGAGTGGAGTGAAACTACCTTAACCATAAGCTACTCACTTCTGGAAACAACACATTGAGGCAGAACTCAGTCTTGTTCTGGACATGATGCTTTGTGGGAGTGTTGTCAAAAAGACTGGACATGTATGACCACAATGTCGCAGACTGCTGGTCATCCCAGAAATAAAGAAGAGCCTGGAATTTCGGGTTAGCAAGACACCTCTCCAACCACTTGGATGGCTCTTCACCAGTGAGGACAGCCTGTGCACAGAAAATGTGTTAGTGCATATAAATGCATTTCAAAGCACTGTCTTTGAAACTGTCAACTAGATAATAGTAGTGGAAGTATATGGATAGTGCATTTTCCAACTTACTTTGAGGCGTGTATCTGTTTTTCCTGTCTTAATGACATGTAGGACATCATCTGCTGCCCTTTTCCATTTCCGAGCCTGAAGGATGTGTTGGGGGATGTCTCTGCTCACCGCACAACTCCTTGGAACACGGAAAATTGGTTTTCTGTTTCCAGCAAGAAGCTCCACTGCCTCACTTGCCCAGTGGGCAAACCTTTTGCCTTCCCTTTACAATTAAAGAGAAGATAGAAGTTTGTTAAGAGGCAACACCAGGTAATATAGTAATATTCTGCAGCTGACAAAAATCCCTTTATCTAAGTAAAGGCAGTGGGGCGTTACTCATACCCCTCGGTTTCAAAGCGTTCCATGAGTTGGACACACCACCATCTTCTTATCCAAGGCATATCCCCCTAAAATGTGAGGGGCACAGGTAGAAGCTTTGGGATATTTTACTGAAGAGAAAGCCAAGCTGCATTTGCTACACATTCTCTGTTAAGGAAAATAAAAATGTTACCTCACCTCTTGAAACTTAAATGAGGCACTTGTTGCAAGGCAATGCGTGTACTGAAACAGAAGATTAATAAAGAAAATGCCATTATTTCAAAGCTTCAAAGCTGGGCGGAAACATACTGTAGATATCGCAACACTGTTGATAGATAAATCCCAGAAGGCTGCTAATCAATTGTACATCAAAAATATGGTTTCAAGCCACTGGCTCTGCATCAGATCTAGGTATGCAAACCTAGATTCACATGTCGAGACCTGACAAAGAGCCAGTAGTAGTAGATATACAAGCACAAAGGCATCTTACCATGAGCATGAAAATCCCGCAGTCGTTGCCGAACATCTGGTGGGGCAAATCCTAACACACACAAGCACATGCACAATTACTTTTAAAACTTAGCTGTTAATGTGGATTGCCCATATATATATATTGAGCACAGTTTCTACAGTAAACTACTGTTTTTGGAGCAGCTTTAAATACCCCTTTCAAAAAAAACCAAAAAACTGATACGGACATTAACTTTAAATTATGAGTTACCGTAATGTCATGTCCAGTCTTCTCTTTCCACCTGCCAGGACTTATTTGCTGTGCAATCCGCCTAATTGTAAATATTACAAAAAAAAAAAAAAAAAAAAACAGGTTTTGAAATCGTCCTGCTGCAGCTTATCAACAGCCCATGTGAACACAGGTCATATCTTGATCCAAACACACCCAACACCCATAACACGGCCAGTACCTGGGCTCTTGCAACAGATATACAAAAGACTGGATTAGACTTCGGATCACTGGGTGAGGTTATCGTCACACTGAAAGGTAACCAGACAATGTTCATCAGATTTGGGGGTAGGGATTCTGAAACAAATTCTGTTGCAAGTGCCGTCATCGAGAATGGTATCCTGTGCCAGAAACTTTCAATACATTTTATAACTAGTAAACACAAAAACATGCAAACTGGCTGTAGGAACATAGCCGTAAGATATCAACAGAGGCTATAGGAAAATAGCCCAAGTATTGCCATATGAACAAGG
>JBAMNC010001665.1:0-70000 GCA_037902135.1 Cetoscarus ocellatus | reverse complement strand
CTCTAGAGGAATAAGCTTTCATGGACATTCTTCATTTTAGACAGATAGGACATTCTCAGGTAAAACAGGTGGGTATTTTTTGGAGGAGTGAATGTATGAGACTATCCTTTGTAGCTGGTTAATCTCCTCAGGAGGATATGTTATGCCCACATTTTCAGATAATGGTTCTTGCTCATTTTCTGATGTCAACTCTGTGCTCCGTACTTTCCTGAAGAGATGTCCCTGTGTCTCAAATAAATGCCATTTAGCCATGTATTTGTGAATACATGACATCCTTGGACTTGCACATAGACAGTGCCATGTATTGAGTTGTTTGTCATAAGTAACCATGACTCGCCCAAGTCGGCTGTAATAGTTGACGGTTGGTTCATAGATGGAAATGTAGCGCTTGTGTTCAGACTTCGTACTGACATCTACCGTGACTGGTACACCGGCAGCAGCTGCCTGTAACTGCAGCTGGAGACACTGCTGTTTTTTGTTCTCTGCAAACCACTTGGTTTTAACCATATTATTTAAGGTTTCTTTGTGGAGTGGAGTCTGGATGGCATTTTCTGTGCTGTAATCCAAAGAGCGGACATGATGGCATTGAAATGTCATTATGCCACTCCGCAATGCAAAGTCACAGTCCCTCTGACATTCATTGGACTCACACTTGATGTGATGCACTTTCCCCCAGGTTTTCTTCTGCACATGCAGAGGCGCAGGTGGTCCAAGAAAGGATTTCCTTACAGCATATATGCCATTCTTTAGATCTATGCATATACCATCCAGATGAGAATCTGCATTTATGTCTCGGACAGCAGTGTCCGTATGTCTCCGATAGACGTGTTTCTTCATGTTTTTTTTTCAAGATTTCCAGATTGCAGTATTGACAAAGGCTCTTCTTTGCTTTTGCTCGATTTACTCTGTGGGGAGGGTTGTCCATGGTAAGGCTGCTGTCCTCCTGCCCAATGCAGTCATCAGATGCATTGTCCTGTCCTATGCCGTCATCTGCTATGTCCTCCTGTCCTTTGAAGTTGTTCTTCTGTCCATCAGGGATGGGATCACTTTTTTTTTATTTCTCCAGGTTTCTCCTCTACCTGAGACAAAACAGTCAAAGGTTTAACTTCTGACAGGGTTTTCAATGCACATCTAAATTAAAACCGGTAATGCCGAAAATGTACATTTCAAAATTAAGCTACAAAAAATTTCATTAACAGTTTCCTACTTTCAATAATAATTCCTTTTAACCAACATCTGTCCCAATCATAAATAACAAATATCTGGGATATGTATAATTTGCAGTAATATTTTAATTCATATTATATTTTTGTGTAATGTCAAGGTGCAAAACAAATGCATATAGTGCATTGGTTAACCCTACCCCCTCGTTTCTGCAACTTTTGTGCCTGTTTGTGTCCCAGTGTGTTTTAGTCATCTAACATTATTTAACATAAAAAATTACCATCTTGTCAAAATGTATGGACACAGACAAATATCAAAACAAGTGACAAGTGTGGAAAAAACAACTAGTTGTACAAAAGGGTTATGCACCTGGGAAACAGACTGTGGCCGACACATTTTCAGGTGCCTCTCTGCATCCTCCCTTCTGATTACAGTTTTACTGCAGAAAGGGCAGTGGAAATGGCCACTGCTTCCTGTCCTGCAGGCTTGATGGCATTTCGTTATGTAGAAATCTATGTAGAAGAGACAGAAGCAACATGTACAAAATTGTGTGGTTTGCCTATAAAATAAAAGTTACGGACTTGACAGATATTTAAAAAACAACTAAAAGCAAGAGTGAGGAAATCTGTCTTGAGCTGTGCTTTAAAGCCATCTACAGAGGCTGCATGTCTTAGGTGTTTAGGGAGTTTATTCCAAGATTATTCCACTGTGTTTTTATATATATGTCATTACAGGCACTTGGGGAAGGTCAGCAGTAGAAAACCTTAGGGGGCAGTTTGGAACATATCTAGACAGGCAGTAGGTCTGAGTAGACCAGTTAAAGAATTTTAAAATAAATCCTGAAAAAAACTGGGAGCCAATGTAGTGAAGCTAAAACTGGAGTAATATGTTCTCTCATCTTAGTTTTAGTTTAAACTCTGGCTGCCGCATTTTGAACAAGTTGTAATCTGCCAGTTGTTTTCTTTTGCAGGCCAGAAAAAAGTGCATAGCAGTAATCAAGCCAAGAGAAGACAAACGTGGATCAACATTTTTGCATCCAGCAACAGATATGCCCTAATTCACAATTTTTCTTAGATGGAAGAAGGCAATCTTGTTAACATGATTAATGTGTGTATTAAAATTCAATTCAGAATCAATAACACCCGGGTTCTTTGCTGCAGTGTTACTTTCTCTGTTGTAGTGTGACTTTCCTCTCTTATGGGTAAGCTTACTTAGCAGCAGTACAAACAAATAATGGCATGGCAAAAAGCTAATAGAGGGTAACTAACCTTCATATTGGAGTGCATTTTTTTTATGCACCACCAAGTGCTTGACCACTTTGCCTTTTAACTGAGGCTTGTAGAGGCCAGCGGGGCAAAGGGGGCAGTGGAATAGTGTACAGCACACCGTGCATTTTGTCACCTGTGGTGGGTTTGTTTTTAGGAAAACACTCCTATGGACCTGAAGAAACAACACAGAAAAAAACAAACAATCCTGCGTTTAAATATGGCCCCCCCAGATTTCACTTCAGAAATCTGGAGGGTATTTCACGAAGCTGGCTAAAAAAGGCTGGGCTATCGCCAGTAAGCGTGGCTTGAATAAGCAGCCACTTTAATCTCAGCTGCAACTCGTTCCACTAACGAGACTCAGCTGTTTTCCAGAGATGCTTATTCAAGCCAGGCTGATCCAAGCTGCAGCTAAGCGCACATCTGGGGTAGATAAAAAGCCCCGCTGTGTCGATTTGTCGAAGTGATGAAATCATGTCAAAACCAAGAGCTGATTGAGTTTCTGCTGTGGTTGATGACCTTTCTTTTCTCACCCTGAAGCTTCTCACACTACTGTGGCCCAGAGGAGATCGATCTTGCTGAAATTAAAGCTGTTCAAAGCCTGTTGATGAAGTTGATATATATATATAGATATACAGATACACACACACACACACACACATATATATATATATATATATACATATATATATATGACACCGCATAGTTTGCTATATAGTGTTTGTGTAAAGTCATGGTGGTATTGTCACTATTTTGTAGGCCTAATTTATGCTCTGGATTTGACAAATATATATCCATAATGGATGAATATAGCAGCAACATAGGTAACACCTAAAACCAAAGTAGGAAAACTTAGAAAAAAAAGGGCTACTTCATGAGATGATGTTTCATCATACACTGAATAAAACAGTTGAAAAAACATGTATAGAGGAGATATCTTTTTTTTTTTTTTATTAGGGATGATAGTGCTACAGTGCCCTACATTTAAATAAGGGAGAAGACACAAATGAGCTTGTACACAAATAAAGTAGTTATCTCATCATTTGGCATCACCTTTAGATTATCATCATGATCAGAATGGACCGCTGGTAAAAGGAAGGTATATTTTATGGAAAATTGTGGCTGTTGTCACCTTCTGTTTTTATTATAAGATAATTAGTGCCTTTGTTCTGTTATGTGACTGCACTTTGAGGGTGACAGAAGAAAGAAAATCAGATATTGTCAAATAGTTACCGCAGGTGGAGACGAATCCGAGGTGCAGTGAAAACTTGTGGATCATTGCCCTGCACTCAAACCACTCACCTACTTACTTTCTTGAACACTTGCTGAATAGTGCAGTATCTGAAATGTCTTGATTCACGGTTATTCTGGTGTTGTTTAAAAAAGGGTTCAATTTATGTTTCTTTTTTTCTTTTTTTATTCTTTTATTTTTGTATTTATGTTTCCGAACAACAATATCATTCATTACAGATCACAAGATTAATTTTATGTGAGACATGCAGTTCACAAGGCATCTTTAGGAAGCCTGTCGAACCTTCTGTGAGACGGAGCTAAGGTAAGCTTGACCGTAAGCCTACCCGGGACCAGGCTTGTAACGCTGGCTGATTTATCATGGTTACCAAGCCACGCTAGCCCTAAGCCTCGTTAGTGGAACCAAACTCTCACTAAAGTTAGCTAAGCTAACCGAAATAAGCCAGGCTTTGAGCTAAGCCAGCTTCGTGGAATACCCCCCTGGTCATCTTACAATATAGTATCATAACAAAAACTTGTCAATAAAGTAATTCATGCATTCCTTGTCAACACTAAGTTTCTTCAAATAAAGATGTGCTGGAACACAAGGAAAAGTATTATCTTACGATTCGAATGTAACATTGCAAACATCTGTACGGCTAAATGTAAAATTTGAGATTTTAAATTGTTTATTTTGATTAAAAACATACCCACCTCGTTTGTACTCGCCATGGTTTCCCTCCAAAAGATCCTGCCCGCCCGTTGTATTTATCCTTTTAGGATTTTTGACCCTCTAGGATTGCTGTTGTACACGCCCACGTCCTGACACGAGAGGTCTGAGGCAAGAGGCTGCAGTCTGCAGCAATACCTGTCTCAAAAATTCCAAAATTTCTAGCGGATAAACTGCAATAAAAGATTCAAACTTTGTTCCACAGATATGATTTATACATCAAAATAAAGGTACACTTCTCCTCTTTCAGCTGAAATTTGTTTCAACCTCGACATTGACATCGTTTTGTCTCAGTGAGCTTCAGAGCCACGGGTATCCCGTAAAGTCCTCCATAGACGCCCGTTGGAAGACTTCATGTCCTGGCAGCTGATCGCTTCACTTTGAAGGCCGTGTTTAAACTGCTCTCGTGTCAACATTTTCTACAGTACAGACATGAAACTTACATCAATCTTTTCAGGAGATTCTTGGGATGCTCAGGGTGCAGTCCTTTTTTTGATAGCTATCACGGTTTTGGCACAGCATTAGCCCGTATACCCGGAAGTACCCAGCTTAACTTCACCGTTCTGTACAAGCTGACAGCATCATTACATAGTCTGCTACTGTATGGGCGGGTGTGTCCATATATATTGTCTCAGCTGTTGGATGAGCGGTTAGTACAGTTGTACTTTTATCTGGAGACTGGGGTTCGATTCCTGGTGTAGTCCATTTTATACTATCATGCATATTTCAGAACATACGTAAACACGCATGCTACTCATTACAGTCTTTGCCATTTTAGTCCTCAAAATTCACGCCTGCCAGCTGTCACGCATTTGCTCGTCAGACCTAGAGTGCCTGGAGAGAGAGTGGCGACAACGACGTTTACTGCAATAGTTCATTTTTTTCACTGCAATGGCGGAACATGGAGCCCCTCAAAAGTTCCCGGAAGTTAGCACAAGCTAACTGCCGCTCAATGCATTTCAATGGAGAGAATGTACAGAGCAACACTTGTTCCAGGTAAAACGTTTAAAAAATGGCATTTTCATATTAGTAGGGCATCGGAATTAAATTGACACAAATAATTAATTACGTTAGCGTATTTTCCCTGTCTAGATTATAGGATTTAGAGAATGTTAATAGGTAAAAGTTTAGGCTAGTACACTGGATAACGATAACAACCCGTGCAACAGGCGGATAACTGTAAATTTTGCTCTGTGACTATAACTTAATCCAGCCCTGTCGATTTATAGTAGCAAGATTAATGTGTAGGGGTTGTGATTGCAGCTGTTATCAGCTGTTTTTGTGGAGTGGAAGAGAGCAGAACATAATTGACAGAACACAAACCAAGTTTATCCGCATAGTTATATTTTTCATACATATTTATCATGTGTGTCATGTAACTAGTTCTATTCTTGACATTATTCCCTTAGTGTATATTATTATTATTATTATATAATTAATTACCTGACTTCAGCTGTTAGTGACTAAGGGTCCAAATGCTGTAACCATGAATAGAGCAGCACTTACCCACTCTCATGACATGTTACCTTGACAACAAAATGTTGTTGACGCCGGTCTCTGACTGGTAATTTACAGTTTACTTTCAACAGTACAGGGTGTGTGAGGGGGACGGACTCAAAACAATAATCACAAACTACACATGTCAATGCAGACAGTAAACTTTTTCTTTTCCTTTTCCTTTTTTTTGCACACGTCCATTAACAATAAAGAGACTGGCAGAGCTCTGACTACGTTTGTTAAACCCCCCCCCCCCCTTTTTAAACACTTACTGATGGCATCTGATGGTATTTGTCTTCACGACACTCTAAACTGTGGGTAATTTCCTTATGCAAAGTCAGACTTGCAGGGATTAAGGGGGCAGAAAGGGCTCATTCGCTGACTTGATCTGTCAATGAGTCCGTGAGGGGTTGGACTGGTATTGGGATTTAGATAGTACATTATATTTATATATTATAAATTTCAAATTTCCTAGTGGTCTGGTATTTGAAAGTGTGTCAATGTGCAAATGCATTGTTTGAATGTGATTACCTCACATGTTTTTTTGTTGTTAAAATCTTTGTTACAGCTAAATTGCTCCTTCTGACTTTAGCCACCCATGTCTGTCTTCTGTCCCTGTCTTTGGGAAAGCCATACATGCGGACGCCTTTCTCCGAGCGGCTGGAGCAACCCCATGCAGCGCAGTACACCATAGTGAAGACTGTATCAAGGACATCATAGTGGAAATGACACAAACAGCTTGTCATGCTGATCTGTTTGACTTCTGTAAATAAAGTTTTTAAGGAATTCATTGTGGTCTTCAGTTCATTGGGAAAAAGTGACCGTGTGATTTACTATGCATCCCTCAGAGTAAGTTTGGGATAAGCAGGAATAGTTAGACAGTGATAGAACTCAGTTTATTTGCAATGAATTAAAATATTAGTCACAGTTATCAGTATGCTGTTGCAAGTCCAGACCTTTTGTGTAGTGAACTGACAAATAATTGGTTGTCACCTGTTAGTGTGCCTCACTCAAGTCTGAAAGTTTAGAAAAAAAGAGGAAATATCAGTTTATTGCTACCAACAAATACATGTTTATTAAAGTTATAACAGGTCAAAGCAATTAACACAAGCATATATATTTATAAGGAAGAAGAGGTAAGAAACAATGATAAAATTCCAATTATTTGCAATGAATTCATATATTAGAACACAGTTATCATTATGCTGTTGTAAGTCCAGACGTATTGTGTAGTTAACTGACAAATAATTGGTTGTCACCTGTTAGTGTGCCTCACTCAAGTCTGAAAGTTTAGAAAAAAGAGAGGAAATATCAGTTTATTGCTGACAACAAATGCACAGGTTTAGTAAAGAGAGAAGTCAAAGCAATTAATACAATTTATAAGCAACAAGAGATAAGGAACAGTGATAGAATTCAATTTATCTGCAATGAATTCATATATTAGAACACAGTTATTGTGCTGTTGTGAGTCGGATTTATTGTGTAGTAGTCAATTGGGAAATCACTGTCATCTGTCAGTCTGCCTCACTCGTCTTTAAAAAATCAACAGAAATATTACGATTTTATTGCTCCCAACGAATATACAGGTTTAGTAAACTCGGCAGAGTTCAAAGCAATTAACATAAACAGAAAAAAATTACAAAGCAAAGCATTTATTTGACATTATTTACAGATTACAGTGGTTTTCCTGTTACTTTTGTATTGCCCGCCAACCACTTCCGGGAACTTTTTGAGGCTACATGGACCACATGATCGGCCAGCTTATTGAACTTCCGTTGTCGCCACTCTCTCTCTCCAGGCACTCTAGTCAGACCCATATATTTCATTGGCGTATCACCGCCTTCGTCTGCTCATCTTCTCAGTGTACAGCGTCATGACACAGACATGCGAAAAGGATTCTGGGAAATGTAGGCGGATGTACGCCGACACCATACGACAGCGCCGAGTCCGCTCTAAGCACTGCTGTCACACAAAACACTGCTCGCCATGTATTTTCACATCGACATTAAATGTGACACGAGCTCCGTCTCTTCATGTTACTGCTTTGCAAAGTCAGCTGACCCTCCTCCTCACTGTACAGCGTAATAACACAGACATGCGCAAAGGATTGTGGGAAATGTAGGCTGATGTACGCCGACAGCTTCACTTTCAAGCCCGTTTTTAAACTCCTCTCCTGTCAACATTTTCTACAGTACAGACACGAAGCTTACATCAATCCCTTCAGCTGATTCTTGTGATGCTCACGGTGTAGTCCTTTTTTTGATAGCCATCACGGTTTTGGCACAACATTAGGTCGTATACCCGGAAGTCCCCAGCTTTATCATCGACCCACATTAAATGTCACACTGCCTCTGCCTCTTCATGTTAGTGCTTTGCAAAGTCAGCAAGCAGAGCAAATCCTCTTTCTCGTCCTCAGTTTACAGCGTCATGACAGAGAAATGGAAAACAATGCGCAAGGTTAGTGGGAAATATAGGCTTTCACATTCATTTCACAAGAAAATACTACGCGGCAGTGCACTCGACTCTGACAGCTCTGACGCCCGCGACTCTGCTCTACAGTCCGCCAGACTCTGGCTGCATACGCAGGTATACGCCATATACACACACGAAAACGCCCCGAAATACCATATAACCACAACAAAATGTGCAAGGATACGTATAGCAGCATGCTTGTGTGACTTTCACTTTCTCTCAGCGTGTGTGTGTGTGTGTGTGTGCGCTCCTCCGTCTGCCGGTGAGCGTAAAGACGCAGATAGACGCACATCGCAGGGACAGTGAGGGACCATCAGTCACTCTGTGATTTTATCATTCACACGGTGTCTTGACAGCTCATGTGCCCGGTTTAAGTGAACACAAAGACTTCAAAAACTGACGAGTCAGCCTTTCATTAATCAAAACTCTACATTCTTCATCAGTCCAGCTCTTGTTTTCACTCACTCACTGTTTTCTAAATAATAAATTCATCCTGAGGGATCCTCCATCACTTATTCTCCATGATATCAGAACAATCTTTGAAGGATCAAGCTTCAAATACAATCTACTAGTAGAGCGGTTCCCAACCTGTAGGTGGAGGCCCATTGTGGGTCTCAGAGCTGCATTCAGTGGACGGTGTATTAATCTGGTCAAATTGTGGTATAAATGTCTTCAGTGTATGGAGGCCCTAAGAGGACAAACATCATCAGAGTATGTCAGATTATACCCACTAGAATAAACCAGACTACACACAAATATTACACTGTTTTACATTTCTCTACTCAGATATTCCTGTCCAGATTTACAAATTCATGTATGTAGGCTATTATTACTTTGTGTTTGATGTTCAAGTATAGATTTGTTGATTTAAAAAAATGAAGTAGTGACAACTTTGACTTCGATGTTAACTTGAACAGATCCAGTTTCTAATGACATTCTGACCGTTAATGTCCACTCCTTATTGTCCTCCAATGAAAATCACCTCTGTTTACATTAATGTTCAAGTCAGATGCTTTTATACTGGATAGTTCATAGTGTTGTGGACTTGTGGCCTACAAATTGATGCCAAAACATTTTTCAGTTACTAAAGGAAAATGTATTCTAGGCTAATTATGCATATTCAATTGCACTTCATAATTTAACCCTTCAAAGCCTGAATGCACAAATAATAGCCAGAATATTATTTTTTTTTGGAGCTGAAATGTTTATTTCACTTCCTACTGAAATCCAACAAAATCACAATTTCCATAACATTTAACATATATATATTTTTAGCGGCAGAGTTGCTGACTCTTCCTCCGGGGACCCGGGTTCAAATTCTGGTGAAGGCAGTTGTACTTTTCAACTGTGTGTCCAACACAGACTGCTGATTACTACAGCTCCTTGCTGTATGCATCTGGCTGCTGTCCTCTCAGTCTGGATGTCACAGGCTGTCAGTGATTCAACCTTCACTTCCATACAACTTTATTCTTTTCCTGTCTTTAGAATAAACATTTGATAACATATTTCACACTTCTGCTACTGATTACAGTCTTTGTCATTTTAGCCCTAACAAATTTTACTCTTATAATCATAGATTACAACTTCTTCATGGTGGCCAAACATTTCTACAGCTTTCTGCAATTTCCTTTCACGTTTATTCATTTTCAGCTTTCTTTCACAACTGTAACCATTTTTAGTACACATTTCCCACATTTGCAGCTGTGCTTCACTGCTTCCAACTATTTTATGTCACATTTTCACATTTTCAGCTATGTTTGCATTGCTTTTAGCCATTTCATTTCACAGTTCCAGCATTCAGACTCAGCATTTCAACGTATTTGCTGCAAGGAAATGCAATTTTTCTAGTTCTTCTTCTTCTTTTTCTTCTTCTTCTTCTTCTTCTTCTTCTTCTTCTTCCCTCAACTATTTGGACCTTTTCACAGCTTTCAAATTTGCACAGATTTTCACAGAAAAAAATTGAGCAGTGCAGCATGTTCAGGAGATTTGCGCTTGTATTTTTCACATGTGTAACTGTTACAGTTTTTACAGTAAAAATGATTTTCTGCAGATTTTTTGCATTGAAGTCAATGGAAGATTTTTGCAGGTCTGCTGAAAAGTGCTTCAATTTTCAGGCTGTACAGCTTCGGCATACTTCCGCCTACAGACTTCATTCTTGCTTTGACAGATTCACTGATCTCTCAACTATTTTTCCCTGTGTTCAGCTTTTTGCTGTCTTCTACAGTTTTTGAGATATCACTGTTTAAGCAACACTAAGTTTGGAGGATTTCTCTGTTCTTAGAGCGTGTCACGTGACCTGTTAGAGCGTGAGCTTCGCCTAAAGATTCCAAAATGTATAGCCGAAAAACTGCACTAAAAGCCTCAAGCTTTAATTCACAGATATGATTTATACATCAAAATGAAGCTACACTTCTCCTCTTTCAGCTGAAATTCGTTTCAACCTCGACATTGACATCGTTTTGTCTCAGTGAGCTTCAGAGCCACGGGTATCCCGCAAAGTCCTCCGTCTGTTCCCGTTGTTATAGTCCTCCCCAGAGAGCTGATCGACTCACTTTCAAGCCCGTTTTTAAACTGCTCTCGTGTCAACATTTTCTACAGTACAGACATGAAACTTACATCAGTCGTTTCAGCTGATTCTTGTGATGCTTACGGTGCAGTCCTTTTTTTGATAGCTATCACGGTTTTGGCACAGCATTAGGTCGTATAGCCGGAAGTCCCCAGCTTTATCATCGACCCACATTAAATGTCACACTGCCTCCGCCTCTTCATGTTAGTGCTTTGCAAAGTCAGCAGGCAGAGCAGCTCCTCTTCCTCGACCTCAGTCTACAGCGTCATGACAGAGAAATGGAAAACAATGCGCAAGGTTAGTGGGAAATGTAGGCTTTCACATTCATTTCACAAGCCCTTTTTTTGATAGCTATTACGGTTTTGGTTCAGCGACCACTTTGTTACCCGGAAGTAACCAGCTTCACGTACCCGAGCTGTACACACATAACACAGATTGTTAAATGCTATGGTCACCATACGAGCACATTGCCACTGTGTGTCACAGCGGTAGAGCAGCGGACTATGCTGCAGGTGTTCTCGGTTTACGTCCCGCAGCAGGCTCGATCACTTTTCAACTGCTTTGTCCACGACTGTTGATTATCAAAGCACCTGAATGCTTTCCTTTTCAGTCTGGACGTTGCAGCTTTTCACTTATTCAAGCTCTCACTTTCGTTCGATTTTCACTGTACCCCCCTTTACAATGCACATATAATAATGATAAGAATAATAATAAGAAGAATGATAATAATGATAACATATGATAACATAGTTTACACTTCTGTTACTCATTACAGTTTCGACAAAATCTGCATGTACAGCTGAACTGCTTCTGTCTTTTTCAACAGTTTTTACTGTTACACTTTTCTAAATATTAACTTTTTCCAATATTTGTTTTACATTTAAATGAATAGGACACTTTTGCAGTTATGCTGAAAACTGCTTCAGCTTTGACATTCTACAGATTCTGCAGACTTCCACTTACAGACTCCACTCTTACTTTACAAAATTCAAAAATCTTTCCAAAATTTTTAGGCTTGTCCACTTTCCTGTTATTATATCCTCTATGATGACAGCATACGTGATGCGTGCGGGAGAGAGACAGACACGTTGATGTAGACTGACGTCTTCAGCGAGTCGGCATTGTACATAACTTTATAAGCCTGTGTTGTGCTCATCTGAGCCATTTAATGGATACACATTTTTAACATGTACGGGACATTTCACAATCAGTGCAATCCTATAGTACTGTGTGCCGAATATGCACAATCCTGTATCAATATCAACACTCAGATAAAGTGCTGGTTGTACGTGCTTCATTCCATCTATACATAAGGTTGGAGCAACATTAATGGACACTTTTTACTTTTTCTGAATTCCTGAAAGCCAGCATTTCTGTGGTTCTGACATTCATGTGCAGACATGACACTACACGTGTATCAGTCTATAGCTCACGACAGTGGGGTCCAGTTGTCCGACCGGCCCTGAACGCCTCACTAAAGTCTCATGCTGTGGCTTCGCAAGATTTTGTCTCATTCTGAACTCCGTTCTTGAAGGTGAGTTGCATTACTTTTGTGTCTCCTTCTTGCTTTCCTACAAAGTCATTTTATTACAGTGTGATGTTGTTCATTACGACTACAAGTCTGCCCGAGAGGGTCGATATAGTTTTGCTGCTTGTCACTCTGTAGCTATGTTTAGCCAACGCTCACTGTTGCTGATCATCACTTTAGAGGGACGTTTGCAGTCACGGCAGTTGAACGAAACCAAGCTAAATGTCCTTCTTCATGTGTAACACTTAACTACAACACGTTTCAGCGGATCAGATATTAGAAACAAAAACCTACTCTTATTGTCCACATTCATACATGCAATGATAATCAAAGCATGGTGTTGATGGTGTTAGCTGCACTGCACAATCAAACACGCCATAGACACATTTAGGTTGATATCGCAGTGGTTGTGTTTTCCTAGCATAGGTGCCCACTACCGCCGCTGTCGGACGTCAGCGTGTCCGCCTTATTGATAGCGAGTGTCAACACTGTAGAACATGTGACGTTTTTGTATACAAACTTAGATGCAAGTCACGTTGATCCACTGCTTTCATATAATGTACATGGTCATGCTGTTGAAAATTAGGACAAAAATGACATCTCAGCTAATAATGCTACAGTAGCAATGACTGTACTGACTTAAATATGAGCAGATACAGTTCAGCTCATAACTTTACATACTTTGCAGGACTTCTAACATATTGACTATTATTGAAAAATTTGATACTAGGCCATTTCATCATGTGCAAAACTTTTGCCTCATTTACAGCTAGTGGTCACATGAAGCCATTTCATGCCCTTTTTAAATGTCAGTGTTAACCACAATCACCAAAATTGACCTAATGTACAGGTTATTGAACCTTGACTGTTTGGCTTAATAATAATTACAAAGGTTGATATACATATCTTTACATAGTTATTTGGGGTAACTGTAAATACTTGTGACTGTCTGATTCTAATAACTCTCCGTCTTTCAAAAGTAACAGACTTTCACAGTTGTAGAGAGAGCTGTACATAATTACATTTCTTATGTGGAGTTGTACAGATTTACAGGAAAGTGAGCAGTGGGTGAAGCCAGCACTGTGCAAAGACCTGCTGGAAAACATTGTTGTACTTACAAATGACAAAGAAGGATATAAACACATCCATGGATATGAAAATTTCTATCTGTTGTGTTCAGCCTGTGTTAACAAGTGGACGATTTCTGATTCTGCTGAGACATTCTCCAGGGTATGTAAAATTAGGAGGACAACTGTATATGACACAAAACTTTTGACTTCCTTGTCATTGTTTACTGGTGGAAAACAATCTGAGCTAATAGTGTGCTAATGTTACAACTATGCACAATATATTAACTCAGCTTTTCCTTATTTTCTATCATCATGTTAAACATCATGTATTAATTCAGAGCATGACACATTTTCACTTAATAAACAGGGGAATTGACTTTTCCTTCCTCTAAAGACGTATTAGATGATTCTATTACACACACAAGACTGCTTCAACATGTAGGCATTATATTGCATGTAATACATTCTTTAATGATATTAATAAGCTTGTCTGTCTTGACCATAGTCACCACCATGGTTGACTGTTGACACACTTTGTTACACACACTCACACAGCTCTATTAACATGTGTTACCCATCTTTCACAACAAGAAAACTGCAAGTCCTGATTTTTCTGTACTACGGATACATTATGTCAATGCAATAGAAATTCAACACAGTACTTGATGAATAGACGTTTACTTAGTAAATTACACTGTTCTGCATGACCATAACAACCTCTGTATTGTTGCACAACTGTAATGGTTTCTCCTTTTCTTTCCATCCACCTGCCAACCACTTCACGATACCTTACCGTTTTCTCCATCTTCTTCAATTGGGCTGATCATCATGGGCTCCTTGTCCAAAACGAAGTAAGAATGTCTGTCTGAATAATACTTCTGCTTTTGCTACACTGATCTGTACTTTTCTTCATATTTACTGAATCATGTTTGACACAATGAACAGTCTTGCTAAATACAGTTGAACACAACATTAGCTGTACATTTCAGGCGTGTCATAAAATGCACACATTGTTTTTTACAAACTTAGTTGTTGGGTTTTTCTTTTTAACAGGGTCTTTCCAGGGGTGTGGGGTAGTTTTATTTATCTGGAGGTACTTGTATTGCAAATAACCACAAGGTCTTTGTAGCCGAAATTTCTGCCTGAGAAGAATTTGCAAAATCAATATGTTTTACACAACAAACACTGAAGATTGAATAAAGTGCTGTAACATTTCTGGAATTAACACTGCATTTGTTTTGCTCTGTCTCCTTGACCTTTGTGTTTTCCACCCTAAATCAACACTGCAGAGTTGGAAGTGTAAGTCACGTACTTAGACTCACTGTATTTTCCCCTGTGTTTCAAATGTACCATTTCGCTGTAATTTATTGTCCCTTCAGCTGTCTCAAAGTACCATTTGCTATTCACATTGTTTAACTTGGAGTACATGGCTGCTTTCAGTTTGTCTCAGTCTGTATCTCACACTAAGTGATCTAAGTTGTTGATACACTAACTATTTAGTGAAACTTCACAGCAACATAGTCTTCTGCTGCACAACAACAAAATATTATGATATTGGAGTTTTGTTGGGCAGATGCTGAGCAGCAGTATTAATGACAGTCATATGTCAGCTTTTGTTCTGTACAGACAAATGCAGTCTTCCTTTAAAACCATGGGGACTGGGTGTCAAGGTGACAATGTCTTTCTGCTAACATGGGAAGGACTTACCATAGCAACGTATCAATGCTTATTTTTTACAGCTTAATAGCATTGTACTTTACAATAAATGAGCCTGTATCCTAAGTTTTACTTGTGGAAAAAGTGAAACTGAAGACTTCACTGCTGACCTTTGGAAAGAACGCAATTGAACAATGTATAAGCTTTGCTTTTGAAACAGCTGTTACTTGGTCATGAACAACGATACATTTTTAGAGTCTTGTACAACAGATTTTGTATTACCAGCACTGTCTTATATCTGTTTTCTCTTTCTCTTACTGGTTTTCTACTACCTTGGCGACCTGGATGACTGGCTACCTGGCTCATCATCACTTCTCTACTCTATCCATTTTGGGTCTTTTCTCCAATCTTTCTTCACACCTTCCTTGCATCTCTCCCCTCATCTCTGTATCTCCCATCACTTATATCATTTTTTGAGGTCTTCTGTCTGGCTTCTCTATCCACCTGCTCTATCTAGGCCTGTAATCGGCAGGCCTTTATTCGGTACTCTTTTTTTGGGTGAACTTTTTAAGGTCCAATCTGTACTCGGTCAACTCCTGTTTCAGAACACTGTATCACGTGACTATTTGGGTTACAGGATATCACTTCCTGTTTTGGGTCGGATCACTTTCAGGATATTTGTTCCTGATCTGTTTTGGGTCTGAGCTTCTCTGCTCCATTCTGTCCTTTGCTCTCTCTCTCCTGACAGCACTTCATTGCATCTTTCACACTGACAATAACATCTTGTAGACGAATCATAATTTTACTCTATAATAATTGAATACTCCTGTAAATATAACATACATTCTCAAGACTTTCTCAGTACACTTTAACTGTAGTCAGAATTGTTACATAGTCTGAACTTAACTTGCACACCTGAAACATACATAGAAGATACATTTCATTTCACACTTACCACTTTTGTAGGACGTTTCAGTTCAAGCTAAACTCTGTTTGGAATCTATCACAAAAACAGTTTCTTTTCAAACCAAATTCAATCATTTCCCATATAGCTATATCTTCTGTATATACATAACTATTGACATTCAAGTCCAAATTTATTTACATCCAAAATTTACTCTCAGGCCTTTTTTGGAAGGACAACTTCTGAAAAGTTCTTACAGTTACTGTTTTCTTTTTCCGATACTTGCACAGAATTGACAAACTGAAACTAATTCATACAGTGCTAATTTTACTGATTCTTCATTTATTTCTCCACAATTCACTGAAAACATTGTCATTTGTACTGTTGCACCTCTTCATTTAATAAACATCTACCAGAAGGATCTTTGTGTGGCTGTTCTGTTTCTGCAGATTCTGTCTAACCAGAAGAAGTACATCCAGAGTACAGAAAAACCTGCATTCCTCGTTGTGAATTTAACTTTCATATGTAAGACATTGTCCACCATAACTGTTATATACAAGTAGTGTTAGAGGAAAGTCTTGGTAACTTCAGAGAGTTCAGGTTCAACACAGCTCAGCCACAATTTTTACTAGTCAGTAAAAACCATATTTGTGGTAACGCTACAATGACGAGGAAGAGCAAGAAATCACAGGCAGCAAGCTAGTGCTGGAAAAACAGAAACAACATTCACTCTGTTACAACTGGTCAGCTTCGTCATAGCAGTGGAGACGTCAAGCCTGTATTGTCTGATGCTGACAATATGACAGAAGGAGGTCCAACATCACCGTGTGTATCACAGGTATTGTATGCAGACAAGGTACAGCGTACAGAAACCACAATTGCAGGTACTACGTCTCACCAGGTAGACCCCACAGCTCAAAGTAACTTCACAGGTGTACCACAACTATCCTATGCAGACATGCTAAAAAGAACGTGTCAGTGATTGTAACTTTGCAGCAGGTCCACCTCAAGCACAAATCAGAAATCCCACAGATCAGCTTGATGAAGTAAACATCTGCGCATCGCGCAGCCAGGCTTCCCTCAAATATGGTGAATCAAGGAACCAGCAGTGCAACTGTAACTCTCTGACCTTCCTAGCATTCCTGTATGAGAATGAACACCTTACTAGAGCAGACCTGGACCTAGTCTTAGATAAAGGTAATGTTATGTACAGACAGGTGAGAAAAAGCATTCGTAACCACAGCCATCTGACAACTGATGAACTTCCTGATGTAGTTCCTGCTCGCAGATACACACACATTCTGGACATGTCACTGCTTTCCAGATACGGCACGTTTGGAGATCCATTACCTGGAGCAGCAGACACCTATCTAGACCTTGAGTCAGGACTCAGCTGTTTGTTATCAGATGTACAGTATGCACTACTGCTAATGACTTCATTGTGCATTGCAGTCTTCAGAACCAGATCAGGCAGATATGGTTTCTTTGATCCAAATTCTCGTACAGTCCAAGGTTTGCCCTGTGATTCAGCCAAGACTCAGCTCTGGTACTGTTGTCATGGTGACATTCACATGTCTCAGTGACATGATTGACAGACTAACCAAATATCACAAGATGTTGGGCACAGCAGCAACATGTAATTATGAGTTAAACCCAGTTGTCTTTCACGATGTGAACATCGTGAGTCATGTCATCCCAGACACAGAGAGGCAGCCACTAACTCACATTGTCCCAAACACTGTGTCTGATAAGCTACCTCGAGGTCAGCTTACCAGAACTATACCACAAATCCAGGCTGATGTCTCTCAAAAGCCTGTGTTAGCAGACATGGAAACTGAAGTTGTGACAGAACAAGAAATCAACGTACTGCATGTGTTAGCTGACACACACACTGATCCAGAACCACTACATGAATTAGGAATACCAGACTATCCCCAGAGTGAGTTACTCTTAACTGTGCCATTTATTAATACTCATGACATTTTCAGTAAACTGTCAAAAATGGGCAAAGAGCAAAAGAAGAAATTCATTAGGAAACTTCAGCAACATGAAAAATTCTCACGAAGTAAAGACAAACAAATCAGAAATACAAGGTTGAAGTATGTGTCAGACAAAACCTACAGAGCAAAGAAAAAGTTGTACTCGAAACACAGATATTCTACCAACCCTCAAGTACAGGAAAAGAAAAGCAAAAACATTACAATCAGATACAGGGAAAGCGCAGATTTCAGATTGAAGCAAAAGACATATTTCTCAAGAAAATATCAGGAAAATGTGGAATTTAGAGCCAAGAGAAAAGCAGCCACTAATAGAAAATATCAGGAAAATTTGGAATTCAAAGCCAAGAAAAAAGCAGATGCTAACAGAAAATATCAGGGAAATCTGGAATTCAAAGCCAAGAAAAAAGCAGATGCTAACAGAAAATATGAAAGTCTTGAATTCAGACAGAAGAAAAAAACAGATGTTAAGAGGAAATATCAAGACAATCTGGAATTCAGACAGAAGAAGAAAACATATTTCACTCAAAGATATGCACAGGATGAAAAGTTCAATGTTCGCCACAAACAGCTGATAAGACAAAAAATGCATGATAGGACTAAAGACAGTCTCCAAAAGATTACTTGTGCTTTGAAAATAACAAAGAAATACAGACACATAAGTCAACATACTTCTGAGCCTGACAGACAAACAGATAATACTTTGATCAGAGAAGCCATAGCTACTTTCAGATCACACATAAAGGATGGTCCCACCTATGTTTGCACTGTTTGTCACAAAGCCTCGTTTCCAAACCAGGTGAAACCTTGTAACAGGTCCAGCTATGAGAAAAATCCCAGAGTGGTAGGAGCATGTCTGACAGGGCAGTATGTTCATGTTTGTGATGATGACTGCATAAACGATAACTGTTCTGTTCCTCACGAGAGAAGGACAGAGTGGATCTGTCACACCTGCCATGATCACCTGAAAAATGAAGCCATGCCAAAACTGGCTGTAGCAAACAACCTGAGTCTGTGTGATATTCCACCTGAGCTGTGTGACCTCAACATACTGGAGAGACATCTGATAGCAAAGTGCATAGCGTTTGCAAAGATCATTCCTCTTCCTAAAGGCAGACAGAGAGCTATACATGGAAATGTGGTGTGTGTTCCCTCTGAAGTCCAAGAGACTATTGATGCTCTTCCCAGATTGAGAAGTGAGTCTCAGGTGATGAGAGTGAAACTGAAGAGACGAGCTACACAGGACATCATCTGTTTCAGACCGTCACCTGGTCACTCATTCAGGCTCTGCAGACACTGAAAGACATCCACCCACAGTACAAAGACATCACTATTAGAGATGAGGAGGAGCTATGTGACCCCACAGTACCTGATGATGATGATGTTTCCATGGATGATGAAGAGTGTGATAAAGATGATCTGATGCAGATTGACAAGTTTGAGACAGATGCAATGTGTGAACCAGACAGTGATGGTGAGAAAGGAAACACTGAGCTGTGTGATGACAATCAGACTGAGGAGAGTGGTGGTCATGATCACGATGAACATAAAGATGATGCTGATGATGAACCACAGCAGAAAGAAGACATGCCTAACAGTGGTGGTGGTGTTCTTGAATCATGCCTTCAGCCCTGTGATGTTTCAGAGGACATATTGTGTTTCAGTGAATCGACTTACTCAGTAGCTCCTGCAGAGAGAAACAGCCCAGTCAGTTTCTTTAAAACACCGAAACTTGAGGCCATGGCTTTCCCTGTTCAGTTTCCTACTGGTGAAAACACACTGGATGAGAACAGAGCCATGAAGCTAACACCCAGTAGTTATTTCAAAGCAAGGCTCTATGGTGTTGACAATCGCTTTGCCAGAGATACAAACTAACTGTTCTTTGCACAGTTTGTGACTGAGATACACCAAGCCAGTTCCAGCATGACCATCCAGCTACGTAAAGGCAAACCTTTCACCAGAGATGGACGCAAAATAACATCAACAATGTTGAGAAACAAGTATGAGGTGGAGAGACTGGTGAGAAATAGAGGTGCACTCAGATTCATGCAGCCGCTTCGAGGAACTCCAGCCTATTGGGACAAAACAGCTAGAGATCTCTTTGCCATGATCAGACAGCTGGGAAGTCCTACTTTCTTTGTCACATCTTCTGCAGCAGAAATGCGTTGGCCAGAGGTGATCACTGCTATAAAAATACAACAAGGTGAGGAGGTGAACTTTGATGAGCTCGATTGGTCTACCAAGTGTGACATCCTGAGAGCAAACCCTGTCACTGTGATGAGAGTTGAAGCACTGTTCAGAGACCTGATTCTGTCTCCTGCACAACCCCTGGGCAATGTCTTCGACTACTTTTGGCGACTTGAGTTTCAGAACAGAGGTAGTCCTCACATACATGGTCTCCTGTGGGTTGCTGGTGCACCTGTGTTTGAGCAAGCCAGTGACATGACTGTGTGTGACTTTGTGTCCAAATACATCTCAGCTCAGCTACCTGATCCAGAGAAACAGCCTGACCTGTACAAAAAAGGTACAGAGGTGCAGATACACAGCAAAAACCACACCACTGTGCTTTTGACAGCTTTCACTGGAACTGCAGCCTTTAACATCTCTGGAACAACTCTGCACTCACTGCTCAAACTGCCCAGAAGCCTCAAACCTCCTTTTCAAGGTCTTGGGAACCAACTGGATGAAATCAGGTGTGAGCTTTTAAATGCTGAAATCCTCATCATTGATGAAATCTCCATGGTGTCAAAGGCTCTATTTGCCTATGTGGATGTAAGACTAAAACAGATCAAAGGCAGCCACAAACCCTTTGGAGGAATGTCAGTGATAGCTGTGGGAGACTTTTATCAGTTACCACCTGTACGACAGTCCAAGCCGCTTTGTGTTTATGACCCACATGAGATTGACCTCTGGAAAGAACACTTTCAGATGATCACTCTGAATGAAATTATGCGTCAGAAAGATGACATGGTGTTTGCTGAGATGTTGAAACGGCTACGGATCAAGAGCAAATCAGATGAGCTTTCTGAAGCAGACAGAGCTTTGCTTTCACAGTGTTTCACTGGACCAGAACATTGTCCCACTGACGTGCTGCACATTTAAGCCACCAACAAACAAGTCAGTGCTCACAACTCTGCTACACTATCTCTGCTTCATTCTGACATTACCAACATTGATGCAGATGATTTCAAGAAAGACCAGCACACTGGACACATGAAAAGACAAGTTGCACCATGTCAAGGAGGCAGAAACGATCTACCTGACACCCTAAACATTGCTGTAGGTGTTCCAGTCATGCTTACCAGAAACATCAACGTGTCTGAAGGTTTGGTTAATGGCTCATTTGCTACAGTATGCAGAGTGATCAGCTCTGAAAGCAATGATTCCTCACATGTCACTAGGCTTGGTCTCAAGATGGATGATGAAACAGCTGGCAGGAGCTATCGCACCACAGCAGATGACCTTGTGTACATTGAGAGATCAGAGGAGACTCTAAAACACAAAGGAGTGGTACATAGACAGTTTCCTCTTAAACTGGCCTTTGCATGCAGCTGTAGTGTCTTTGAAACACATCTTTGAACCTGGCATGGCCTATGTAGCTATCAGCAGAGTGACCTGTCTGAGTGGACTGCACTTGCTTGACCTGGACGAGGGTAAGATCTATGCTAACCCTGAAGTCACTGTATCCATACAGAGCATGAGACAAGCTAACATGGAGCATGTGATGCCTCTTCTGCAACTCCAACAAACACTTAGCAGACCTGACACCATGACCATAGTTCATCACAACACAGAGGGACTAGCATGTCATTTCAACGACTTGAAAAGCCATCATGAACTCTGTCTTGCAGATGTTTTGTGTCTAACAGAAAGTCACCTACAGGGCTCCTTTGTTGCAGACTTTCTCCATCTTGATGGCTACACTATGTTCAAGCGTAACAGACACTTGTCCTACTCTAATATTCCACAGATGGCCAGCAGAGGTGGTGGTGGAGTTGCTGTTTATGTGAAGAACCATTTACAAGTCTTAGAGAAACACTACTTCTGTAATGTCACTGACCTTGAGTTTGTAGTTTTGAAGGTTGAAGCTCCACTACCTGCTGTGATTGCAGCTGTGTACAGACCTCCAGACTACAGTGTGGCATCTTTCCTGTCCAATCTCAGAAGCCGTCTGGATTCTCTGGACCATCATCCCATTGTTGTGTGTGGCAATTTCAATGAGAACCTCTCCTCAAGCGCAAGTAAACCGATTCTTGACTTCTTTCAGTCCAAAGGATATGCACAGCTGATCACCACAACTACCACAGACAAGAACACACTGCTGGACCTCATTTTCACCTCACGACCACAGCTATGTCTCCATTCAGGTGTCCTGCAGACTAACTACAGCTACCACAATCCTGTTTACTGTGTTATATCATCCAACAGGTTGTAAACAACACAGCTGGCCTTTAAACAGAAACACAAGTTCCACAACTTGTAACTCAATTTTGCTTCATGTTTTCCTGCAGACTGTACGAATCATACAATGACAATTCTAGAAATTCAAAAGTATAAATTAAGTCTTTCATCATAAGCTGCTTTGGACTGATGTAAAGGTTTTACTAATCTAAAGGAAATCAATTCTGACAAATCTAGTACTTTTACTAGTAATGCTTTGCTTTATGAGACTGAAGAATGGAAAGTGTTGCAAATTATTATTGTCGTAATAAAGACTGTTTTAACAGTAAACAACTGTAACATTATCACAACTACTTCAATCATAAATGTACTGGTCCAACATGATGAAGGCTACAAAAAGATGCAGCCTGGCTTTAACGTGTGTCCAGGCTGTAGGGTGGGAGGATGGACCATTGTAGCCTTCTTCAGCTGATTATGACTGCTGTAATCTTTGGTGTAAAACAGAATTGACAAAAAAAAGTTATAGCCCTTACTCTGCATGAGTACAGTCATTAGATATCACCTTTTGTAACCTTGATTCTGTTCCTCCATCAAATCCTAACTGCTGAAGACAACTACTCCACACACAGCTTCGTGTGTACAAGTAAACACACTCTCCCAAAGGTTTTTGTGTAACAACTGTGATTATCTTATTCAACAGATGATTCTCTGAGATACTGTGCTTTGCATTATGTTGTTCTGGTGATTGTAAATGGTTCTCCACAATTGTTTTCAGCTTCATATTTGTACAACACATTTTCAGCCTTGTGCATTGATCAAATCCAGTAAACTCAAGTTCAACACTTTCACTTGACTTGCTTTGTCAAGGAAGGTGGGTCAGGACTGATAAATGCCCATGGCAAAATTCTTTTAGCAAATGTGTACAACAGCTGCTAACAGTAATGACATTAAAAAGTCTGTGTGCTTGATTTGCACCCCTTTTGTCATGTTTTTTTTATACCTATAAGCTGAACCCCAATTTTGTTTGACCTTCTTTTTTTCACCACTCTGATCCACCTCTGTGCCAGTCTGACTGGTGTTGTACCAACTTTACAACATGCTTATTTACTTTTCTCGTGGCTTCAGCTTTGGATTACTTTCTTATATGTTCCGTATCTACCAATACCTCAATAAAGTCTTTGTGGCTCAACTGTAATTGCCAACAAAACAGTAAAAACTAGGTAACAACAGCAGATTTAAACACACAATGTATCTGCTGTTCAATCTGACCCTCTGCAGAGCAGAGGAACCAACACATCTTTCACACTTCTCTTCACGACTTCTCTTTATCGGAGCTCCAGGTGCAACTAACAACAACCACAACGCACCAAACTGGAGCACAACAAACAGCGCAGCACATCTACCTGAACACTGACACCTTGGGCTCTAATTTCCTGGCGCAACTCAGGGTGGCGCAGCCTGGCGCACCCCCCGCAGTGGTAATTTTGTCCGGCGCACCGCCGTGCACAGCCAATTTGGCAATTTGGTAGACCGGCTGCGCCGAGATGGGTGTGACGGCGCACCAGGGGGAGGTGTCCACAGATTCAGCTTGGCGCAGTGACAATTTCGTGCCAAAAAGCCCGCCAGCTCCAACCTGGTCTATTCTCGGCGCAGACGAGGCGCACCCGGGGCAGTGGTAATTTGGCTGACAGATGCACAGTGCGCACACATCACCAAAACCTTACAGGCAGGTGTCCAGAGTGTCAGGCACATTTCAATGCAATAAACAATCACAGCAACCACTATTTAATGTAACCGTCTGAACCAGCACATACATTTGTATCTATATTAATTGTCCCGTCACATCTGATGTCAGATCAGAGACGTTTGTCATAACAAACGAGTGCACATCTCTCAAGCCAACCACATCATCCGATACGGAGTATCCGGCTTCTCTCATCTCATGAAATTAAATAGAAAAGAAAAAGAGAGAGACGCTCGCTGAATAAATAACTCGGTGTCTCAAGGATTTACCTGTGATTGCCCATATTTCTCTGTTTTAATCTTTATTCGCAACGTAATCTAAAAAGATGGAGAAGCCTACATTATTGCAAGGAGGATGAGGAGGAGATATATTTTCACCTAAGGCGCTGCTATTTGGCGATGACAGACCAGGAATGCAGGTGGATCACAAGCATGATGAATGTATTAGCCTGCTGCTGTGTTTAAATGTAATTATCACTTAATTTTGTACTCCTATTATGACACAGGAACAGATTACATCTGTCCCGTGAGGTGGTCCACACGGTGACGCGCGTCGTGTCCTCCGATGCGCGGCCCGGTGGCCCCTGCGCTCTCCCAGTTGCTGTAAAAGTGACAGCGGCTCTGACCTTCTTCTCCACCGAGGTGAAATTGTCACTGTGCCTCGCCCGTGGCGCATTTAAAGGCAAGGAGAGGCGTTCATTTGATTGGTGAAGATTGTACTCGGCTGTGTTAAACCCACTCACGCCTACTCTCCTCCCTCTCTGCCATTTGCGCCAGTGGGAGAGACGGAGGTGTGGGTGCGCCTCCCTGCGCCAGACTGCGCCGTGCACGAAACTTGCAAAATGCCCTGGACACACCCCGTTGGCGTGGCGCAGGCGCGGCGCAGGGAAGGTGCACCCCGCCTGCGCCTGGTCTACGAAATTAGAGCCCCTTGTCTGCTGAAGGGCTCATGGCCATATGCCCTGCTGTGACGTCCCGAGTTTCTACACAACTAAACATGATGTAAGGTTTTATTGAACAAACACCATCTGTGAAACTTTGGTGCATTTTACAATGGTTTTGATTGTTACTGTCAATAACAACACTGTCTTCTCATGTCAAGAGCTGAGGCCAGCCAAAGCCAGGTGGAACTGCTCAGACATCTAAACATGTTGGCATGGTGGCTTCCTGCTGGAGCCTTCAGAAGCCTCTCCGTAAAGTCTCACTGATCACAGTTTTTGTCTGCTGGACAGCACTTTCAAAGGTATTCAAATACAGTCTAATGTGCAACTTTTAGATGTTTTTATTTTGGTTGATTATTAGCACAACCTCCTGTTTCCTTGTGTGTCAACCTGCCTCCTCCTCCAGATCACCTGCACATCCCCACCTGGCCGTTCATGGTGAAGCCAGTGCAGCTCAGCAGACTTTAACTGATGTAGATCCTTCCAAAAATGGTGAGCTGCAGACAATCACAGACAAGATCGTCTGTCATCACTGTCACACTGACAGTACATCTTTCCTGCAGCTTTAAGCTTTCTCTGAAGGTGACTACCGTTCCTGTACCAAATCAAAGTTTTACTTGAACACAAACAGAAAATACAACCCAACTGCCTTTCCTCTATCATCCTGCTATTTCCATGATGTACCATGACAATTTCTATATTTCTTCTTTTATTTCAGATCTCTCCTCCTCTAAATGTTACTACAAAAATGATGTCCTCAAATCTACTGATGACAGCTATATACAGCTACTCTACAAGTACAACTGAAGTCTAAACATTGCAGCACATCACAGTGTCAGTCAGAAACTGCTACAACTTTGGACTGCTGTGCAAAACTAACAGCTCACTGATCTCTGAACCTTGTGTTTATCTTCACGATGGAACAATTCTTACTTCACAATTGTACATTATTGTTTTGGACCGTCATAATCAATTACTTCGGTTCACATTTGTTCTATCACTGATGTCTTATAACTTTTCTGTTTTTGATCATTAATGCCCTTCTCATTTGCTCTTATTAAACACAACAATACTTCTAAGGGAAACAATCTCTGTTCCTTTGTCAAAAACATACTAACTTGGCTGACTTATATCCTTTTCATCAGTCTCACTTTTTCAGCATGCATGTACTTCCATTTTGCACATTGGGTTTATGGTCATAACTTTGTCCTTCCAGCTAGTATGTCAACTCAAGGTTTTTCAGCTGTGCTTATTCTTACAGCTGATATAAACCCTTGAAGACAGTAAACTATCTTTTTATGAACAAAGCATTAAAATGTTAAACTGACTTACACATTATCTTCTCAATAAAATATGTCTCCTTTAACAAGCTAGTAACTTCAACATTATGAAAGTAATGGTATGCTGAAATGCAAATTCTAAAACACCTATTTATGTTGACACATATTTCTCCCATATATTCAGGAATTCATAAACCTGTTCAATAGACTCTTTCCAAAAACAATGCAATTTCTTCTTGAAAAAGGCAATAGTTGTCAAGGTTTTTTAGGACTTGTAAAGAGCAGACTACATTTTCTTACTTTTATTCATCAAGCAGGACACATGACAGCTTTGAAACAGCACAAATGCATGACGTCTGATATTATCTACATCTGAAGGTGCAAAAACTACAATTACATTCTTATTCAACCTTACATCCTGTATAGCATGACTTCTGTCACTTCACAAGTATTTTGTGTTATTTCATCTGTTATGTATACAGTGTTTAAGAAAAACATGCAAATACTTATGAATGCTTATTTTACACAAATACATTTTATTGCTCAATTTTGTTCAGACACTTCAAAAGCAACAGATAAAGTATATCCAGCACCAATGTCACACAGATAAAAGCTGAATACATAACAACGCATCTGGCTGCTGTCCTCTCAGTCTGGATGTCACAAGCTGTCAGTGATTCAACCTTTCACTTCCATACAACTTTATTCTTTTCCTTTCTTAACAATACAAATTTGATAACATATTTCACACTTCTGCTACTGATTACCATCTTTGTCATTTTAGCCCTAACAAATTTTACTCTTTTAATCATAGATTACAACTTCTTCATGGTGGCCAAACATTTCTACAGCTTTCTGCAATTTCCTTTCATATTTATTCATTTTCAGCTTTCTTTCACAACTGTAACCATTTTTATTACACATTTCCCACATTTGCAGCTGTGCTTCACTGCTTCCAACTATTTTATGTCACATTTTCACATTTTCAGCTTTGTTTGCATTGCTTTTAGCCATTTCATTTCACAGTTCCAGCATTCAGACTCAGCATTTCAACGCATTTGCTGCAAGGAAATGCAATTTTTCTAGTTGTTTATTTATTTCCATTGGACTTGTTTATTTAAGGTTTCTCTCTTTTTTTTTTTTTTTTTTCACTACCCTTTTGTGTTTTTTTTTTTGTTTTTTTTGTACTCTGTTCTTGTAAAGGAAAGAAAAAATAATAAAAAAAATACATTGGGGAAAAAAAAAAAAAAAAAAAGGGCATCAATGGGCCCTGTGTCATCCGGAGACATGTTGATGTAATAATAATATAATACAATAACTTTATTTGTATAGCACTTTTTAGAAAAAGAGTGATTTACAAAGTGCTTTAACAATCAGACAAGAACATACAGACAGCAATCACAAAAGCACAAAAGGAAATTAAAACAAAAAACAAAACAAAAAGCCCAGTTTAAATCAAGGCACTGTAACAGAAAAACACATTTTGTCGTAAGAACCCAGATAATACAAGAACCATGCAATGTAAACTGAGACCATGAGGACTGAAATAAAAACAGTAAGAAAAAGTAAAAAGGATTTGAAAACGACGTTATTAGTAATGACAATGAAACAGTAATAATGATAGTAGTGATAGAATAAAACAACAGACATGAGCAGGAGATAAAACGATAAAAAGACTAAAAAAGCTATCTATAAAAGGATTAAAAGTGGAACAAAAGTGAAGCATAATTAGATAAAATCTGAATTAAAAGTAAGTCATGGGGGCGCTTGAGAAATGTTTTGCAAAACAAATAAACTTAGTGTTACCAATACACTGTATATAAAGTATATGTGTAATTGTAAGTTTATTACTTAATGCAATTTTTTAATGTAAGTATTATAATTGTATTAGGGGCCTCTCTGGGCCCCTATCAATCATGGGCCCCTAGGATCCTCCAGATTCTCCCCTTTTCTTCATCCCTGCATGCAAGCAGCAAGTGTGGACTGAACCATTATGTGTTGTAGGGGTGAGAGGGGCTTCAGACAGCCTCCACTATTTTTTAAAATGCAGAGTAAAATATATCATCCAATTTATTCTGCCAATTTTAAGCTAGTTATCAGACTAAATACCGATCTGCTTACTTTCACCTCCGCAATATTAACCGTCTCCGGCCCTCCCTCACTCCTCACAGTGCCTCCATTCTAGTCCACAGCCTCGTCACCTCTTGCATCGATTACTGTAATTCACTCCTCTTCGGTCTCCCCCAAAAGTCCCTCCATAAACTCCAACTGGTCCAGAATTCAGCTGCCGGTTTCATTACTAAGACCCCCTCACACCATCATATCACCCCATTCTTCAGCACCTCCACTGGCCCCCGGTGAAGCATAGGATAGAGTTCAAAATCCTCCTGTACACCTTCAGAGCCATCCACGACCTCGCCCCGCCTTATCTGTCTGACCTCCTCCACATCGCCACTCCAGCCTGCTCCCTCAGATCCTCCTCCACCAACCACCACACTGTGCCCTCTGCCCGCCTCAGCCCCATGGGGAGCAGGGCCTTCAGTCGCTCTGCTCCCCAGCTCTGGAACTCTCTCCCACCAGACCTCCGAAACCTGGACTCCCTGTCTCTTTTTAAATCCAGACTTAAAACCCACCTGTTCAGGTCTGCTTACCCCACTTGACAATAACATACCTCCTCTTCCCATTTCCTCTCATTACCTGTTGTGCTTTGCTATTGTTGATTTTATTATTATTGTAGATTTTATGATTTTATTGTTATGTTGATTTCATTTTTGTTGTTTTAATCTTGTACAGCACCCTTGAGTGTCATGAAAGGTGCTTTTAGATAAAATGTATTATTATTATTATTGTTATAACTAAATACCAAAAATAAAAAATAAAATTCACATTCATTTTTTACTTTTTTTTTTCAGGCTGTCCGAGGCCGCACCCCCAAACCACCACCCCCCATCTGGGCCCTGGTACATCTGTCCCCCTTTTCCCCTCACTTCGACGCCCCAGGTCTCAGGTCTTTGAATCATCTGCAGGTTTAGACTCCAGAGGATACAGCGACACTGAGGATCCAGGAGACCAAAACCCAAACCCAAACCCAGGGTAGAGGGGCTCGGTAAATGTGGTCTCTGTGGTGTGGAGGTGGATCAGTCCATCAGAAGAGACTGCATAGAAGGACAGAGATCCAGCAGGACAGTCCACATATACCCCTACTCTACCAGAGGATGAAGAGGAGGAGGAGGAGGAGGAGGAGGAGGAGATGGATGTTCCTCTGTTTTTGTGAAGGACAGAGTAACCACCATCAGAGCATCTCAGACTCCAGGAATGATCATTACGTCCAAACACACATTCATCTCTGTCTCCTGTCCTCCTGATTCTTCTGTAACTCACTGATACATGAACAGCTCCTTTCCACTGGACCTCCCAGTAACAGCGACCGCTCAGAGCAGACCTGCACAGCAGCTGAGGATAAAGATCATCAAATCTGTCTGGATGATCAGGATATGACTGAAGCTCTCTCACATGGATCACCGTCCTGTTGTCTTCAGACAGTCTGAGTCTTCTGCCCACTGTGTTTGTGTCCACCTCCAGCTCACAGGCCCCTGATGGAGAGAAGGAGAAACATCACAGCAGCAGGTCATCATCTGATCATCTACAATCATCTGAGCTGACGCTCCATCAGTCTGAGGGTTCAGAGTCAGCTCTGATGGTTTTAGCTTTTAACTCCTGCATGACCTCTGACCCCAAACTCTGCTCCATCTCTCTATCGGAACAAGTTTGATTTCTGTGTTTGTGGCTCGATGGTCCACGTTCAGTTTTCATAGGTGTTCACCTGAGATCTGATTGGACAGCAGCTGAGTCATGTGAGGACGAAGCTTCATGTTTAATCTGTCAAATATTCCAGGATTTAAAGCAGCAGCTCAGAGTTTCAGAGGACATTGTGTTCATCAAACTGCATTTTCATCCAACAGCAGGAGATGGATTTAACAGGATAGATCCAAACACCAATAAAAACTGAAGGTGGACCGTGGAGCCACAAACACAGAAATCAAACTTGTTCAGATAGAAAGATGGAGCAGAGTTTGGGGTCAGAGGTCAAACATGGCCGACTCAGCAGAGATACAACCTAAAACCATTAGAGCTGACTCTGAACCCTCAGGCTGATGGAGCGTCAGCTCAGAGTTTCAGAGGACATTGTCTTCATCAAACTGCATTTTCATCCAACTGCAGGAGACAGGATTTAACAGGATGATCCAAAACAACAAGTTCATTCACAAAAAGACAGAAAACTCTGTTTGATTAAAAGAGTGAGACACGTTTCAGCTCCAAGGATCCTTCATCGGCTGATAATCAGAGCTGATCTCAGTTCTGCCGTCAATAATCAGTGAGAAGCTCTCCTAGAGTGAGGACAGCAGTCTCCACAGATCTTCTCTCCTTAGTTCTCACATCAGTGCTCTGATTTTAGGCTGAGAATCAACAGTATGGAGGTCTTCATGTAATGAGAGGACGGCTGTGCTGGGACACTTTAGTGCCTAAAACACATCACAGGAGTTGAACTGAGACAGAATCAGTCTGTTTAACAGACAGCACTCTCTACAGTTTACAGTTCACACATTTGACGCTCAAATCAGTCAGACTTTGGACAGACACGCTTCAGATTTTAGACAACTTGAGACTTTTATGGACACAATGTCCTCTGAAACTCTGTGCTGATGCTTAAATCCTGGAATATCTGACAGCTGCCCAATCAGATCTCAGGTGAACATGCAGAAAAACTGAACAGACTGATGGTTTTGACTGGAGAAGAAAAAACTACAATAGAGAATCAAATCATGAGAAGAGGACCTGAGCTAATGATGCACACATGTAACACCGTGGTCTTTAGACCGGACCAGAGAAGAGGACCTGAGCTAATGAGGACCACATGTAACACTGTGGTCTTTAGACCGGACCAGGGAAGAGGACCTGAGCTAATGATGCACACATGTAACACTGTGGTCTTTAGACCGGACCAGAGAAGAGGACCTGAGCTAATGAGGACCACATGTAACACTGTGGTCTTTAGACCGGACCAGAGAAGAGAACCGGAGCTAATGAGGACCACATGTAACACTGTGGTCTTTAGACCAGACCAGAGAAGAGGACCTGAGCTAATGATGCACACATGTAACACTGTGGTCTTTAGACCGGACCAGAGAAGAGGACCGGAGCTAATGATGCACACATGTAACACTGTGGTCTTTAGACCGGACCAGAGAAGAGGACCTGAGCTAATGAGGACCACATGTAACACCGTGGTCTTTAGACCTGACCAGAGAAGAGGACCTGAGCTAATGAAGCACACATGTAACACCATGGTATTTAGACCAAAAACAGAGAAGAGAACCTGAGCTAATGAGGACCAGATGTAACACTGTGGTCTTTAGACCGGACCAGAGAAGAGGACCTGAGCTAATGAAGCACACATGCAACACCGTGGTCTTTAGACCGTAAACAGAGAAGAGAACCTGAGCTAATGAGGACCACATGTAACACTGTGGTCTTTAGACCGGACCAGAGAAGAGGACCTGAGCTAATGAGGACCACATGTAACACTGTGGTCTTTAGACCGGACCAGAGAAGAGAACCTGAGCTAATGAGGACCACATGTAACACTGTGGTCTTTAGACCTGACCAGAGAAGATAACCGGAGCTAATGAAGACCACATGTAACACTGTGGTCTTTAGACCGGACCAGAGAAGAGGACCTGAGCTAATGATGCACACATGTAACACCATGGTCTTTAGACCGAAAACAGAGAAGAGAACCGGAGCTAATGAGGACCACATGTAACACTGTGGTCTTTAGACCGGACCAGAGAAGAGAACCTGAGCTAATGAAGCACACATGTAACACCATGGTCTTTAGACCGAAAACAGAGAAGAGAACCTGAGCTAATGAGGACCAGATGTAACACTGTGGTCTTTAGACCGGACCAGAGAAGAGGACCTGAGCTAATGAGGACCACATGTAACACTGTGGTCTTTAGACCGGACCAGAGAAGAGAACCGGAGCTAATGAGGACCACATGTAACACTGTGGTCTTTAGACCGGACCAGAGAAGAGGACCTGAGCTAATGAAGACCACATGTAACACTGTGGTCTTTAGACCGGACCAGAGAAGAGGACCTGAGCTAATGATGCACACATGTAACACCATGGTCTTTAGACCGAAAACAGAGAAGAGAACCGGAGCTAATGAGGACCACATGTAACACTGTGGTCTTTAGACCGGACCAGAGAAGAGGACCGGAGCTAATGATGCACACATGTAACACTGTGGTCTTTAGACTGGACCAGAGAAGAGGACCTGAGCTAATGAGGACCACATGTAACACTGTGGTCTTTAGACCGGACCAGAGAAGAGTACCTGAGCTAATGAAGCACACATGTAACACCGTGGTCTTTAGACCGAAAACAGAGAAGAGAACCTGAGCTAATGAGGACCACATGTAACACTGTGGTCTTTAGACCGGACCAGAGAAGAGAACCTGAGCTAATGAGGACCACATGTAACACTGTGGTCTTTAGACCGGACCAGAGAAGAGAACCTGAGCTAATGAGGACCACATGTAACACTGTGGTCTTTAGACCGGACCAGAGAAGAGAACCGGAGCTAATGAGGACCACATGTAACACTGTGGTCTTTAGACCGGACCAGAGAAGAGAACCTGAGCTAATGAGGACCACATGTAACACTGTGGTCTTTAGACCGAAAACAGAGAAGAGAACCTGAGCTAATGAGGACCACATGTAACACAACCTGGTAGCTCAGGTTGGACCCTGCTCCTCCTTAGAAACCCTCATCAAACACCTGACCAGGATCTCCTTCATCCATCTCAGGAGCAGAGCTAAACCTCATTCACACCCCTGTCTCTTTCAGGGCCAGAAGAACTTGTTCACACCTTTATCTTCTCCAGGGTGGACGACTGCAGTGCACCTCTCATCAGGATCTCAAGCAAGGACCTCCACAAGCTCCAGAGTTCACAAACCAGCTTAGAGGATCCTGATGAGAGGAACCATGTAGGACATCACATCCATTCTTCAGACCCTTCTCTTGCCCCCTGAACATCTCCAGACTGAACCTAAAATCTCTCTGCTCACCCCTCAGGGCATCCATGGACACACTCCGTCATACCTGAAGGACCTACACACCCCAGAGACCACCACCAGAAACCTCTGCTCCATCAACACCAAACATCTCCAGACTCCACACCAAACATCTCCAGACTCCACACTCTGGAGATCAGGAGTAAAAAGTTGAATAATCATCATGAAATCAAAGATTAAAAACACTCACACTTCTTCAGACCAGGTCTCAGGGTCCACAGTCCACCATGGTCCAACCTGGAGACAGAAACCAAAGCTGTGATCAGGTCTTCATTCATGAGGGTCCTGAGATAGCCTCCCTCTCCAGCCCACACCAGTCAGGAGGTTTCTACAGAAAACCTTCCCCTCTGTCTCCATCCAGGGTCTGTCTGGGCTCAGAGCTCTGAGTGGATCCTCTTAACCAGGTCAGACCGTGGTTTCAGTGAGACCGGCCCGTGGATGGCTCTTTATTTTCAGACTTCTGCATCAGAAACAGGATCTTTGTGTTTACTTCTCCTGTTAGTACATGAGTGTCCACACACAGACCTGTGTTTATCAGTCTGAGCGTGGGCGGGGGGAGACGCTGGAAACAGTGCTAAACTCACATATATAACATCAATGAATCAGAATTTAATACAAGACAAAGAACAACTTGTTGGATTAGTTCTTTAAGTCCAGAGAGACACTGGTGAGGGGAAAAGCGCCACATGTGGCTCCAGAGCCGACCCCTGGTGTAGGTGATGCCCCTCTGGAGAGATAATTGTGTGAGGGGATCACATAGCTGTGGTCCAGCTTTTCTTACTATTTTCCCAGCTGCTATACTTTCTTCTCTTGACATGACTCGCTCTTGTCAGTCCACCAAGTGACTTGAGGCTGCCGCTGCAGGGTTTGCTGGCTTGTTATTTAGGCAGTTTTATGAAGCCTTAACCATGCGTTCGGCCCCTGGTGGTTGGCTGAAAGTACTTGATTAGATATGCAACAGCGCTCGCAGTTTAAATATAAATATTGCCGACAATCAGGTTAATGTAATTGTGGCAGTCAAAATCATGATCATAATTAAAATTTGATTAATTGCGCAGACATGCTAGACGTCACTGACTCTCATTAATCTCACTTTTCAGGCTGCTGAACATCAACATGTGATTCTTTCTTCTTCTGTGGTGTCAATGTACCTCAGGATGTTTAGTCTGCAGCGTGGATCCTCCCGTCGAGCAGACAGCAGCTTCTCACCTCGTTCTCCTGGATGATTGTAGCTCAGGTCCAGCTCTGTCAGAGAGGACGAGCTTAGAGCAGAGTCCAGAGACACACAGCCCTCCTCTGAGACTAGACAGCCGGACAGACTGCAGACAGACAGACAAACAGACAGACAGACAGGTAAATCCACAGTTTGACATAACAGTATGAGGTCCAGAATGAAGGCCTGTCTGTGGTACCTTCAGTCTCTAAAGTAGTATGGGAGGAGGAGCCTTTAATCATCAGGACCTTTAAAGTCCTCTATCAGTCCAGGTCCAGGAGGGAGACCCCCTCTCTAAGAGCTGGCTGAAAACCTCCTCTTTTTCTGATAAAGCTTAGAACAAGTCCGTCTCCAGGTGCTGCTGTGAGCTTAGACCACTCAGTGACTGGGCTGAAGACCACAGATTTAAGGACTCTGTCCTAGTTTGGTTTATATAAAATGATGAATGGTCTGGATGTTCTGTTGATTGATGAAGTCGATCATTTCAAAGACTCAGACATGTTCTGGTCTAACAGCTTTGACCCTCCTGAAAGGCTTCAGAGCTGTTGGTCCTTCCCTGCAGAGTTTTTAGAGGAACCTGATCCACCCTGAGGTTAGTCGTCTCTCCTCTGACCTTTAACCTTCAGGGAGACTGTGAGGATCATGAGAGTCTCCTTCCTGAATATCTTCTGTTTCATGACTAAGGCCCTCAGTCTGTTTAGTGCACATTTGTAGCTCCTTCATGTTGAAGGTGTGCAGGTGCTCAGATGATGGTCAAAGCTTTGAATTTTTTTATGAACATTTTTATGTTTACCTGAGAGTCTCCAGCCTGCAGTGTGGACTCTTCAGGCCAGGAGACAGCAGCGTCACTCCTGAATCCTGCAGGTCGTTGTTACTCAGGTCCAGGTGTCTCAGACCAGAGGACTGTGAGCTGAGGACTGAGGACAGAGCTCCACAGCTTCTCTTTGACAGTCTACATCCACTCAGCCTAAAAAGATCACAACAATGAGTTACAAAAAGTTCCTTTAATAAGACTTTGAAGATTCTCAGCTTTGTTCATTTCTACTCCTTTAGATGATGCTGGTGGACTTCCAGTTGAGGCAGCATAATTTTAAGACGTGTGGGAGGCTAGATCTCCACCGGAACCATATTTTTCTTCAATTAAACTTCTTTCAGGCATTAATTTATATTTCCCCTTTGAGTGGAGTTTCCTAGAACAATTTTTGGAACAAGGCTACAGGTAAAAAACACAAGTAAGGGGTGCTGGTTTGGCGGAGTGGTTGGCAACCATGCACGTCCCATGTACGTACTTCTGCCAGCCCGGGTTCGAATCCAGCCTGTGGCCAGTTTGCAGAGTGTCTTCCCCTATTCTTTTACCCCCTTTCACAAGCCTATCCACTGTCACTCTCTCCTATCAGTAAAGGCACAAAAATGCCCAAAAAATAAATAATAATAAAAAAAACACAAGTAAAACACACAGTATGTTAGCATGTTTAATATCAATAATGAGCCGGCAGAGGCCAGCAAGGGAGTGAAGCTGCATTTACACTGAACCCATTGCTTAGTGATGTCACGTCCGCACGAATTTCAACCATATCATATACAGTGCTTTGAAAAAGTATTTGCCCCTTCCTGATTTCGTATTTTTTGGCATATTTGTCACATTAAAATGTTTCAGATCATCACACAAATTTTAACATTAGACAAAGATAACCTGAGTAAATACAAAATCCAGTTTCTGAATGGTGATTTTATTTATTAAGGGAAAAAAGCTCTCCAAACCTACATGACCCTATGTTATAAAGTAATTGCCCCCTAAACCTAATAACTGGTTGTTTCACCCTTGGCAGCAATAACAGCAATCAAGCGTTTGTGATAACTGGAGATGAGTCTTTCACATTGCTGTGGAGGAATTTTGGCCCTCTCTTCTGCACAGAATTGTTTTAACTCAGACACATTGGAGGGTTTTCAAGCATGAACTGCCCGTTTTAGGTCACACCACAGCATCTAAATTGGATTTAAGTCTGGATTTTGACTCGGCCACTCCAAAACCTTAATTTTGTTTTTTTTAAGCCATTCAGAGGTGGACTTGCTAGTGTGTTTCGGGTCATTGTCTTGTTGCATAACCCAAGTGAGCTTGAGCTTGAGGTCACTAACTGATGTCTGAACGTTCTCCTTCAGGATTTTCTGGTAGACAGCAGAATTCATGGTTTCATCAATCACAGCAAGTCGTCCAGGTCCTGAAGCAGCAAAGCAGCCCCAGACCATCACACTACTACCACAATGTCTGACTGTTGCTATGATGTTGTTTTTATCAAATGCTGTGTTGTTTTTACTCCAGATGTAACGGGATGCACACCTTCCAAAAAGTTCAACTTTTGTCTCGTCAGTCCACAGAATATTTTTCCAAAAGTCTTGGGGATCATCAAGATGTTTTTTGGCAAATGTGAGACGAGCCTTTGTGTTCTTTTTGGTCAGTAGTGGTTTTGGCCTTGGAGCTCTCCCATGATGCCATTTTTGCTCAGTCTCTTTCTTATTGTTGAGTCACAAACTCTGACCTTAACTGAGGTAGGTGAGGCCTGCAGTTCTTTAGATGTTGTTCTGGTTTATTTTTGACCTCCTGGATGAGTCGTCGTTGTGCTCTTGGTGTAATTTTGGTAGGCCGACCACTCCTGGGAAGGTTCACCACTGTTCCCAGTTTTCTCCATTTGTGGATAATGGCTCCAACCGTGGTTCACTGGAGTCCTAAAGCCTTAGAAATGGCTTTGTAATAGACTGATAGATTTTAATCACTTTGCTTCTCATTTGTTCTTGAATTTCTTTGGATCGTGGCATGATGTGTTTCTTTTCGAGATCTTGCAGCCTCCTTCACTGTCAGACAGGTTCTGTTTAAGTGATTTCTTAATTCAACAGGTCTGGCAGTAATCAGGTCTGAGTGTGGTCAGTGAAATTGAAATTACCTTCCAAAAAAGTTGGTTATTCACAGTTAACTCATGATTTAACAAGGGGGGGCAATTACTTTTTCACATAGGGTCATGTAGGTTTGGAGAGCTTTTTTCCCTTAATAAATAAAATCATCATTTAAAAACTAGATTTTGTATTTACTCAGGTTATCTTTGTCTGATGTTAAAATTTGTGTGTTGATCTGAAACATTAAAGTGTGACAAATATGCAAAAAAGTAAGAAATCAGGAAGGGGGCAAATACTTTTTCACAGCACTGTATCATAGGATGTATTAGCCAACATTATTCCAATAGTATCCTTTTCACTCACCTACCAACCACAACACTGCAGCTGATGGCGCTGCAGGAGCATTGTCTGTGAGTTCTCTGCAGTCCATCTAGGCGGAACTAATGTACTCACTAATTGATGTTCCCACACGGACATGGATTGTCACTCTGTGAACCAGAATAAAAACTGTCTGTCACGGGTATCGTCACACACCCACACAACACTGACTGGCTGTTGCCACACAGCCACACGCAATATCGCCTGAAGAGTTCAAATTTTTCAACTTTAGCGACCGAGCAACGAGCGACGTGGTCGTCCGTCGCATCACAGGGTTAACATTGACTTTACATGGTGAGTGGTCGCCAAGTTGCGTTCAGTGTGGAGGCAGCTTGAGTCTGTATGAGATAAAAAAAATACTGTAAAAACTGAGCTTCTTCTGAAAATCAATGAGACAGTGGAATCCTCTGCTGACGAATTAAAACAGCAAGGGGAAAAGCTGAGGGAAGAATTTAAAAGAGTAATGGAGGAGAGTGAAAAGGTTTCCTATACCTTTTCTCATGAAGCACGTTCCTCACAACCTCTGCAGCCAGCAGAGCAATCAGGCTGAGTGAGGCCACCTGTCCCTGACTGGGCACAGTGTTTGGCTGTCAGTTAAAGGGTGTTTTTCTTTAGGTTAACAGTTATTTGTTTATAATGATAAATATAATTTATATGATTTGACTTACTCTTAGTTTCCACTTTGAAATGTGTGGATATTAGGTTTTAGTGTGGGTATTATTTCAGTGGATATCTTTACTTATGGTTTCCCTTTCTTTGCAGTACTTTGAGCCAATTAGGGAGGGGCCAGGATAGGTATAAGAGTAGCCTCAGCTATAGACAGAGGAAAGACACTGAATATGGCAGCTTGCTGTGAGGCTGTTTTTTCCTTATCTTTAATTTAATTGCCTTGGCTTGTTTTTTTGTGTGTTTTGACCAAGAAATCCAACCCTTCATTTTTGCATCATGTGCTGACCCCTGGGCATCTTCTTTCCACTCACTACCAGTGCCAAATAGCCACACTTGAATTCATTTTTTCATTCTTGGTAAATTTTCAATCATAATGTTACAAGCAGAGTGGCAGCAGGGTTACTGCCCTTGAGGCAGAGAGCTGGCATGCTGATGTCACCACCACCATGCAGCAAGAAGTCACCCTGCTGAAACGAGATGCGGCTAATCTGGACAGAAAAACAAAGATTTGGTAGGAAGGTCCCAAAAACGTAACCTGCTCATACTCAGGAGAGACAGGAGGATGGAAAAAAAGAGATTATGTAATGTATCTACTTAAACAAGTCGCTGGGTCTGGAAACAAAAAAATTTTTTCTGTCTTTTTGTTTGTGCTTTTAAACCAACCCCCCCCACTCCCACCCCCATTATTGGGAGACCCCCACCCCACCATTGTTATTATTATTATCATTATTATTTTTACTATTATTAATTTCTATATGAGCAGTGAGTAAACCCTGACAAAACCCTGCTCGGATATCCTGGAGTTAAAGACCTGATGTTTTCTCACCTCAGAGTTTCCAGGCTGCAGTTTGGACTCTTCAGTCCAGCAGACAGTTGGCTCAGTCCAAAATCCTGCAGGACGTTGTTACTCAGGTCCAGGACTCTCAGACCAGAGGACTGTGAGCTGAGGACTGAGGACAGAGCTCCACAGCTTCTCTCTGATAGTCCACATCCACTCAGCCTGAGAAAAGAATCAGAAGGTCATAAAGAGCAAACAGTTAATGATCATTCTTGTAAAAACAGAAACCTGATGTAACCTGTGCAGGTAGGTGCACCTACAGAGCTTTGCTGGAGGCTTTGACCACTGGCAGCAGCCTCAGAAGAGCCTCCTCTGAAGCAGAGTATTTCTTCAGGTCAAACACGTCCAGGTCCTTCTCTGATGACAGTAAGATGAAGCCCAGAGCAGACCACTGATCAGGAGACAGTCTATCTGTGGAGAGACCTCCTGATCTCAGGGCCTGTTGGATCTCCTTCACCAGAGAACGATCATTCAGTTCATTCAGACAGTGGAACAGATTGATGCTCTTCTCTGCAGACTTGTTCTTACTGATCTTTGACTTAATGTACTCAACTATTTTCTGATAGGTCTGTGAGCTACTTCCTGTTCGTGTCATCAGACCTCGTAGAAGGCTTTGATTGGTCTGCAGAGAAAGACCCAGGAGGAAGCGCAGTAACAAGTCCAGGTGTCCGTTTGGACTCAGTAAGGCCTGGTCCACAGCGCTCTGGTGCAGCTGTGTTATTGTAGATTTGCTGGAGGCTGATGGTTCTTCTGCCATCAGATTGACTCCAGAGTTGATGAAGGTCAGATGGACATGAAGAGCAGCCAGGAACTCCTGAACACTCAGATGGATGAAGCAGAACACCTTGTCCTGGTACAGTCCCCTCTCCTCTATAAAGATCTGTGTGAACACTCCAGAGTACACTGAGGCTGCTCTGATGTCGATGCCACACTCTGTCAGGTCTGGTTCATAGAAGATCAGGTTTCCTCTCTGCAGCTGCTCAAAAGCCAGTTTACCCAGAGACCGGATCATCTCCCAGCTCTCTGGACTCCAGTGAGGATCAGTCTCTGCTCCTCCATCATACTTGATGCTCTTCAGTTTGGACTGAACCACCAGGAAGTGGATGTACATCTCAGTCAGGGTCTTGGGCAGCTCTCCTTCCTCTCTGGTCTTCAGCACATGGTCCAGGACTGTGGCAGTGATCCAGCAGAAGACTGGGATGTGGCACATGATGTGAAGACTTCTGGACTTCTTCATGTGGGAGATGATTCTTTTGGCCTGCTTCTTATCTCTGAATCGTTTCCTGAAGTACTCCTCCTTCTGCTGGTCAGTAAAACCTCTGACCTCTGTCACCATGTCAACACATCCAGGAGGGATCTGATTGGCTGCTGCAGGGCGTGTGGTTATCCAGAGGTGAGCAGATGGGAGCAGGTTCCCCCTAATGAGGTTGGTCAGCAGCACATCCACTGAGGTGGACTCTGTGACATCAGTCAGGATTCTTGTTTGGTGGAAGTCCAGAGGAGGCCGACACTCATCCAGACCATCAAAGATGAACAAGACCTGGAACTCCTCAAACCTGCAGATTCCTGCTTCTTTGGTTTCACTGAAGAAGTGATGAACAAGCTCCACCAAGCTGAACTTCTGCCCCTTCAGCAGATTCAACTCTCTGAAGGTGAATGGAAACATGAAGTGTATGTCCTGGTGGGCTTTGTCTTCAGCCCAGTCCAGGGTGAACTTCTGAGTGAGGACTGTTTTACCAATGCCAGCCACGCCCTTCATCATCACTGTTCTGATTGGTTCATCTTCTCCAGATAGTCCTCCAAAGATGTCTTCTCCTCTGATGATCTTCTCTGGTCTGTGTGGTCTCCTGGATGTGGTCTCGATCTGTCTGACCTCATGTTCCTCATTGACCCCTTCAGCCTCTCCCTCTGTGATGTAGAGCTCTGTGTAGATCTGGTTCAGCTGGGTTGAGGTTCCTGCTTTAGTGATCCCCTCAAACATGGTCTGGAACTTCTGCTTCAAGTTTGACTTGAGTTTTTGTTGGCACATTGAGGCGTCAGATCCTGAAGGAAAAACCAACAAATGACATTAAAGTCTGGATCCTGGACAAAGTCCTGACATCACAGAGGGCTGCTCAGATCTTCTCATTTCACCAAAAAGTGGTTTTGTTCAAACAGTGTGGTTATGAATATCATATTGAAGTAGATAATATTATTTATTACAGCTTACTTTGTATAGCACTGTTTAAAACAAAGGTTTACAAAGTGCTTTGAAAAACAGGAGTCTTAGCACAAAAGGATCAAACCAACAAAAAGCTCAATTTAAGTCCAAGAACCCTCACAAACACACAAATGGCAGAATAAACCAAACACAATAAGAACCAAGAGGAGAGAGCAGGAGCATTTCTGAAGTCTTTCAGACCAACGAGCTCATGGAGGGGAGACAATTTCATTGAGTATGAGGAAAGCAAAAGCCCCAAAAAGCGGAAACAATAATCCAGGCCGTGGCACCCAATACAGAGTGTCAGGAACCTGGACCACCCACACCCAGCCCCCCGGGTTCCAAGTCCCCCCACAGTCCTCCCAGACAGAACTAGGTCCCATTTCAAAAGATCCCTGACAATACATGAACCAAGCAATATAAAAGGAGACCATGAGGACCAAAATAAGAGGGGTGAAGACAGGTAGAAGCAGAAGACAAGTGAACAAAAGGAGATAATCAAAACAATAAAAATAAAGAACAGCTAAAAAATGAGGCAAAAATTTATACAAATGGAACTACAACATAAAAATTAGATAACACAATAAAAGAGCCTAAAAAGAGACCTTTAAATAAGATTAAATTTGACACAAGATGATCATACGAGTCAACAGCCAGAAAGTAAAGCAATGCACCATAAACTTAATAAGATGGGAACTAAAAGCAAGTAATGTCATTGATATGAAAAAAAATATATATACAAAAAGCCAAAAACAGAGAAAGGAGCTACAAGGAATGGAAACCAAATTATGAGAGCAATTAAGACAAATATCCCAGCAAACATTTCCATCTGGGTCCCATACGGGTTTTTAGCCCATGTGAGCTTGTGTGGGTCTTAGGTGGGTTCCAGATGGGCAATTTTATTTGGGAACCATGTTTGCGCCACCTGTGTTTGCCCATGTGGTCTTGAAGTGGGATCTGAATGGGCCTTAAGTAGAGTCCAACTGGGCACTTCGAGACCTATGTAGACCCCACGTCTAGCAGCCCAAGTGGGTAACATCTGGGCACTTGGCCAACATGGGTTTCAAGTTGATCCTGAGGGGATTTAAATGGGAGAATTTAGCAGTGTGAACCCTACTGTAAACACAATAACTTAAGATGTAAAAAGTGCCTAAAGTTTAGCAAATTTAAATTTGAGAGAAAACCAAAAACAAACAGAAACATAACTAAACAGTATAGTAAAATTAGATCACAAGTCAAATCTTGTCTTCCATCACACACACAGAGAACACATTTTAGCTTGATTTTGAAATGAGCACATCTATATTTCACAGACTAACATATATGGAACAAAATGGAGCCATTTGGTTCCATTTATACACTCTCATGGTTACATACAGACTGTACAGACAGAGAACGCAGCATGTCATTTATGGACTGGACATCTTCACACACACACACACACATTTTTTAATTTGAAAGACCCCCATAACTAACTAGAGTACACAAATGAAGCCAAATTTACCCACCTGTATTACAGTATTGGGGTCCATTTGGTCGGGATGGGTATTGGCAAGAACCACACAATGTGATATGTATCACGACACTTGGGTCAAGATATGATTGTATGTATTACGATATACTGCAATGCGATACATATTGCAAAATAAATTGCGATATATTACGATAAATATTGAGATGAGTCACTGAAAGGCAAACTAGCTATTTACAACATCTAGAGCAGTGTTTCTCAGATTTTAAAATGTCAAGGTCTCCCCTGAACCAAATGAACCTGATGGGTCCATTTGGTTCCGTTTATACACAGAGTAATAGACTTGTATGGGTCAATTCAGACCCCCCTAAAAAAAATTAGGGGTAATTAAATTACAATAAGAGCAGGGTTCAGTTAGCATGAAATAAAAAGGCATCACTCCAAAAGGATTACTGAGCTAGCCTAGCCAACCAATAGGCTCTTTGACTAACATTAGCAAATGTTATCATTTTGCTAGCATTAGAATTGTGACTAAAGTTCTACTTATTAAATAACATTCATGAGCACCACAACATGTTTCAACACGAACACAGCAGGCTGCACTGTTCAACATTCATTATCCAGTGTTTTAGGCGAGTTTTACTTACCTTAAATAATCAAAAACAGCACACAGAAATATTGGCCTCAGTAAGCTAGTAGCTCCATTGAATTTGAGTGAAAGCTGAATGCTCACTGACTCAGCTGAACAAGCCCCAGCATGTAGAGTAGACGAGCATAGTTATAATATATCTAGACTAGTTGAAGCTAGGGATGGGAATTGAAAACCACTTCGAGTTGAGAATCATTAACAGCTCCATCAAAGTATCAATATCATGAGTGTTTTTGCTAATCAATCCCCTTGACAATTCCTTCCACTGACAGGGTTCAGACGCAGTCAGAATTGTGATTTTTTTTTTTTTACAAAAGGCGCCTACTGCACAACCTTAAGTGAGTGGAAACACCAGCAACTTGCAGAAGCAGTACTATATGCTGTGACATGTGTGTTTTACATTGTTGCCACTGAAAATCTACTGGCCAACATTTGCCCACACAGAAAATCTGCAGGAAACAATTAGAGAATCGTTAAAGAACTGGATCGATTAGCAGGAGGTTAATAGCATTGGAATTGATAAAATCTTATCAATTCCCATTCCTAGTTGAAACAATAGTAGAAATGCAAATTTGGTCAAGTACAAAGCATACTGCAGTCCACACAGCGCCGTTTGGATTCAAACTCAGAGGGGGAGGGAAGAATACATCAGTTCCTGTTGATGTGATGATGTGCTCCCTGTCAATCAATCACATTTCGCCTTTTTTGCTCAACTTGACTTGCAATGCATCTTGGGACTGACCCATACATAACCCTTATGGAACCCAGACATGGGTGACCAGCTCTAACCCATGCCCACTTAGCCCAGATGGAACCTACATGGAACCCAGTACCATTGCCCACTTCTAGCCCATGCCCAGTTGGTACCCAGGAAGCCTGCATTTACCCCACTTGGGACCCAGCTGGACATGTTGGCTAGGCTAAAAAGACAGAAATACAAAAACAAGATTATGATTGTTATGAAAGTTTCAATATACTGAATATGTTATCAATGTTTTATTGCCTTATTAATACCTGATTGCCTTATTAACGTTCTCTTACTTATATTCAATTACCTTATATAGTTATGGGATGAAGGGTGTTCTTTTCTGTGCTCTTTTATTTGGATTTGGGAGAATGTGTCGAAAGGAAAACATCCTTGCAAAGCTTTGACTCCCTAATGACGGCATACTCATATCAGCAGTTAACATTAAAGCAGCACTGCAGATCTTTTGGGCCTTCAAATATTCTCTCCAAAGTCTGTTCAGTGGAGCTCGGTGCTGTAACAGAGAGAATGCCCCCACCTTCCCCCCACAGCGCTTCCCTGCTCTGTTTAGGGGCTATGTAACTTTTGCTCCTGTGACGGGGACACATAACACGAGATGCTGCGAGAAGTGCAAACTGCTTTACGGCACTACACGAGATTTGGCTTCCAGCTAAAGAAGACGGTGTTTTGCATGTAGTAGTAGCAGCCATGGCATCCGCAAAGCGTGTGAGGAGGACTCTTTCTCCAGATTCAAGGCCCAAAAAGAGACTATCGGACAACTCAAGGAACAAAACTAGAATTAACATTGGAGCCCACTTTGCTTGGTGGCGAGAGCGTCGGGAGATGGAAAATTGCAAGACGGACACCTAGCTTGCAAAGTTACTGCTGGAGAGATAACTTATGTTTTCATCGGGTTTTCCCCGTTCAACACTTGGTTTCAGTCGGTGGTTGCTCCGTAGCATTGCATGCTTTGTGTAACTTGGCGGACGTTGTTTTGTCACTAAATGCTACCAGCGGTTATTTGCCGGTGAGTTTCTCAGATTGCTGGAGATATTCATGGCGCCGTGACGCTCGGTTATTCACTATTTCACTGTTTCTTCTATGTCTTCGGACGTCCTGTCGACTCACTTCTCCCGGCTCTGTATGTCAACAAATGCACGTTGCTGTGAGGCGCTGTGTTACGACAGTGCAATTACACCCAACGACCAGAGCGGCCCCTCGAGAGCAGACAAACCTGAATCTTACATAGTGGGGCTTTAAAGGCAGACATTCAGTTCAGGTCAAACTGAAACAACCGCAAGATTTATCACACTCCAACTATCAAATTATTCTCTTGTGAGGCAAACTAGAACTGTCCCACCCATTTGCTGCGTATAAAAGGTTATGTTACACCATGCAGACTTTAATGAGAGGAAGCTGCACACATTGTTTCTAAGCTGCTCAGTCCTTGCAAGTAAAATCTTTAAAGACAACTCTTCTCTCCTGTTATCCTTCCGCTGGCATCCCATGTCAAAGGTGATTAACAAAGGAATTATCTTTTTGACATCCTTGATAATGGAATAATTTTTCTGAAAAAGATTAGGATGACATCACATGAAAGCAAGTCTGTACAAGTGAGTTTAAAAGTGACTTAAAAGACTGTTTCTGCACGCCTCATCTCATCCAGCAGGCTGTTCCAAAGTTGAGAAGCTCTGATGAAGAAAGCTCGATCCCCTTTAGTTTGTAGTCGGAACGACCAGGAGGCCCCCGCCTGAGGATCTGAGGCTGTGAGCTGGCTCATAACAGATCAGTAGCTCTGAAATATAGCTAGGAGCTAGGCCCATAAGTGCTTTAAAAGAGAGGAGTAAAATCTCAGAATCGATTCTGAAACTGACAGGAGCCAGTGAAAGGAAACTAAAATCGAGGTGATGTGATGTCGTCTGTCAAAACTGATCAAAAGCGGAGCTGCTGCTTTCTGAACCAGTTGGAGGTGAGAAAGAGATTTTTGATCTAAAGCAGGGAGGAGAGAGTTACAGGGTGAGGGTATGGATGACTTTGCCCTGGTCTGGTGGGGAGAGTATTTGTTTAATTTTTTAAATGGATCTTAAATAAATAAATCAGGACTGGATCCCTTTATTGATCTGGGTGGAGATACTGAGGTCAGAATCAAACACCACTCCTACATTTTTAGCTGTCAGTTTAATGTTTAGTTACAGGGGACTGAAGCTGGACTGTGTGAGGAGGGAGTTTGTTATGTTGCAGAGGATTATTTTATATTTTGAGTTACTGAGCTGAAGACAGTTTTCTGCCATCCGAAAGTTGACATCACTAAGACGGTCTCTGACAGCAGCTAGGCCTCTTGGGTCCTCAGGTCTTTGAGGAAAGTATATCTGTGTGATGTCTGCACAGCAGTGGAGGGAGACTTGGTGGTGCTGATTTATTTGGCCAAGGGACAGCATGTAGATCCTGTTGGGATGGATCTCATCATGCATGAAAAGTGAGGCTCAGTCCCAGAACAGATTAAAATTTTCAATGAAGTGAAAGTTGTGGGAGAGACAGGATGACTGGAGCCAGGAGTGCAAACTGAGGATTCTGCTAAAATACTCTACTCCTCCACCGAGTTTGGGGATTGAGCCAGAGATAAGAACTGTCTTTCCTGTGTCTGTTAAAATGTTAAAAAACTATTTAAATCCTTCTTAGTGGCTTCAGACCTTCTGCGGGGTGCTGACATGCAGAACGATTTCAGTGACAGAGGAAGGGAGGAAGAGGAGTAAATGCAGCAGGTGGTCCAGGATTATGGGGATGGTGGCTCCAGGAAAACAGAGAGCGATGGCGTTGTAGAATCTGATGGACCTGGTTTGGTGAGTTTTTGATCAGCTCAGAGGACCTGCACACTTCATGTGTGAGAGGATCTGCTCATAGAGATGTTGATCCACAGACTCAGTAAAGCCCATTAATGTAACGGCCTTCAGAGCCCTGATCCTCAGTCCAACTGTCCTGCAGGAAAAAGGAACAGCTCCTGTGATGACGTTCTGCTGTGGTTTGGTTTCAGTGACTCTGTGACCTTTGACCCCCACTGTGTTGAACCTTTGGCAAGTGGGGCTGTGGTCTTCCAGGACGCCAGCTCTGGTGGTTAGGCAGTAGTCCCTCCCTCCACCTGCACTCTGGGTAGACCACGAGCATCTGCTGACCTCAGGCAGAGTGCGGCTCAACGAGATGCATTCAGGACAGCTGAATTGTTCAGGTCCAATAGGTCCAGGGACGCCAGCCCCCCCACCACCACCAATCATAGATGACCTTCAGAATAAAGCTCTTACCGCTCCTTATACGCTCAGCCAGCTCATCCTGATCCATCCTCCTTAGGAAGCCCACTGTTATCTTCAGAAATGCCTCTCTGCTGCTCCTCTGCTCCTCATCTTCACCAACCAACACATCCTCGCTCTGACCCTCTGAGCATCCTGGGTAATCTGGACCTAACCCTTTCTTGATTCTCTTCAGCTGGTCCTTCACATAGGTGATGAGGTTCTCCTCCAGCAGCTGGAGAACAGAAGACAGTGGAGATTCAAAGTGAAAGAGAAGAACATCTGGATCATGGTGGACCATCAAACTTGTAGATCATGGACTTCACTGTTAAAGCGTGATGTTCTCACCAGGAATATGCAGTCCAGCTCTGATTCAGGCTGTTTGGAGACACTGGGGAGTCCAGATGTTTCCATCTGATCTCTGTAGGTTAGAACAGGCCATATTAGAGAGATCAATGACTCAGCATTCATTATCTTCAGGGTGACTCAGCATTAACAGTCATTAGGATGACTCAGCATGAATGGTGCAGTTTTAAAGTAAACCATCATCTGTCCCTTCCTAAAACTAAGGGACAGATGATGGTTCATGTCAGCATGATGGAGCACAGACACGAGGAGGAGAAGAACAACCAGGCTGCTCCACCTTCAGCTCACTGAGGGCTCAGAGAGTGGTCTACCAAACAGCTGAGCCGGGAGCTAAAGGGTTAAGACAGTCTGCCTATAGCAAAAAGTAGTAAACTTGAAGTTCATTTAAGTAAGTATGCTTCAGTTTAAGTATAGCAAGTATACTACAGACCATGGACTTGTAGTGTACTAGAAAGTCTACTATTTAATACTTCTTCAGACTAAATTGGAACAATTTTAAGTTCTTAAAAGTATACTCTAAGTATACTTTATAAGGTCATTTTAAGTTTGCAAAAGTACACTTTCAAGTAACAAATACACTTATCTATATACTACTACTGTACTAGGTATATACTTCTATTTCACATTTTAGTTTATTGGGGTATACTTTAGGTATAGTTTTATGAACTAAATATATTATTTTACTAGTTTACTCTGTTGTTATACTTTATGTATACTTGTAAGTTTGCTAAGCATTTTACTTGTAGCATATTTATATACTTAAAGTATTTTCAAAGTTAATTCATATTGTATGTACACTAGACTGCAATGTATTAAACAAACATGTTCACATCAAATTTCTGCTTTTTGTCCATGTGCTAAACTCTGTTTGGCACAGATGACGCTGTGTACATAACACCACTGCCAAACTCTTATGAAAGAGACTAGAACTTGATCAGTAAAGTCAAGTAAAATGTTTCTCTGTTTATTTTTTTTTGGTACATAAAGATAATGCAGTTGAGCACACATACTATTTACTGTAAACTTTTAAACTCCAGCACTATATGATCTTTAACATGTAAGTTTACAACAGGGGTAATACCTCAAAATTGAATAAATAAATTATAGGTAAGCACAATGACTTGACCTTATACTGTTCTTGGATCAAGATATATAAAGTATTAATACTTTGTGGCAGAAAGAAGTAAAAAGTATACTGCAAGTATAACTTTAGTATTAAAGTATAAGTGTAAGTCTTAGTATAAATGTACTTAGACTTTTTTTTAAACTTTTCAGTATAAGCCAAGTATACTTCATTATACTATTGATAAAACAAACATCATCATCTTCATCACCTCTGAGTGACTAAAACATGGAGGTCAAAGTTCATTCTTCTGAATTCTCACCTGTCCTCAGCAGGTCTGTTCATCTTAAAGACAAGAGGAAGATCTTTAGACCGGTCACTCTTCATGGACACACCGCTGGGCTCAGGAGACTCTGATCTCTTCATCCTGACAAAACAAACAACATCATCATCATCATCACCTCTGAGTGACTAAAACATGGAGGTCAAAGTTCATTCTTCTGAATTCTCACCTGTCCTCAGCAGGTCTGTTCATCTTAAAGACTACAGGAAGATCTTTAGACCAATCGCTTTTCATGGACACACTGCTGGGCTCAGGAGAGTCTGATCTTTTCATCCTAACAAAACAAACATCATCATCTTCATCACCTCTGAGTGACTAAAACATGGAGGTCAAAGTTCATTCTTCTGAATTCTCACCTGTCCTCAGCAGGTCTGTTCATCTTAAAGACTACAGGAAGATCTTTAGACCAATCGCTTTTCATGGACACACCGCTGGGCTCAGGAGAGTCCGATCTTTTCATCCTGACAATGAGATGTCACATCTCAAGAGGCTTACCTTTAATGAATTTATACTCAACGAAGAAAAATGTGGTGGGATATATGGGCCATGAGTCTGTCACTACCATGAATTATTATTTTCAGTCCTTTGTCTCTGCACCCCCCACACCACCCCCACCCCCAATTATCAGCAGAAAATACATCACTTATAAATTATCAATTCGATGCTGTTGTATTATTCAATATCAATCATCTCTACCTTATAATCATTATTGATGTTAATGTAAATATTAGATTATTACTCTTTTCATGATTGTTATTGATTATACTTCTATAAAATTTATCACTACAATCATACAGAAATGAGGACCCTCCTTAAAATGAGATGTTGCATCTCAAGGGGCTAACCTCTAATAAATTTGTAATCAGTAGAGACAAATATGATGAGGACAGGTCTATAATTGGTCCATGGATCTGTCCCTAGCTTTAGTTCTTACTTTAGTCCACTTGTCTCTGCCCACCTCCCTTCCTTCACCTACACAGCAACACAGCATCGTGTGGATTTGCTGTTCATCATGAGACTAAGATCCACATTCAAATTTTCTTGCTGCTAAACAGAGGGTTTTTACTTCTGCCAAGGAGGTTATGTTTTTGCCAGCATTGGTTAGTTTGTTTGTCTGTTTGTTTGTTTGTCTGTTTGTATGTGTTCAAGATAACTTCTTAAACATTGCCAGATAGGACCATTTTTGCCTAAGTGGACTGAAGCTGCTGTCTGTGCTCTCTGAGTGCTTTTCTAGTTCTTACTGCCATGATGAGGGATTCATGATTGGCGATATGGATTCATGTTGGGTGTTGGATGTATGTATTTGTATATATACACTCCTGATCAAATACTTAAGACCAGTTGAAGAATTGCAAGAATTTACATTTTGCACTGTTGGATTTTAAAAAGGTTCAAAGTAAAGCATCAAAATGCTAAAAGAAGAAATGAGACAAAAAAATGACTAAGCAATTTATTGCAAACAACAATTAAACTGAAATAGGCTGTTCATCAGCTGATCATAAGTTGAAGACCATAGCTAAAAAAAAAACAGAAAACTCCCTAAAATAGAAATAAAATTTTCAACCAAGGACTCAGTAATGAGAAGCTGTACCGTTCTTGTTAAGCACCTCGAATGAATGTTTGAGGTGATTGTGGTGATTGTGATTGTGTGGTGACTGAGGTGAATGTTGCTCCAAGTGGTGAAGCTGGCTTCACAGAGGGCATCCACTGTCTGGAACTGATGTCAGTTTTGTAAACTTCACCTTCCATCCATCCCCAAATGTTCTCAATTGGACTTAGGTCAGTGAAACACCAAGAATGGTCCAAAAGAGTGACGTTATTCCTCTGGAAAAAGTCCTTTGTCAGGCGGGCATTGTGAACTGTTGTCCTGTTGAAAAACTCAGTCATTATCACACAGACCAGGGCCCTCAGTCATTACCACAACGACCGGGGCCCTCAGTCATTATCACACAGACCAGGGCCCTCAGTCATTACCACACAGACCGGGGCCCTCAGTCATTATCACACAGACCAGGGCCCTCAGTCACTACCACACAGACCGGGGCCCTCAGTCATTGTCACATAGACCAGGGCCCTCAGTCATTACCACACAGACCAGGGACTCTCAGTCATTATCACACAGACCGGGGCCCTCAGTCATTACCACACAGACCAGGGCCCTCAGTCATTATCACACAGACCGGGGCCCTCAGTCATTATCACACAGACCGGGGCCCTCAGTCATTATCACACAGACCAGGGCCCTCAGTCACTACCACACAGACCAGGGCCCTCAGTCACTACCACACAGACCAGGGCCCTCAGTCATAACCACACAGACCAGGGCACTCAGTCATTATCACACAGACCAGGGCCCTCAGTCATTATCACACAGACCGGGGCCCTCAGTCATTACCACACAGACCGGGGCCCTCAGTCATTACCACACAGACCGGGGCCCTCAGTCATTATCACACAGACTAGGGCCCTCAGTCATTACCACACAGACCGGGGCCCTCAGTCATTATCACACAGACCAGGCCCCTCAGTCATAACCACACAGACCGGGGCCCTCAGTCATTATCAAACAGACCAGGGCCCTCAGTCATTACCACACAGACCGGGGCCCTCAGTCATTATCACACAGACCAGGGCCCTCAGTCATTACCACACCGACCAGGGCCCTCAGTCATAACCACACAGACCAGGGCCCTCAGTCACTACCACAAAGACCAGGGCCCTCAGTCATTATCACACAGACCAGGGCCCTCAGTCACTACCACACAGACCAGGGCCCTCAGTCATTACCACACAGACCAGGGCCCTCAGTCACTACCACACAGACCAGGGCCCTCAGTCATTACCACACAGACCAGGGCCCTCAGTCCCTACCACACAGACCAGGGCCCTCAGTCATTACCACACAGACCAGGGCCCTCTGTCATTACCACACAGACCATGGCCCTCAGTCATGATGGATGCCCCCTGCAACATCTCCACATAGCCAGCTGCCTTTTGAGGCCCCTGCACAGCCTGAAGCTCTGTTGTTCCACTGAAGGAAAAAGCACCCAGCTCATGATGGCGCCCCCTCCACTGTGCCGTGTAGAAAACATCCTCTCCTTGTCATGATAGTAACGTTGAAGCCATCAGGGCCGTCAAGGTTACATTTTTCCTCATCAGAGAATAAAACTTTCTTCCACCTTTCAATGTCCCATGTTTGGTGCTCTTGTGCAAACTCCCAATGGGCAGTTTTGTGGCGCTGAAGGAGTCGAGGCCTTTGAAGATGTTTTTTGTTCTTAAACCTTCTCTCACAGATGCTGTCTGATTGTTATTGGACTGCAGGCGGCACCAGTAACAACCTTAATTTGAGCCGAGGATCGTCCCCTGTTTTGACGGGCACTCAATCAGATCCTCCGGCTCAGGGCCGGTGACATTTCTTTGGGTATACCACTTGACTTTTTTGCTCCATAACCCTCAGGATCTTTAAAGAAGTTTAAAATGACTGTCTTACTGCGGCCAACCTCAGCAGCAATGGCGCTGTGAGAGGCCTTGTTTATGCAGCTCAACAATCTGACCGCGTTCAAATAGGGGAAAGCTTTTTTGCCTTTGCCATCAGGAGGTCATGACAGTGTGAATACCTGACAGAAAATGACACTGAATCCACATTTTTGCGGAGATTTTGGCTTTTAAAGGCTGTGGTCTTAAACTTTTGATCAGCTGATGAACAGCCTATTTCAGTTTGCAATAAATTGCTTACTCATTTTTTTTGTCTCGCACCCATGTCTTCTTTTTGCATTTTGATACTCTACTTAGAACCTTTTTAAAATCCAACAGTGTAAAATGTAAATTCTTGCATTTTTGCAACTGGTCTTAAAATTTGATCAGGAGTGTATATATGTATATATGCATACATGTGTATCTATAAAATGAAGAGTTTGTCTTCAGCCTATTGTAAAGTGTCTTGAGATAACACTTGTTATTAACTGGCACTATACAAAAAAGATTGATTAGTTGATTGATTGATTGATGATGATGATGGTGTAGCGGTGGTGTCACAGTGTGATGGTTGCAGATCTTCATCTCACCTCAGACCCTGGTCTTCTTCATTCAGAGTTTTAGATGGAGGGACCCCCTTCTTTGTTTCTTCAGTCTGATCCATAGCAGAGCGCCCACGGCTGTCTGTCAGCTGTGATGAAAGCAGAGTGTTAACAACAAACTCCTCATGCAGGAGGGTCACTTTTACCAAAATGTCATCAGTGACCGTGGGTCTGAGTTCAAATCATGAAGGTCAAAGCTCAGTCAACATGAGCCTGTGAGCTCAAACCTAGGAGCTCCTGAGGAGAAACAGAGATGTCTTAGTGCCAATGTTAACTCCAGACTCCTGTATTTCACACTTTTGATGGGAAAAGGAAAACAGGAACATGATAAAGTCCAGCAGCCTGCCTGTCATCCCCCTCTCATTTGAACCGGCTAAAAATCGCACTGCGGAGCACTTCACTCCATCTCTAGTTAATCAGAGCATTTCCACAGCCAGTGCTCTAGTCTGGCAGCAGCGCGTGCCTGAAGCGGCAGTGCACTCCACTTCGCCCGAGATACGCTGCAGGTCTTTTTTCAGCACAGTCGCTGCCAAACCTCATAAATTCCACGTCATTCAGAAAGCACAAGAAAAGGAAGTCAAACATGTGGAGTATTTCAAAATAAAGTACTTTTAAAATAAAACACAATGCACAGACTCCTAAATGTAAATTTTCTCATTAGGTTGTCATAACTTCACAACCGGAGGCACGAGCATCAGGTCAACAGTCAGTCAAAAGGTCTCAGAGGCAACTTGATGCCATGGATGAAGAAAAGTTAATCATGGAGGTGGAGAAAAATAACATTATATATGACACCAAACATCCTTTCTACAAGGATAGAGGCAGACAAGAAAACAAATCACGGAGCTGTATGGTTGGGACCAGCAAAGCAACCTTAGAGGAGCGAAGTGAGGTGTTATTTATTTCTTTTCTCAGTTTTGTTATCATGTGACATCAAAATTCACAGTAGAGCTTGAGCTCTCCGGAGATCTTGGAGCCAGGGCAAGGAGAGATTTGTATGTGAGGATGAGGATTTGTTGTTGATACAGGACTTGATAGGGAGCCTGTGGAGGTGGATGAGGGTGAGTGATGTGCGGGTGAGGACTTTAGCTGCAGAGTTTTGCACGCACTGTAGCCTGTCCAGGGTTTTGCTGGGTAGGCCAGACAGGACTCCATTACAGTAGTCCAGGCGGGAGGTTATAAGCATGAATACAGCTAACAGCTAAGCATGAATTGGTGTTTCAGCCACAGAATCAGGGAGTGATGGTTGAAGTCTGGAGATGTTCTTGAGGTGATAGAAGGCAGATTTGGTGACAGATTTTATGTGGGACTGGAAGGAGAGGATGGAGTCCAGGATGATGCCCAGGTTTCGGACCTATGAGGACGGACAGATGGATGTAAGTGAGACAGGCAGTTGAGGAGGATGGTGTGGGATATTGTGTCGAAGGCAGCAGTTAGGTCAATGAGAATGAGGAGATTAATGTGTCCAGAATCTGCAGCCATGAGGAGGTCGTTGGTTATTTTGATAAGGGGGCAGTCTCAGTGCTGTCGTGTGCCAAAACCTGATTGAAGAGGTTCATGGAGCTCATGGTTGGACATGTGTTTCTGGAGTTGGGCAGTGACTGCTTTTCGAGAATTTTGTTGATGAAGGGAAGGTTGGAGATCGGTCGATAGTTGGAGAGGTCCTTTGGGTCTAATCCGGGCTTCTTGATGATGGGGGTTATTGAGGCAGTTTTGAAGGATGAGGGGACAGTTCCAGATGATAATGAGGTGTTCATGATGTCTACCATGATGGGGCACAGAACAGACAGAGATGCTTTCACCAGTGGTGTGGGTATGGGGTTGAGAGAGCAGGGTGATGCCTTGGCCTTCTTGACCCATTTGGTCACTTGGAGAGTGTCCACAGGTGTGAAGCAGGAAAGACAGCAGTGAGGCTGAGGAGCGTTGTCTTGGTGTGAGGTGAAATCCTGAGGTGGAGATCCAGATGAAAGTTGCTGCTGGATGGAGGCAATTTTATCCTGGAAAAACTGCAGGTACCTAGTGCAGCGGTCGAAGTCAGCTGGGGAGTGATGATTGTCAGTGGGGCAAAGAAGGCGATTTATTGTAGAGAACAGCATCCGGGGATGGTTCTGTTGGTCACTGATGAGGGATGAGTAGTACCTGGACTTTGCTCTGGAGAGAGCTTCTTTGTAGGAGCTCACATGCTCTTTATAGGCCTCTAGATGGACGGTGAGGCCAGAATTTTTAGAAAGTCTCTCCAGCTGTCGGCCAGAGGCCTTCATGGAGTGGAGTTCAGCTGTGTACCAGGGGGCTGGGTGGTTAAAGGAGACTGAGCGAGTCTTCGGGTGGGGGGGCGAGAGAATCCAGGCTGAGGGATAGTTCTGTGTTGTAATGATTTGCCAGGGTATCTACTGTGGTTATAGAGTGTGTGGTGGTCAGGTTGGTAGCTAATATGTTCCTGAGGGCTGGGATGCTTACTGACTTGAGGTTACAGAAAGTGATGTTGCACTTTGTAAACTGTCTGGGGAGGGGGGTGGGGATAGAGAAGAAAATAGCGTGATCTGAGATGGCTAGGTCCAAGCATTGTGGAATGAAGGGGGTGAGACCAGTGGAGCATACAAGAGCCAGTGTGTGACTTTTAGAGTGGGTGGGTCCTTGGACATGCTGTGTGATGTTGAAGTAGTCCAGTAGTGACAGAAATTAAAAGGTGAGTGTGCAGCTGGTGGAGTCGACGTGGATACAAGTATGGAAGAAGACCTGGAGCAGGCAGCTGTGAGGAGCTCAGACAGGTCAGACAGGAAGGTGAGAGAGATGATAAGACACTCGAGAGCTGAGGTGCTGGGTGCTGGTAGCTCCTTAACCTGGAAATCTTCCCTATATAACATGGCCAGCCCCGCCCCGCACCGTGACCAGTGGTGCCAGGTTTCTGGATATATACATGGCCAGGCGGGGTTGCTTGATTTAGTGTGAAGTAGTCATTCAGATTTTGCCAGGTTTCAGTCAGATATTAAAAGTCTACCTTCCTGCCTGTGATGATGTCATGGATGAGGTGGGCTTTATTGTTTATGAACCGGGCATTTTGCAGCATAAATGTCATGGAAATGTTTGAAGATGATGAGCAGAGGGCAGTGGGAAGGGTGGTGGTGCATCTGAGAGGTCTCAGGTTACTTAGCTGCACGTGTGGTTTGTTGTGATGACGTTGTTGAGAGTGAGCGGGGCGCCTGTCAGACTGTACTGTGGGGATGGCTGGCTGGAGTAAACGAACTTCTGTTTCTGTGCTCTATGGATATAACGAGGACGGCGCAGAAGGCCAAGGGATTTAATGTCAGACAGGTTCAAGTGGAGAAAGAGATGAGGTTGAGAAGCTGCTGGGGAGTATTTGAAGAGCATCATGATAGCTGCGCGAATAAGCAGTCGGAGCAGGCTGCTGCTAGCTAGCTAGCCACTAGCCCACAGATGCTAACAGCTGATCGGCGGCTCCGAGCTGGTCGGGAGAGAATCCTCAAGATTTCGAAGGGGAAATCCACAGACAAAGCTCCAGTGGGACACTAGCTAATCCAGGAGGCTAGAGGTTAGCCGGAGGACGCTAACAGCTGATCAGCAGCTCAAGCTAACAGCTAATCCGAGAGGAATTACATTTCACAAGGCGTCTAGCCGGGAAAACCTGAGATCCACACGTGGTCGGGAGAGAATCCTCAAGATCTGAAGGGGAGATCCGCAGTCAGTGCTCCAGTGGGACACTTGCTTAACCAGGGGACTAGAGGTTAGCTGGAGGACGCTAACAGCTGTGGGGCGGTCAGTATTCGGGGACACAAGGTTCGGTGTGACAAAGTTAGAGCTAACTGATATCAGTCAGCACTTGACTGGATGATTTAGCAACAGCAGAACTACAAGAAATAATCAACATTTGAGCGAGAGCAGACAGTTTTCTTAGGATTGTGAAGCAGAGACAAGCATGCCAGCATCCTCACACATCTGGATCTATGCTAACAAGCTCTCTTACCTGCTGAGAAGTCCTCATTCTTCTCCTAAATGTTCTAAAAAATCAAGACATCATCAAAAGTGTCTCTCACTGTGAACTTCGGTTCAGAGAAAAACAACTGCAACACAGAAGCAGGAAGCAGTGTTGCTAGATTTTTTAACTGAAATTAGCAACCCAAAATAAGCGACCTTCAGCTATTATATCCATTCCTCACCAAAATCCTGGAAAAAACTGTTGCCTCTCAACTTCATTCTCATCTGTCCCACAATAATCTCTATGAACAATTTCAATGTGCTTTCCACCCCCTTCAATCCACCGAAACAGCACTACTTAAAATCACCAACGATCTCCTTTTAGCTGCTGACTCTGGTCTGTTATCGATTCTCATTCTGCTTGATCTGAGTGCGTCCTTTGACACCATTTCCCACACCATCCTCCTGGACAGACTTCACTCTATTGGAATCACACAGACACCCCTCATCTGGTTTAAATCATATCTCACTGGCCGCACTCGGTTCATTCAGCTCAAATCATTCACTTCCCACCCACTCCCATTTACCACAGGTGTGCCCCAGGGCTCGGTCCGGGGGCCCCTGCTCTTCATCATTTACATCCTCCCGCTTGGACACATCCTCCGAACTTATAACATTCAGTTTCACTTCTACGTGGATGACACCCAGCTCTACATCTCCACTAAGCCTGACTCCATCCTCCCACCTTCCTCCCTCATCAACTGTCTCCTTGAAATAAAGTCCTGGTTCACACTCAACTTCCTCAAATTAAACAATGATAAGACAGAAATGTTATTAATTGGCACCAGATCCACTCTCAACAAATCTAACAGCTTCACCATTCCATTGATCACTCCTCAATCTCTCCTTCCCCTCAGGTAAAAAGCCTGGGTGTCATCCTGGACAGCACACTCTCCTTCACCTCTCACATCAACAGCATAACCCAGTCAGCCTACTTCCACCTCAGAAATATCAACTGCCTCCACCCCTCCCTCACCCCTCACACCACCGCCACTCTGGTCTACAGCTTAGTCACCTCCTGACTCGATTACTGCAACTCCCTTTTGTTTGGTCTCCCTCAGAAACCCTCCATAAACTTCAACTGGTCCAGAATTCAGAAGCTCGTATCATTTCCAGGACTCCATCCACTCATCACATCACAGCCATCCTGCAGCAGCTCCACTGGCCCCCCATCACATACCGCATCCAATACAAAATCCTGCTCCACACCTACAAAGCCATCCACAGCCTGGCCCCTCCATACCTCTCTGACCTCTTTCATATTTCTGTACCTGCCCGGACCCTCCGATCCTCTTCATCTGTCCATCCGTCTGTCCCCTCCGCTTACCTTGTCACCATGGGGAGCCGAGCATTCAGCCGCTCGGCCCCCCAGTCATGGAACTCACTCCCCCCTGATCTTCGCAACACAGACTCCTTACCCCTCTTTAAAACAAGACTCAAAACCTATCTGTTCAAGCTTTCCTACTCCTTCTGATCTCTGGCACTGTCTGTTGTATTGACCTTGAGTGCCGTGAAAGGCGCCCTTAAATAAAATGTATTATTAATATTATATCCAGTGACATATTACTGTTTTTAAGAGAAGCTTTATAAAGTGTGTTTTTAATTTCATCCATATTACATTTCAATTTTACAGTGACATATTTTCTTATTTGTCGCTTAATAAACTTATTCAACATCCTTCTGTTTGGAGGTGGAATATTCTTTTCTTTATACAGAAATGAAGGGAGGGGCTACTGTTATTTCAGGGTATATGCAGGAATCCTGAGGTTAATTCCCTTACCTTTTTAAGACTTTTTAAAAACCTTTGAAAAAAATTTTAAGACCTCATCGCCACTTTAAGCTGTTGTTAGCAACACATCTTTAACAGTTGCAGTTTGCAAATTTAAAGCCCTTTTCACACCGCCGAAAGGCAACTGGCCATCTCCAGTCATTTTAATGAGGGACGGGCGGCAGATAGGAAGCAGTTTTAACCACGGCGGTAGGACTCAAAAGTGGCTGCCGCCCACATGAACGCGCACAGATTTTGCCCTGCCGCTCAGAGTCCAGTGTGTTGAACTTTCTGGCAGCAGTCGCCTGGCAGCAGCCAATCATATCGAAAGAGGGACAGAACCTGGAAATAGCAGGCGTCACTGGTCAAAGCAATCAATGGAGGAGCTCATAATGTTGGTGTCAGAGAATCCGAAACTCGAGAACACAGCCCTACCTCGTATGAAGATAACCAGACGAAAAACCGGGAATGGGACAACATTTCTAAAAAGTGTTTTTGGGAAGGGAGTGTTGTGAAGGACTTTTGGGTGGGCTCTGCTCTGATGTTCGCCGAATCGCCTGTACGTCACTGCTGCCTCGTACCCAGTGGTTAAAGTGGGATTTGACAGGTGGGGGAGCCCTAAAATACGGTGTTGCGGCGCAGTGGGAAAAATGACGGAAATTATTGAAAAAAACTGTATCGGCCTTATCTCAACAGAAAAATACAGACCGCATTAACAGGCAAAACACACACATAGCAATTTAACATAGCTAACTAAGACAGAGAAACACAGCAAACAGCCTAACACAGAGGCTCGGACAAAGACTTAGGTGAAAACCACACCTATATAAACACACAGGTGAGTGAAACAAGACAGGTGAAACACATGAGGGATCAACTAAGGCAGGGGAAACATGGAAAGTAAAACTTACAACATATGTTACACAAGGAGAAAATATATTTCAATTTATATTATATTTCTAAATTATATTTGTTAAAAGGGGGGGTCGCGTGGCATCGGACCCGTATGTGCGCGGCCCCGAGGTAATCTAGCTCCGAGTACGACACCGACATACTGTTTGTATAGTCGCAAGGAGGAAAAAAAATATTCATGGATACTTTTTGAAGTCAAAGCTTGAATACCAATAAAATTTAATACCTCATAAAATTAGGATTAAGACTTTTTAATACTTTTTGAGGGCCTTAATTTTCCCACAATTGACTTATCAACTTTTAGTACTTTTTAAGATCCCGCGGACACCCTGTATTCATAACTCTGTTATCACTGGACAGTCTAACCTTGATTTTTGTGACCAAACAGACATAGTCAGGCTTTTATCTAAGTTTTATGTTGATCCTCTACAGCTTTATTACGGTGAAAAAAGTAAAAGGCACATTATAAATAAATCTAATTCTGACAATAAGGATTTCATTTTGGTGGAAACATCATTTTTGTCCCTCTTTTTACAGTAAAAATTTACATTTGTGTAGAGGGGGAGAAAATAGTTTGTGAAACTTCTGAATTGAGTTTATATTTATAGTAGAGCATGCATCAGATCCCTCCAGAGATTGGGAGCACAACAAGCCCAAATGAACAACTGCACTTTTGGAACAAGCCTAAAAACAGGCAACCTGCAACTGCCAAAATTTACAAGTAACTTCTCAAAAAAACAAGCCCAAAGTCGGTTATAACAGGCAGACCTGGCAACTATGGCCACATGGCAGATTGTTAACACGGATTAAAATGACCACCAAAATGTAATCACTCCTCACTGGTGTCAGAGCAACATCCCTTGAAAATATCATCAAACTGTACCGCTGTGAAGTTAGATTTAGGTTGGATATTCAACAGACATTTGCTCTGGGGGAAACTCTTCTTTACCACCCAGTCTGATTCTGAGCTAGCCCCTCCAACATTTCGAGTGCACCTGTATTACAGATTCTACAGTAAACTCACACTGGATGGCTACAGCGTGTATCTACTTCCTGTTTTCAATTTTTTTAAAAAAATGAAATACGCCTTGTTTTTATTACATTTCCAAGACATTCATATTTTTTTATAAAAACATTAGCATTTAAGCTGAATATGTATTAGGTCACGTGATTCTATAAATAAAATACAGTGTGGGAAGTGAGTTTAAGTCTGCAAAACGGGTGCATCCGAAATGTTGGAGGGGCTTGCCTGGAATTAGACTGGGTGGTCCAGAAGAGTTTCACCCGGAGCAAATGTCTGTCAATATCCAACTTAAAACTAACTTCACCGGGGTTCAAACTCTGTGGACAACTTTTGAGTTATCTTACTCAGAGACTGACAGACAACCAGACAAACGTCTGCTAAATCATGACCTTATTGGCGAAGAGAAGTAATAATAACATTTTCTGGCATTTAAATCAGACTTTTGTGATGTATGGGCTCATACTGCTGTAACAATAAACATGTGACTGGTTACCCACCGAGCATTTTTAGGTCTATTATACGTCTAATATATGTCTAAATGTTTCTTAGACGTCAAGTCTAAAATTTGTCTACCAGGGGTATAGAAATGAAAGTTTTTTTAGACGTCTAAATATAGATTAGACGTATATTAGACGTCTAAACAACATATATAAATAGACATCTTGGACATTTAAATCACGTACAATGGACGTCTAAATTAAGACGTCTACATTTTAGACGTTCACCTGACGTTCATGCTTATACCAAATATAAACCCAGGTATAGACTTAGACGTTAATTAGACGTCTACTAGAGGTCTAGTCTAAATTTTGACGTCTAAAAAACTTTCATTTCTATACTACTGTTACACCATTTTTAGACTAGACGTCTATTAGACCTAAAAAAAAAAAAAAAAAAAAACTAAATGCCCACTAAGCAATAGACGTATATTAGACGTCTAGTTATTTTTAGACCTAATTTTAACCGTCTAGATTACGTCTATTCTTATACGGCATTTAGACTTTGCACTTTAATCCATTATTCGATAACTATTCATTTAAAAAACAACTGTAAGGTGCATAACTGATCTCCAAATACTGAACTAAAATAATTATGATAGCCGTTGCGCGATACATAGTATAGTATAGATATAGCCGAGATTTAGACGTCTAAATCTCTGCTGCATTTCAACGTCTAGATATAGACCGAATCTAGACAACTGAATTTAATCCATTATTCAATAGTTGTTTATTTAAAATAATAACTGCACGTTGCCGAACTGATCTCTAAATATTGGACGTAAATCATTTTAATAGCCATAATCGTTATAAGGTATAGTTTAGATGTAGACGTCTAATATCCGGCATTTCAACGTCTAAACTTAGACCATGTTTTATATTTAGATATATTCATTTTAATCTGAGGAAGAAAAAAAAATAATAATCTGATGGAATAGTCAGCTCTTTCTATGTGCAGTGCCCAACTACAGCTGTGGGAGGCAGCCGTCATTGTAGCATTGTATCATTGTTTACACCGTAGAGTGACCGGTGACTTCGCTATCATAATTATTTTAGTTCAGTATTTGGAGATCAGTTATGCACCTTACAGTTGTTTTTTTTAAATAAATAGACATCGAATAATGGATTAAAGTGCAAAGTCTAAATGCCGTCTAAGAATAGGCGTAATCTAGAAGGTTAAACTTAGGTTTAAAAATAACGTCTAATATACGTCTATTGCTCAGTGGGTACACAGCCCCAAGAGCTCATGTTACAGCCTGGCGTCTGCCAGATAAGCTGTGACCTCCACCCTTCCTGAAATTTGGCCTTCAGTTCAACCGCTCACTTCTGCCTAAATGTTTGTCCTTTCCAAAAATCAATCAGGGGTGAGAAACTGTTAAAATAGTCAGAGCAAATCACTCAAAGAAAATATCATCTTTTTCTCTAAATTCTGTTCTTAAGTCTTCGAGATTCACTCAGCATGAACTCCGTCTGATATGCAAGAATAAACACAGACTACAGCAGAGAAGCGTTCATGGATTCAGATCAGGGATCTCTGATGTGAGATTTAACGTTAAAGTAAAGCCAAAACTAGAAAGTTTCCATGTTGACGTTCATCTTTCTGTCAAGAGCAATCTGTTTTCTTATCACTGATCAGTCATAAATTTGGAATTTACGAGAAAAGACGATAAAAACAACTTCATCTTCACACCACGTTTCATAATAATCAATAAACTGAGCAGATATTTGATCAGTACTCGATTATTTTCTGAGTCTAGCTGAAGCCGAGTGTACTCACCTCTTGAATTCTCTGCTGCGACACAAAGGAGTCAAAACGAAACTGAAAGTTTGACGTGGTGGTTGGGTTGGGTTGGGGGGGAATAGAGTGTCAACAACATGCCTCAGCGGAACTTCAACATAGTGATAACACACGAGTCCAGGACTTGAAGGAGACTCTGAGTCAGTCCCAGACCAGTCCGCTGACTTGGGTAAAGTTAAGAAGATATTCACAGATTCGGACTTTGCGTGTCAGTAACTCATCAATGAAACAACGTAGTTACAAACCCGACCCCTCTTTTTAATCACTGTCATGAAGACTGTGAGCTGCAACCTGATTTCCTCCAAACGAGCCGTCCTCCGAGCCAGACAACTTCAACTGGTCTCAATACGCTGCCTGTGAGGGCTCGGCGGCTAAGGGACCGTCGACAAGTTACCATAGCAAGGGAATGCTGTGAAAGAAATCAATAACTTCACCATTTAAAGATGTAACATCGTCAAAATCACAGTACACATAAACATTAGTAGGTTATTCATACTACATGTCATATTTTTAAGAATTATGAATTAAAATATTTTACGGGTTTTTTTTATTGAAAATAAATCCAGTGCCATCAAAGTTATGAGATCTACCAACAAAATGATGATAAATTGTGAATGACTTCTCTACTTTAAACTACAGCTTTTACTTCAGAGAAATAGCTTTTAATGTAATTTAAATTTTTTTTATATTGAGAAATGTTTATTAATAGGTAGTGACTATAAAAACTGTAATAACTGTACTGTTATTAACTGTAGTGACATTAAACTCACCCTGATTATCAAACATCTCTTAATTTATGCTAGGCTACAGCTCTTACTTTAGAGAAATAGATTTCAATGTAATTTATATGATTTTTTATATTGAAATATGTTATTAATAGGTTATTACATAATAACAGTAATTACTGTAGCGTTGTTAACTGTAATGGCACCAAACTCATCCTGATGATCAAGCATATCTTCTAGTTTATGCTACAACTCTTACGTTAGACATAAAGGTTTTAGTGCGCAAGTGACTTTGAGTGTTATAAAATGCACTAACAGAACGCTGTGCAGACTGGCAAAGATGGCATCCTCATCCTCTTCCACTTTGAGCATGGATTTTGAGGCCTTGCACACACGTTTATAATGTCCCTTTCTCCCACAGGCATGACAGTTCACTTCATTAGCAGGACACTCACGTTTTGAATGTGATGGAGAGCTGCCACATTTCTGACATTTTGACTGTGGCCCCTTTTCTTTGCTATTCTCAGTAATGTGCAGTTTGTGAGCACGCTGAGGTTTGTTTTTAGCAGCCTTGCCACTTCCCTTAAACACTCTATCAACAGACAGTGCCTCACTTGCCTGAGTTCTGGTGTCCCCTCGCAGAGAAGCTTGCTGCTTTTTCATCTCCTCACTCTGCCGTGTCAACCTGATTACCTTCTCCAAAGTTAGATCTGCGTCTAGCTGCATGAGTTCAGACAGCCTTTTGTCCAGCAGACCAACGCAGGTCTGTCCTGAAGTAGTTCATCATGTAGCACACCGTAGTTGGAATGTCCAGCCAGCGCATATAGTGCAGTAACAAAAGAGTCTACTGTCTCACTTTCCCGCTGTTTTTGCAGGTTAAATTTATAAATCACATTCTTCTTAACCACAAAGAAGCCTTTAAATCCGCCATGTACCACTTCATAAGAGCTGCGTTGTGCATCTGTCAGAGCCAGTTCACGTAAGACATCATCCGCCTTGTCCCCCATGCAATATATCAAAGTGTTAACTTGATTCTCTTCAGAGCTAGCATTCAGGTTACTTGCAAGGCAAAATCTGACGAATCTCCTGATCCATTTATGCCACTCCTGCGGCCTAGAAAAGTCGAAGGGCTCCGGTGGTTGGATGTTAAACGTGCACATGGACCCGCTTCCACAGCGGCTCCCGGAGCGTGTGCTATCCCTCTGTTAGCATCTCCGTCTTCACTCATCCTGTCCTTTACTCCCTTCTCTTCTGTTGGGGTGAACAAACGATACTTTTAATGTCCAGGCTGACCTCACATATTCTCTACAGGACTTCTGACACCATGTCGTGTTATTAAACACTGCGCGAGTCCAACTGTAGCTTTTCATGTGTCTTAATTGTGCCATGCATCCATGTTCCGCTTAGTCTCCTTGCCGCTAGCGTCTGACCTGCCTTATCTGCTGTCATTCTCTATTAAGTCATCACTGGACGACTTTGTAGTTTTCATCCAACCTATTCAATTACACCACAGGTGTGGACTGCAGAGCTTTGACAAAACCCTGCTCAGATATCCTGGAGTTAAAGACCTGGGGCCTCATTTATAAAACATTGCGTAGGATCCATACTTAAAGTGAACGTGCGCCTGAAAGCTGAAAATGGCATGCGGCAAAAAAAATCGGATTTATAAAACCGTGCGTGCGCACACCTGCAAGCACTTTTCCCTTTATAAAACAAAGTCCACTTGGAAAGTGTTTCAGGTGGGTTTACCTCACATCCCGCCCTCTACACGCCCACGTTACCATGAATGGTCAATACAAAGTACCACATGAATGTTTTTGCATTGCCTGCCTGCAGTCTTTTCCCAACATGGCTGTGCGTCAGAGGGGACAGCGATACGCCTTGGATGCGTATAGTCTACCAAAGAACCACCAAAGAAGACGAAGTAGCTGGGCGTCAGGATGAATGAGTCATGTGTTGACCCAGGCCACCGTGCCACTACATTAGTCAAAACCATGTTTGAGGAACAAAAAAGTCCTACACTGATCGTAGGCACATTTTTTCATTTTCACTCGGAGCTCTTATAGCAGCGTGACTGCAGACTGTCATTTGCACTGATTACATTTGGAAACTGGACATTGCTGCAGAGCCTTTTAATGTTGGCCTGTTCACCTGTAAGGAACCCTGATGTACCGACTGGTCATGTTTTTAATGCCATCCAAAACTGCTGGCATTATTGTGCTGAGGGATGGCTGTGCTATCACAGACCTAAGAACAGAATTTAACTGTATTATGTCATACCCAAAGGGGGCTTTAGACAGAAAATGTAAAATTATATATTGTTAATCATATCAAACACATACCTGTAGGCTTACTCCCGCTGGAAGGAGCAGGTTGCCAGAAACCCCTGAGTTTGTCAGGACATATACACACTGGGATGGTGCGGTTCTGGCTGGTGGTTTTGTCTAACACTGGGACCGGTTCATCGCATAGATCCAAGAGCACTGCTCTGTGTTATCTAAATCAGCTTATTAGCCAGTCATCATTATGGGCCAGGAAATCTTTGTGGTCCCTAAAAACTCTCTCCATCCTGATCCACAGTCTGTGTGATCTTCCAGCAGTGCCAGTGCATCCATTGTGCAGCATTACGAACAGGTGTCACTGCACTATTTACACACTTACTCAGCAATTAGACTGTTTGTTTCGCACCTTGTCACAGCTAACACTAATCAATCAGTGCTATCCACCGCTCTGTATCATTTGAAAGTGGAAGTGTGATATATTGCATACAGTAGTAACTGAACAAGTCTATAACACTGCAGACTCGGGTGTTTATGATGACGCGGGTCTATAATCTGATATGTGATGACATTACATGTATGAGATAAATCTGGCTTCACTTCACCCCCTCGCCAGTTTCCCACACCTCCAAAATGTTCATACGCCAGCATCAAAGTTGACGTACCGGTGCGCACATTCTCCCGCCAAGTTTATTTTTATAAATCACAGCCTTTGGGTAGGAAGTGACTTACGCCACTTTCAAGCCCTTTTTTGTGCATAAGCAAGCTTTATAAATGACACCCCACAGGTTAAACAAAATTCTCTTAAATAAGACTTTTATTTTGAAGGCCAGACCAGCAAACATGAAATACATTTATATTTCCGGGTCTCGATGTGTGGCATCGCATTGTAGATGATCATTAAATACTTGATTTCATGTTGTTATTCTCAGCATTAAGGTAAAAATAATAATAATAATTTGGGTTTCACATGTTCAATATTTGACTTCTATTAAAGTTTGTGGTCGATGATCCCTCCTGTAAACTGATTTTCCCAAACTGTCAGCTCCAGCACCGTTCAAATCAACCTCCATGTCACAGTTAAAGCAGCACTAAGAAAGATTCTGGTTTTCTGCTCTCTAGTGGCCTCTGTGGTCGTTGAGTGTAACTGCACCGTCGTAAAACAGAGCGCCTCACACCAACGTGCATTTGTTTACATACAGAGGGAGGAGAAGCGAGCCGACAGGACGTCCCGAGAGACAAATAAACCATGTGAACTGATAAGGCACAGTCTGATCATGTTTCTATTTGAATAAATCATCATGTACTTACAAGTCCAATAGTACCAGGGCTAAATTAGCATCGGTCGGACATCCTGCCTCGCCTTTCAGCTCACGCCAGCGAGTGAACGCCGGGCCAGTGTGAATCCCTGTCCGAGCATTTAGCTTGTTACTCTCCAGCTTTCTTTTTTCGTCTCCTCCGATTAATATTTCTTTTCTTCAGTTTTTTTGCTGTTTCCGCCATGATAACAAAACTATGTAGCTTTCTTCTTCATTGTAACGATTGCCAGAGAAGGAACCAAAAGCAGACTCGGAGGCAAGGCAAGTTTCAGTCTGTTTAATGACAAATAAGGTTAGGTACACAGGAGATCAAAAAACAAGGCAAAGGTACAAAATCGGCTGGCAAGGCTCAGGATCGAAGAATCAGGGAAAAAGGTCAGGAACAACGAGGAATCAGACAGAAAACGCTCGAAAGGATGTACTCAAGGAAACAACACGATCTCGCACAGAAGACAGGGAGAGAATGACTTAAATACACAAGGAAGGGCGCAACAGACAAGGATCACCAGGTGCACACACTCAGACAATCAACGCAGGTGAAACACATGAAGCAGACGAACGAGGAGCACAGGTAGGGGAGGGCAGGAAGGAGTGATCTGGAGAAGAAACACAAGGTAAGAAAATCACAAAAATAAAACAGGAAATGACAAGACAAGAAACATGAGGTGGAAATAAAAGGGTAGCTTAACCAGGGGATGTGACATTCATCTTCTTGTTTAATGGCGGGTGGCATCCAACGTCAGAGGAGCATTACCGCCACCTTCTATGCAGGAGTGTGAGCCAGAGGCCCCTATTTCCATTAGGAAAATAAGTGCATATTTACTTTAAACTGAATTCTGTTCATTAAATCTGTTTTTAAAATTCATAAACTGCTTTATGTTCTCCTTTTCCCAACGTTAAGCTTTCGCCTCGAGGGGGAAGTGATGTATGCCGTAAAGCAGTCAAAGCAGTAAAAATGTGTAGTTTTTTAGTGTGGAAGTGTTTCTACCATCCACATCGAAGTTACTTAGTGCCAGTGAAGGTGATACAGACCCCCTCAGACTATGACAGAGGTGTCATCCAACCTGTTGTAAGGTGATGTACCATCACAATGACTCTAGAAATATTATATTAGGGTGGAAAAACTGCGTAGTGTTGGTTTAATACACTTTAAAATAGATTTAGTTTGACAGAAGTGAAGAGATAATTCATTCAAATTCTTCAACTTGATTAAACACCTCTTTACATTTTTAATGACTGCTTCATGAATGAAATGGATTAAAAATATGATATTACAGACGGAGACTTTATTCTGAGGCATATTAACAAAGAGCAAAGCTCAGGCAGGGACTGATATTTTACATTTGGCCTTTACATTTTGCATTTTAGATAATCAGTGACCATAACAAAACTGTGACCTCCTGTTTTTGACACTGAACTGTAGGTGTGTGTGTGTGTGTATGTGTGTGTGTACTGCCACTAGAGGGCGCTGTGTCTATGTGAACTCACCTTCATAGGGACTGATCTTCTGCTTCTGACATTTTTTATTTGATCATTTATAACAAAGGGAGTTACAGTCAAAAATCCCTCTGCTGCTGCTGTCAACTATAACTAATGATGATAATAATAATAATAATAATACCTTTTTGCTTAGTGTTCATGTGACTTTGATTATACTCTACCACAGCTGGCCACTTTATTAGGAACACCTTGCTAGTACCAGGTTGGACCCCCTTGACCCTCAGAGCTCCTTCATTCTTCATGTCATTGATTCAACAAGGAGCTGAAACATCCCTCAGAGATGTTGGTCCATATCTCCATGACAGCATCACACAGTTGCTGCAGATTTGTCAGCCACACATCCATGATGAGAATCTCCTGTTCCACCACATCACTAAGGTGCTCTATTGGATTGAGACCTGGTGACTGTGAGGCCACTG